>JAJEOU010000967.1:30512390-30927090 GCA_021534815.1 Acrocephalus arundinaceus
TAATCCAGGTTATTCCAGCCCAGATTCCCAGCATCTCCTGGCTCCCCCGAGGAGGCTCTGTGAGCACAGGGGAGGCTCTTTGCTTTGTGGGCTCTCCTGACGCAGTGGCTCGGCTTCCTCTGGCAGCGAGGCTGTGGTTTGCACAAGGGTGTGACTGACACAAGATTTGGGGCTGAGATCTGCAGCTCCTGCAGCTCTCTCTGCTCTCGGGGCCACAGATGTTGTCAGGGCTTTCTTTAATCAGCTCTGTGTCAAAAACGAGCTGCTGGAGGTTTGTGTTTCGTGCTGCTGCTCTCAGCAGCTCCCCTTCCTCACTCTCCTTCTGCCCTCAACACATCCAACAGTCACAGCCGGTAAAATTCTAAAAATGACATTGCAGGACGAGTGTTTTGGCCTGTTTCTGTTTTTGTTTGCTCGCCTCTCCTCGGAGGGAAGAATAAAGCAGTGCTGGGATGAGAAATCGGTGTGGACACTGAGCACTCTGCCCTGGGAGTTATCCCTGGCCTGGGATGTTCCTTTTGGGTGGTTCTTCCTCCCAGCAGTGCAATTTGTGTTACAAAATGCACCTTTCAGTGGGGGAGAGAGGAATTCCACACAAAACCCAACCAGAGGAGCTGTAGGCTCCAGATGGAGCTGCCGGAAGGATCGGGGTTCTGGATATTGGAAAAGCATTTTGGATGGAGCAGAAACCAATGGGAGGCTCCTCCGAAGAACCCCAAAGCTTCAGGCTGGGCCAAACCTCCCTGCTGGGCTTTTCCCACCCAAGGAGATCAACAATCTGTCCTTTGTCCATCACACAGCCAGAAATGACTGCCCAGGGCCGGGCTGGACGGGGCTTGGGGCAGCCTGGGATGTGGAAGGGGTGGAAGGAGATGGGTTTTCCTCCCACCCCAAACCAGTGTGGGCTTCTCTGGAATCTTAAACTCTGCCAGCCCTGGTATTTCACATCATTCCAGACAAATGGAGAGCCAGCCCAAGGATTTGGTGTGGGAGACAGGGATCCATGAGCAGTGGTGTTGGATGTTCCATGATTGGGATCCATGGATTGGGATCCATGAGCAGTGGTGTTGGATGTTCCATGATTGGGATCCACGGATTGGGATCCATGGGTAGTGGTGTTGGATGTTCCAGGACTGGGATCCATGGGTTGGGATCCTCGGGCAGTGCTGTTGGACCCTCCAGGACTGAGATCCATGGATTTGGATCCCCTGGCAGTGCTGTTGGACACTCCAAGACTGGAATCCATGGATTTGGATCCCCAGGCACTGGTGTTGGACACTCCAGGATTGGGATCCATGGATTTGGATCCCCGGGCAGTGGTGTTGGATGTTCCAGGATTGGGATCCAGGGGCAGTGGTGTTGGACACTCCAGGATTGGGATCCATGGATTTGGATCCACGGGCAGTGGTGTTGGATGTTCCAGGACTGGGATCCCTGGGCAGTAGTGTTGGACACTCCAGGATTGGGATCCATGGATTGGGATCCCCGGGCAGTGGTGTTGGATGTTCCAGGACTGGGATCCCCGGGCAGTGGTGTTGGACCCTCCAGGACTGGGATCCATGGATTGGGATCCACGGGCAGTGGTGTTGGACACTCCAGGACTGGGATCCATGGATTGGGATCCCCGGGCAGCGGTGTTGGATGTTCCAGGACTGGGATCCATGGATTGGGATCCCCGGGCAGTGGTGTTGGATGTTCCAGGACTGAGATCCATGGATTTGGATCCCTGGCAGTGCTGTTGGACCCTCCAGGACTGGGATCCATGGATTTGGATCCCTGGCAGTGCTGTTGGACCCTCCAGGATTGGGATCCATGGATTTGGATCTATAGGCAATGGTGTTGGACACTCCAGGATTGGGATCCATGGATTTGGATCCCTGGCAGTGCTGTTGGACCCTCCAGGACTGGGATCCATGGATTTGGATCCCTGGCAGTGCTGTTGGACCCTCCAGGCCAGGGATCCAGCCCCCAGGAGCAGGCAGCAGCAGATGCAGCCCCGCAGGGCACACGGGGATTTCTCCAGGTGCCAGCCCCATCCCGGCACACCTTGCCCACACATGACACACGGATTTTCAGGGAATCACAGGGATTTTCAGGGAATCACAGCACTGCTTCCCCGTGACCCGAGCCCTTCCCCGCCACGGCCCAGGGGGATTTTCCTCCCTCATCACTGAGTAACACCCGGGATTCTCGGGGATGGAGCAATCCCGTCTCGCTGCGGAGGGAGCAGCACAAATCCCCAGCGCTTTCCTTGGGCAGGCTCCTGCAGGGAGTTTTTCCTTTCCGGCATTGGGAGCGATTTGCATATTTCGAGTTCATTTGGCTGGAAATGAGCTGGAAATGCCCCAGTGCTGCGAACACTCAGCTCCAGCTTCCAATTCATCACTTTTTAAAAGCCCCAGTGTTGCGTAAATCCCGTCCCACCCAAGGGAGGTTCTGCTGCTCTCAGAAATGCTAAACTTCACGGGGGGAAGGGAGGGAAAATCTGAATATTGTTCTGTCTACATCAGATAGATGTTCTCGCTTTCATGAGCAGCCACATGCTGATTTATGGCAACCTGCTATTTATTTATCAACATTTACATTGTGGATTTCTAAATTATTCTAATAACATCAGGCCAACAAGTTGGTCATGATGTTGCTCCTTTAAAGTTTTCCTTTGAACATCTCTATAAATCAAGGCTGCTTTGATGTGAAATTGGAGATTTCATAAGCCTGTGTTTACTTTTGGGTTTCCAAAATCAGCTGAAGGGAAAACAAAAAGAAAAAAAAAACAACCCAAAAAACAAATAGTACTTTGTATCTCATTAAAAAGAGTTTCTAGCGCATTAAACGCGATATTGTTTTAGGAAATAAGAACTAGAAAGAGCTGCAAAAGAAATTTGATTTTTTTTAATGACTTGATAGTTGACTTCAACCATTCCACTTTTCTCCAGGCACTGAAATATGGCTGAAAACTTTGTCCTTTAGTGCTGTTTAGTGTGAAACAGGCTCGTGGTTCTTGGTTTTGTTTTTTGTTTAAGCATTAAATGCACCTCCCATCATCCTCCGTGGAGTACCTAGGAAGGAAAAATCGATGGGAATTATGAAGTAACAAGGACAGCTGCAGATTTGTTTGCCACGGTCCTTTCTGTCGGTGATGTAACAGCAGGAAAACACAGATAAGCGGGGTTGCTGCTGCTCCAAATCCAGGAATTTTAACTCTCCACTTCCAGACTTTCCAAGAAATGCTCCACAATTCCAAAACCCAGGAGTTTGTTTTGGTGCAACACCCGAGTGAGACGTCAGGAAGAGAGGGTTGGGCATACCAAATATTCCTTCAGTGGGGTGGCATTCATCCCTTTTTTTGTTTGTTTTTTTTAACCTGGAGTAGAGTGTCGCATCCATCCCCATCCCAGACGGAAGCATTCCACATTCCCTGCCTGAGCCTGATGGCTGGGATGAGTAATTTCCCTCCTGTGTGTAACTCATTTCCGACGGGATCCCGCTCGGGCAGGTGAGGGATGGCTGCATCCCGGGCATCCCGGGAAAAGAGCTGCTCTGAATCCCGGGAAAAAAGCTGCTCCAAATCCCAAATCCGGGGAAAAGAGCTGCTCCAAATCCTGAATCCCGGGAAAAGAGCTGCTCCAAATCCCTAATCCGGGGAAAAGAGCACCTCCTAATCTCGGGAAAAGAGCTGCTCCGAATCCCAAATCCCGGGAAAAGAGCAGCTCCGAATCCCGGGAAAAGAGCAGCTCCAGATCCCGGATCCCGGGAAAAGAGCAGCTCTGAATCCCGGGAAAAGAGCACCTCTTAATCTCGGGAAAAGAGCTGCTCCAGATCCCGAATCCTGGGAAAAGAGCAGCTCCTAATCCTGGGAAAAGAGCTGCTCCAAATCCCAAATCCGGGGAAAAGAGCTGCTCCAAATCCCAAATCCGGGGAAAAGAGCTGCTCCAAATCCGGGGAAAAGAGCTGCTCCAAATCCCGGGAAAAGAGCTGCTCCAGATCCCGAATCCTGGGAAAAGAGCTGCTCCTAATCCTGGGAAAAGAGCTGCTCCAAATCCCAAATCTGGGGAAAAGAGCTGCTCCAAATCCCAAATCCGGGGAAAAGAGCTGCTCCAAATCCCAAATCCGGGGAAAAGAGCTGCTCCAAATCCCGGGAAAAGAGCAGCTCCAGATCCCGAATTCCGGGATAAGAGCAGCTCCGAATCCTGGGAAAAGAGCTGCTCCAAATCCCGGGAAAAGAGCTGCTCTGAATCCTGGGAAAAGAGCAGCTCTGAATCCCGGGAAAAGAGCGGCTCTGAATCCCGGGAAAAGAGCAGCTCTGAATCCCGGGAAAAAGATCTGCTCCAAATCCCGAATCCCAGGCAAAGAGCTGCTCCAAATCCCGGGAAAAGAGCAGCTCTGAATCCCAGGAAAAGAGCTGCTCCAAATCCCGAATCCCAGGAAAAGAGCTGCTCCGAATCCCGGGCAAAGAGCTGCTCCGTGCAGTCCCACCAAGGTTTCATTGCGCCTCCGGACCTGCACTAATTACCCGGGTAATTAAGCGAGGAGGATTCAAGGAGGCGAAAGTCACCCTCGGCCCACAACTCCTTTTGTTCTGGGGATTTCGAGGAGAGCCGGGGCTGGGAGCTTTGCGTCAGCAAGGGTGGGTCGGGAGCAGAGTTTATAAACACGGGAGATGTGCAGTGAGATTCCTCCACCAGAGCCCTCTCTGCAGAGCTCCCCCGGAGCCGCTCTTTTATCTGCACATCGTGACTCCAGCAGCCTCTTTGCATAAGGACTCCTGGCCTCGGGGAACCCCAGCTGGGCTAAATCCACTTCAAAGGGTTTCCAGCAGCAGCAGCAGATCCCTGCTCCTGCCTTCATCCTGCCAGGAGCAGCTCTCCAAGCTCCAGAGGGAAGGGGAACAGGAATAACAGCAGGATTCGTCCCTGGAGTCAGGGTGAGACTGGAAAGGCCAAAGGGCTGGGGCTGATTCCTCGTGGCCCTCCTCAGCAGAGGAACGGAGTTGTTGTTCCCATAAAGAGCCAGGGAAGTGGGGATTTCCACGCTAAATCATCAGGGAGGTTTTCCCAATCCCCATGGGGGCGTGTCATGGAATCCCGGATTGGGTTGGGTTGGGTTGGGAGGGATCTTAAAGCTCAGCTCATCCCTCCATCCCAGGCTGCTCCCAGCCCCAGTGTCCAGCCTGGCCTTGGGGCAGCCACAGCTGTGATGGGAATTCCATCCCAACCCTCCCAGGGAACAATTCCTGCCCAAAATCCAGCCCAAATCTCCACTTTCTTACTTTAAAGCCATTCCCTGTGTGCTGTCCCTCCTTTCCTTGTCCCCAGTCCCTCTCCAGCTCTCCTGGAGCCCCTTCAGGGCCTGGAAGGTCCTGGTGAGGTCACCCTGGAGCCTCCAACATGGTTGGGCTCCTAAATCTGTCAGATTCCATCAGAAATTAGGCCAAATTTTCCTCCTCTGCATAAACATGCAGCACATTTGAAGTTGGGATGGGGTGACAGCTGCCAAGTGGCTCCAGGAGCTGCCGTGCCCTTGGTGCCAAGGTCACTGCCCTCCCAGGACCCCAAACCCAGGAATTCCGTGTCTGGAACTGGAGTCAGCAAAGGAATGAAGGTGGGGAGAAAGCCTGAGCAGGGAGGGGTTGGTGTGGGCAGCAGGAGGGAGCTGGGAGCGAACATTCCCACTGGGAATCAAGGGAATTCCCACCCGCACGCAGGGCTGGAAAGGAGCCATGATTCCCTGGAATAGGGTCACTGCTGGTAATCCAAGGATGATTCACTTCTGGGAGGTTTAATTTGGTGCAGATGAGTTCTGCAGTGGCTTCAGAGCAGGAAAGCTCCACGTGGTTCCTCACACAAGGCTCCGGATGCTTCCAGGCTCCCTGGGAATGTTGGATATGGAAAATGGCACCTGGCCTTCATCTTATCAGTGTTATCTGCACTCTTCCCATCAGTTAAAGGGGTTCGTTGTATGGTTGGGGTCGGAATTTGGGGTGGAGGGAAGGGAGCGCTGAACCCATTTCCTGATTTTCTTTTTGAAGGAAATCCCCCCAGATTTGGGGTGAGCATCCCCTCCTCATCCACACACTCCTAATTCCCATCTCTTGGTGAGCTTGTCAGTGCTAATTTCCTTTGGAAAAGGCGCAGGGATGATCATTAATTACAAAAATTAATGAAAATAACAGCGCGGCGCCCCCGTGCCGCAAATGGGCATTACCGTAATTACCCACGTGGCTGGCGGGCGTTACCGTAATTGCACGCGGCGCTCTCCAAAGCCCCAATCCCTGGGTTTGCTCCAGTTGGAATTTTCTCCTCACTCCCCGCAATCTGTTTGTTTTCCCCGTCACTGCCGCAAGGATTTAAGGTCGGGATTGCACATGACATAAGCCATCGATCCAGCAGAGGCAGCAGCTCTGTGCTCGCTCCCTGCACAGCAATTCCCGGGAAGCAGCGCCGCTCCAGAGCATCCGGAGATCAAGGAAAAAATCCCAAAAACCCGCCACGAGCAGTGGAACATCCAGGGTGCCTCGGTGGTTTTGAAAAAGGGGGGGTACGTGATGAAGTAAATCCTGCTTAGGTGCCAGCATCCTTGGGATGACAAATCCCAATAAACTTCGCAAAT
Organism: Acrocephalus arundinaceus; assembly: GCA_021534815.1. NCBI lineage: Eukaryota > Metazoa > Chordata > Aves > Passeriformes > Sylviidae > Acrocephalus > Acrocephalus arundinaceus. The sequence goes on from JAJEOU010000967.1 coordinate 30,519,000, forward strand.
CCTGTGGGAATTCCCACAGCTCCGGGAAGCTCAGCTGGGTTTGAGCCTCCTGGAGTCCTTTTGGCAGTGCAGGGATTCTGCTGCCTGTGCTGATTAAAGGGCTGGAAAAGCGAGGGAGATTAAAGCCATGGGGGGCAGATTCCTGCTTCCAGATGGGATACGAGAATCCCGAGGAATTTTTTTTCCTGGGGTGACCTTGTGGCGGCCACTGAATTGCTGCATGTCCCTTGTGCTTTGTGAGGCCAGGACATTCTTATGGCTGTGCAAGGGGCCATTGTAAGGAAACCCCGGCCGATTGGGAGCTGTTGGTGTGATCCTCTGCTGATGTGTTCTGTGTCCTGCATGCAGGGAAATGTTGCAGCACATGCGTGGCTGTGGGAGGGCTCAGTGGCCCGGCTGCTGCTTGCCAGAGTCGAGAGGGGAGATGGGGTCAGGGCTCCCCTGCCCTGGGTGCCGCCCCTCCTGATCCTTCCCTGAGGGTTTCTTGGCGCTTTCTAAAGGGGTTTTGTCACTTTTTGTCCCTTGGCGTTGGCAGGAGGTGGAGTGGAGAACCTGGGGGGCGAAATTCTGTGCCCCAGTGCTGTGGGATGTGTTCCTGGGCAGCCAGAATCCTTCACATCCCAGTCCTGCCTGTATCCCCTGGGATGCCAACCTTCACATCCCAAGGGATACAAACCTTCACATCCCAGTCCTGCCTGTATCCCTTGGGATGCCAACATCCACATCCCAAGGGATACAAACCTTCACATCCCAGTCCTGCCTGTATTCCTTGGGATGCCAACATCCACATCCCAATCCTGTTCATATTCCATGGAATGTCAACATTCACATCCCAATCCTGCCTGTATCCCTTGGGATGCCAACATCCACATCCCAGTCCTGTTCATATTCCATGGAATGCCAACCTTCACATCCCAGTCCTGCCTGTATCTCCTGGGATGCCAACATCCACATCCCAATCCTGTTCATATTCCATGGAATGCCAACCTTCACATCCCAGTCCTGCCTGTATTCCTTGGGATGCCAACATCCACATCCCAATCCTGTTCATATTCCATGGAATGTCAACCTTCACATCCCAGTCCTGCCTGTATCCCCTGGGATGCCAACCTTCACATCCCAAGGGATACAAACCTTCACATCCCAGTCCTGCCTGTATCCCTTGGGATGCCAACATCCACATCCCAATCCTGTTCATACTCCATGGAATGTCAACCTTCACATCCCAGTCCTGCCTGTATCCCTTGGCATGCCAACATCCACATCCCAATCCTGCCTGTTCCCCCTGGGGTGCCAAGTTTCACATCCCAGTCCTGTTCATATTCCATGGAATGCCAACATCCACATCCCAATCCTGCCTGTATCCCTTGGCATGCCAACCTTCACATCCCAATCATTCCTGTTTCCCATGGAATGCCAACCTTCACATCCCTCTCCTGTTGATATCCTATGGGACACCAACCTTCACATCCCTCTCATTTCTGTATCCCTTGGGATGTCAACCTTCACATCCTGTTTCTGTGCATATCCCATGGAATGCCAACCTTCACATCCCTCTCCTGTCCATATCCCATGGAATACCAACCCTCACACCTCTCTCCTTCCTGTATCGCACGGGACAGGATTTAAGCCACTTGACGTACCTGGAATGTGAGGCCTCACTGTGTGCTGGTGAGAGTAGGATTGGATGGGATTTTGGGCAGGAATTGTTCCCTGGCAGGGTGGGCAGCCCTGGCACAGGGCACCCAGAGCAGCTGTGGCTGCCCCTGGATCCCTGGAATGTCCCAGGCCAGGCTGGACAGGATTTGGAGCACCCTGGGACAGTGGAAGGTGTCTCTGCTGTGGCAGGGCTGGGATGGGATTTAAGGTTCTTTCCAACCCACACCATTCCATGATTCCCTTTTTGTGTGACACTGGCAGGCTGCTGTGGGAGGGGCCAGCAGGGACAAGGTGGCATTGTCCCAGCAGGTCACACCCCACCTTTGGGCTGCAGGGGGGAGAGGGAGGTGCCATCAGCTCCCACCTCTGCTAACCTTGAATTTAAAGAGAGGAGAAGATGGCCCAGAACTTCCTTTGCTCCACAAAGGTTGGGCTGGAACCCCATCTGGACATTCTGGATCCATGCCTGGCCCAGCCCGGGCTGTCAGGGGGAGCAGGGAGCAGGATTTGGGAGCAGGGAGCGGGATTTGGGAGCAGGGAGCAGGATTTGGGAGCAGGGAGCGGGATTTGGGAGCAGGGAGCAGGATTTGGGAGCAGAGAGCAGGATTTGGGAGCAGGATTTGGGAGCAGGGAGCGGGATTTGGGAGCAGGGAGCGGGATTTGGGAGCAGGGAGCAGGATTTGGGAGCAGGGAATGGGATTTGGGACCATGCCCACGCCTCACGTGTCCCCCAGCACGCGGGGCAGCCTCGTGCCATCATCCCGGGAGGGGCTGGCGAGGCAGCTGGAGACAGGAGAGGCTTTCACAGCAAAGATGGCCCTTTTATTTTGGGAATCCTGGCCTCTGGCGAGCACCGTGTTCCTGGCACCATGGCCAAGGACGTCCTGAGCAGCGGGAGAGCTGCACATCCCAGATCCCACACCGGGAGCGAGGCACGGGGGGATTTCCTTGGATTCCATGTCAAGGACAGCGCCAGGTCCTTCATGGAGGGATTGCTTGTTTGAAACAAAAACTGCAGAGCTGATTAAAATTTTTTGTGAATCACAGAATGGCTGAGGTTGGGAAGGACCTTAAAGCTCAGCTCGTTCCACCCCCCTGCCTCGGGCAGCGACATTACAGATGAATTCTTTTAAGAATGAATGTATGAATTTATGAATTACAGATTTAAGGGGATTGGCTTTTTAATACCTCTTATCTGAAGGGTGTTTCAGGTTGTAAAAGGACATTTTGCTGCGTCGCTGCATTTTGCCCTTTACCACAGAGGAGGAAAATCCCAATCACACCAAAAACATAAAAAACCCTTTTAAAAAATCCAGCTGGCAACATTTTTAAAGTCTCTGTAAAAAATAGGATTAAAGCAAAACAGGAACGCAGAGGAGCCTGCTGCCTGCTTCCCCCTTATTTAAATATTCCAGGAGCTTCCTCCATTTTAATTTTCCCATAAAACATGGCTGTGGTAGCAGAGCTGCCAAAACCAGCATCACCTCCCTGGTGCTGCTCGGGCTCCCGTGGAGCGGGGACCCCCTTCAGGAACTGAGCGAGCAGCACGAATCCCAAATTCCCCAGCGCCTCCAGGCACGGCTTCCAGCTGGATCCGTGCGGATCGATCCCAGTTCCTTTGTGCATTCCCGGAGCTCAGCCCTCGCATCCACCCACGGGCAGGGCTCAGCTCGGGGAGGATGCGCTGCCGGGCTCGGTTTAGGCTGGGATTAACACCCGCCGGTTTTTGTGGGATCTCTGCCTCGGATGAACGCTGATTTTTTTAGGGGGGAGGATTGGGAAAGGTTCCTCTCCCTTCAGAGCAGCGATTTCTCCACGAGGATTTGTGCTGGCTTGCAAGGAGCTTTCCAAAATGCCTGAAGCCAATTATTTGTTATCTGTGTCTTGGGGTTACATCAAGGTGGGTTTCATTCCTGAAGGATTATTAATTACAGAGTTATTAATGGCTGCTCTTTTTTTTGGTTTTTATTTTGGTGCTGTGTTCCTCTGTGAGGCAAATATGCTTTAAAAATGCTGATTTCTGTGTATTTTGGCTAATCCTGTGTGTGCTGTGCATGCAGAGTCCATGGATGTCATTTTTTGGGGGGGGAATTCGGTGTTGCAGGATAAAATGATGCAGCAGTGAAAATGCTGGATTATAAAATCAGCAAATCCTTCAGATCTGAATGATCCCAGCATGAATATCTAAAGGAATAATGCCTGAATCCCACATTTTGCTGTATGATCTTCAGATTTAGGACATATTTCTCCTCTAGATGTGCAGCTGTCCGTTTGTTTGATACAAAATGGAGCAAAATCAGAAAATCCAGAACAAAAGAAGCTTTAGGGATGGGGAATCTCAACATGAGATAAAAACCTGAGCTTTCAGAGATGTTTATCTGAAACATTCTCTCATTTGTGGCAGTAACAATTAACGAGCATCTTTAGAGGGAAATAAATTCCGTGGGCTGCAAAGAAAGATCCAGTCATGGTGATGCCGAGCAGGGTGGAAGTGAAACCATCTGTCACCGACTGCATCCCAAACATCCCCGGGATCCTGCGTGTCGGGGGGAGCCTCTTGTGCTAAAGCTGTGTGGATTTGGGAAAGGATTCCATAAAAAATGCCATTTTCCTGTGCTCTGCCCCTCGCAGTTCAAGAGGATGCTGAACCGGGAGCTCACACACCTGTCCGAGATGAGCCGCTCCGGCAACCAAGTGTCCGAGTACATTTCCAACACTTTCCTGGGTAAGGAATGCATCCCCAGCTTCTTTTTGTTATTTTTGTTTGGTGTTCTTTTTGTTATTCTGTTATTTGTCCTTTTTGTTGGTTTTTTTTGGTTTTTTTTTTTTGCTTAGGGAAGGGTTAATGATCGCCCCCATTCGCAGCTTTGGGGTTTTCACTTTTAAATGGCTGTGGGCAGGGGGAGATTGGGGTTTGGGTGAGTTGTATCCACAGAGGAATTCCTCCCCTAGCCCTGGGATGATTCCTCGGGGCTGCTGGTGGCCTTATGCAATGCTGGGGTTTTTGTGGTGACCTTATGGAAAGGACAAAGTCACACCGAGGCTGCAGCCGCTGCATCTTCCCTTTGAGACGGGGCTCAGACTAAATCATCCCCCAAATTGTATTCATTACTTTGTGCAATTTGCTCATTTTACACCAAAAGTCGGAGAGTAAAGGGAATATTTTGTATTTCATTCATTCTGTGGGAGCTCACAGCTGAATGAATCCTCTGTGTCAACGTTTGGTAGGAGAAATGGGATTTTCTCAGGAAGCAGCTGCAGGATTTGTGATCATTTGCAGCTAAAATGAGGAATTTCATGTTTATAACATCCCTGAACCCAACAGCCCTAAAGGCTGAGTGTCTGTGGGTGCTGGGGATGCGTTCCCTGTGTGACACACAATTATTCCCATTAAGGATTTTAAAGTGATCCCAATACCCAGCTGCTGCCTGCATTTAGGACACTGGGCAGCATTAATAATCCATGGCAGTTTGGAGCTGCTTTGTGGGAATGCGTTGATTTTAGTGCTCTGCTGAGTCCAGAGAATGAATTCAAGCAGGGAATGGGACTGGATTGGGATGGACAAAGGGGCTAATCCAGGGATTTGGCTGGGGTCAGCTCTTCCCAGAGCAGGAATTGCCAATGTGGCCACCAAAAATAAACCCCACAAACACTCAGGTTAAGGGAGCCTGGAGCTGATGAGCCAGAGCTGCTGCTGGTGCTGCTGGGGTTGTTTTATTCATGGAATTCCTGACTGGTTTGGGTTGGGAGGGACCATAAGGATCATCCAGTGCCACCCCTGCCATGACAGGGACACTTCCACTGTCCCAGGCTGCTCCAAGCCCTGTCCAGCCTGGCCTTGGACACTGCCAGGGATCCAGGGACAGCCACAGCTGCTCTGGGAATTCTATTCCAGGGCCTCCTCACCCTCCCAGCCAGGAATTCCATCCCAATATCCCATCTAAATCTTCCCACTTCCAGCTTAAAGCCATTCCCTGTGTCCTGTCCCTCCATCCCTTGTCCCCAGTCCCTCTCCAGCTCTCCTGGAGCCCCTTCAGGCCCTGCCAGGGGCTCTGAGCTCTCCCTGGAGCTTCTCCTCTCCAGGTGAGCACCCCCAGCTCTCCCAGCCTGGCTCCAGAGGGGCTCCAGCCCTGCAGCAGCTCCGAGGCCTCCTCTGGGCTCTCTGCAGCAGCTCCAGGTCTGAATTCCTGCTGTTCCCCATGCTCAGGCAGCTCCATCTCCCTTGGCAGGGCTGGACAAGGCTTTGGTCATTCCCATGCCTGTGACAGTGACAGTGACATCCCCGGGTGAGGCCACTCAGGGCCTGGCATTGCTGAGGGGGGCAAAGCTCTCCAGATTGCAGCCTGATTGCTCATCTTAAAATTAAAAAAAAAAAGAGAGGAAAGCTTTTAAAAGGATCATCAGTTGTTTGAGGAAGTCGTGCTTGTACCAGTTTTGTGAATTGGTTTTTTCCTCCCCTAAAATTTAATTTAATTTAATTTAATGAACACCCAAAATAACAGGAGTCTGTGAGTGAGGAGGTTGGAGAAACAAACAAAAAGAAATACGTGGGTAGGACACTGGTTTATCTCCAAAGCTGGGGATAATTCGCAGATATTAAACCCAGATCGTGTGGCCTCATTCAGCCTTTTGATTTCATCAAGGACAGGACACAGGGAATGGCTCCCCACTGCCAGGGGGCAGGGATGGATGGGAGATTGGGCAGGAATTGTTCCCTGGGAAGGGGACAACACCCCTGGCAGTGCCCAGGCCAGGCTGGAGCACCCTGGGACAGCAGAAGGCGTCCCTGCCATGCAGGGGATGGAACCAGGTCACCTTTAACCTCCCTCCCATCCCAGCTCTGCTGTAATCCCGTGATGCAATGAGCTGGGAAGGCTCCAAGAAGGAGCAGAGGGTCCAGCCCTGCGTTCCCAGCCAGGACACAGCGTGGGAAGGTCAGGATGAGCAGTGCTGGTTTCACACCACGTCACAGGGACAGCCCCACTGCCCGCGGGTCACACACTCACCCCAAGGGCTGGGCGGTGCCACTGCCACCCCCGTGGGGACATTGCTGCAACAAATCTGGGATTTCTGCTCCAGAATGGCCATTTGGTGCTGCCTTAGTCACTGCTAAGGAGATTATGGAGAGGAAAGTCCTTCAGTGGTTCAGCAGAATCCAGGGAACACCCACTGATGTCAGGCAGTGAAGAATGACTCCTCTCCTAATTGCAGCACTGCTGCTGCTCGGGATTTCAGAGGGGTTTAATGAAGCCCAGGCAAAAGTCACTCCTGCCTGGAAGCCTCGTCCCTCTGGAGGTCCTCAAGGTGTGCAGAGGGTGTGGGAAAATCCATGAGAAATGGTTTGGATGGATGTAATGAACCCCTGGATCTGCGCTGTAATAAATCAGCTGCAGGGCAGTAAATAACACGTGGGTTTAAGATTTATTTATTTACTAAACATTTCTCCACAGCCAAGCTTGGGCCCTGCACTGAAACTGTGATTATCCCTGAGAGTGGCCACGGGAATTCAGCCTCTGCTTTGGATGTTATTCCATTTGTAAAGGAAAAATCTTTAATAAATCAGTGACACCCATTTGGTTTTAAGAGCAGGGGGTGTTGACCCTAAAATGTGAAAATAGGGAAAACGGGTGTGATTTTACCTTATTCAAAAAAAAATGTGTTGTTTGAACGTTTTCCTGAAAATAGGGAATAAAATGAATTGGGATTTATCCCTAAGGAGAACCTTTCAGGCATGGAAAATCACAGAATCAGTTAAGTTGGATATCATGGGATCCAACCAATCCATGTCCCCAAGTGCCACATCCAGGCACAGAGGGACATTCCTGAACATGTCCAGCATCCCCAAACCACACAGTGCCTGCAAGAGAGCAACCAGAGCTTTTGTAACCGTTTATTTTTAACATTTTTGGATCCCAGAATGAGAAGATTCCCCAGCAGAACCCCCTGGGTGTGAGGTGGGGAGCAGAGGCAGCAGCTCAAGGACTGATTTTAGGGGATGTGCAGGGAGCTGACGTTGTGCTGACTCATTTCCCCCTGATCTGTTCCAGACAAGCAGAACGATGTGGAGATTCCTTCTCCCACCCAGAAGGACAGGGAGAAGAAGAAAAAACAGCAGCTGATGACACAGATCAGCGGGGTGAAGAAATTAATGCACAGCTCCAGCTTGAACAACACCAGCATCTCACGGTTTGGGGTGAAGACAGAAAAAGAAGATCACCTGGCCAAGGTATGAGGGATTCCTGCTCTCCTGGGAGGATCTGGAAGCTGGGAATGGATTTTTTCTCTCTTTTGGAATTAGTATCCCTGAAATGATTGGGAATGCTGTAATTAAGCCATTAGGAATGCTGTAATTAATAGTAGCCTTAAGAGCATATTTTATATTTAGAAATATGTGAAAATGGCCCTAAAATAAAAAGCAAAAAGGTGATGAAGGCTGAGGAGAGCAATTATGAAACACAAAATTCACAGTTACTCTGTGTTCATTAAGCTCACACCTTCAGCACTTCCCTAATTACAATAACCATGAGATTTGCATATTTGTGAACTTTTGGGAAATGCAGAATTGCATTATTTTTTTATTTTGTGCTCTCCAACAGGAACTGGAAGACCTGAACAAGTGGGGCCTCAACATCTTCAACGTGGCCAGGTACTCCCACAACCGGCCGCTCACCTGCATCATGTACGCCATATTCCAGGTGTGTATTCCAGGAACGCAGGAATTCCTGCTGCTTCCAGCTTGATTTTCCATGCCTAACTCCTCTCAGCTCCTCCAGCCTGATCCCACACTCAGCTGGGTGTCTGTGCTCTGATCCCTCAGGAGCGGGACCTGCTGAAAACCTTCAAGATCTCGTCGGACACGTTCGTGACGTACATGATGACCCTGGAGGACCACTACCACTCAGACGTGGCCTACCACAACAGCCTGCACGCTGCTGACGTGGCCCAGTCCACCCATGTGCTGCTCTCCACCCCTGCCCTGGATGTGAGTGCCCTGCTGGGCTGGGCTGGGAACGTGGGGTGGGCACTGGTGGCTCTGCCGAGCGCTCGCGTCACGCCTCCATCATCAGGAAATCTCAGCGTGTGGGATCTCTGCTTCACCTTTCTTGTCCCAGAAAAGCACAATTTGTTGCCCTCAGCCAGCTCCCCTAGCTGTGGGGAGGTAAAACCCCTCTGACAGGTTCCTCTTGCTCCATCCTAGGCTGTGTTCACGGATCTGGAAATCCTCGCTGCCATCTTCGCGGCTGCAATCCACGACGTGGATCACCCCGGGGTCTCCAATCAATTCCTGATCAACACAAGTGAGTTTTGTTCTGAATCTCTCAGAATTCATTCAGTGGGAATGCTTTTGACATGCCACAGCTTGCAGGCTGTGCTGCCCTCTCAAAATACAGTGCAGTAAAAAATGAGACATTTTGGAATCAAGCAGGAATTAAAATGCAATCCCCGACAAAGGGAACCATTGTAGCACAATTTGTAAAGTCAATATTTACTACTTGCTAACACATAATAATTCTGCCAGCCCTGAGTGCAAACTTCACCATTAAGATAAGATAAATAATCCTATTGCTATTGAAAGCCAAATGTTGGGCTTTGTGTTGTGTTCTGCCCCAGGCCGAGCGTGGATCTGGATTCCAAAATCTGGGGATTGTTGTGTTTTGGGAAGGGTTTTTCAGGATTCTGTTGCCAGTGATTTGTAACTGAGTTGACAGAGCATTATTTTGTCACTGGGACTGAGCAAAGGCTGGTTGAGTGCTGGGGCTGGCACTCATGGAGCTAAAAACAACCCCAAAATCCTAAAATCATCCTGTGTCCCATAGGCAGGGACACCTTCCCCCAAACCAGAGTGCTCCAAACCCCATCCAACCCAGCCTTGAACTCCTCCAGGGATGGGGAAAGGAAACTTTCCCCCATTAAAACATTTCAGCTCCTGTTGGCTGTTGGAAATCTCATATCTGGCGTTCCTTCCCCAGATTCCGAGCTGGCCCTGATGTACAACGACGAGTCCGTGCTGGAGAACCACCACCTGGCCGTGGGCTTCAAACTGCTCCAGGAGGAGCACTGTGACATCTTCCAGAACCTGACCAAGAAGCAGCGCCAGACCCTCAGGAAGATGGTGATTGACATGGTATGGCCACTCCCTCCTCCTCTTTTGTACAAAAATTGATGTTTTTATTGCTTCCCATCCTAAAATCCTGGTTTTTCTCTTTCTGGGAAGGTGTTGGCCACTGATATGTCCAAGCACATGAGTCTGTTGGCTGATCTGAAGACTATGGTGGAAACCAAGAAGGTGACGAGCTCAGGAGTTCTGCTTCTGGACAACTACACGGACAGAATACAGGTGAGGCAGCCAAATTCCCTGGATTTGGGGGGTTTGGTCAGGATGGAGAAGCCACTCTCCCATTTTTACCATGGCTGTGAAACTCATCATAGAGAGAAGCTGAATTCTCAGCAGTCATTTTCTCCTGCACTAAAAGGAAACCCAAGGTGGTCCCATTGTTTTTAGGTGACCAGAATTAGGGGGTTTTTAACACATGGAACTGCAAACATGGGACATTCTGAGGTCAATTTTTGAGGGCTCCTAAATTTCCTTGCTGCTTTCTCCCCATTTCTTCCTCCTGTTCAAAAATTCAAAATTGCAACAAAACTTTCATTTGGAACTTAGTGTCTGAAGCAGAGGAATTTCTGCAGTACAGTCTGTTCCCTCAGTAATCCAACCCTTGATTTCCAGAGGTGACCAGGAAAAGCTGGAACAGGGTTTGTGCAGTGAGCAGGACAAGATACATCCTGCTCTGCTCTCCACTTTGATGACCAACTCCTTAAGAGCAGGCTGGCTCCTGGGAAAACTCTTTAAATTTTTATTTCAAACACTCTGGCGCTGCCTAAATCCTTGTGGCTGCTTAGTCAGGCCCTCTGTGTGCATGTGTGCAAGGGATGTTACTCATTCCATAAAGTGGTGGGAGCCTTTCAATCTTTCCCTGGGAGCTTGGAAGTGGATTTGGAATGGTGGGAAGCAGCTGGATTCCCAAACAAACCTGTGGGGTGTCACTGACACTTCCACAGCTGCACCAGGTGTGAGGCTGGAGCTGTGGGAGCACGTCTGGCTTTGGGATTGGGGCAGCCCAGCTCAGCCACGGGGATGGGATCACAGAATTCCAGGCTGGTTTGGGTTGGGAGGGACTTTGAATTTGTTCCATCCCACCCCAACACCTCCCACTGTTCAAACTGCTTCAAACCTCAATGTCCAGCCTGGCCTTGGACACACCAGGGATCCAGGGAATTCTGTTCCAGGGCTTCCACACCCTCCCAGGGAACAATTCCTTCCCAAAATCCCACCCAAATCTCCACTTTTTCAGTTTGAAGCCATTCCCTGTGTCCTGTTCTTCCATCCCTTGTCCCCAGTCCCTCTCCAGCTCTCCTGAAGCCCCTTCAGGCCCTGCCAGGGGCTCTGAGCTCTCCCTGGAGCTTCTCCTCTCCAGGGGAACATTCTCATCTCTCCCAGCCTGGCTCCATCCCTGCAGCAGCTCCGTGCCCTCCTCAGCAGCTCCACATCTTTATTGTCCTCCAGTGCAATGTTTCTGATATTTTTATGGTCTGTTTCATAATCAGAGAATCTTTTGGTGCAGCGTTCTGCAGATGCAGCTCAAAACCCCTGCTCTTTTCTCCCAGCTGATTTCATGAGTTTCCTGGTGGATCACTTGCAGGTTCTCCGGAACATGGTGCACTGTGCAGACCTCAGTAACCCCACCAAGTCTCTGGAGCTCTACCGGCAGTGGACGGACAGGATCATGGAGGAGTTCTTCCAGCAGGGAGACAAAGAGCGGGAGAGAGGCATGGAAATCAGCCCCATGTGTGACAAGCACACGGCCTCCGTGGAAAAATCCCAGGTAATTGGCCCTGAGCTGCAGCTTTCCCTGCCTGAGCTCGGCATTTCAAAGCAGAGATGAAATTCAGCACAATTAGGACAGAGAGGAGGCAGTTCAGAGCGTGGGTTCTGATCCACGCTGACATCCAGCTGTGCCTGGGGCTCTCCCAGGCTGCTCAGGCTCTCCCAGCTCCTCTGCATCCCCCTGGGCCTCTCCTCATGTCCCAGTTTCCAGAGGAGTCGGGTCCCTTTGTTCCCTGAGCTCTGCCTGCCCTCACCCCCTCCTAACCCCACTGCTGCCCTGCCCCAGTCCAGCCCCACTGAGCTGCAGGACTGGGAGCTTCTCCCAGCTGGGATCCACCCCAGCACCCTGCAGAACTCTGGATGGCATTCCTTATCCAAGATAATTCTGCAGTGCCCATGTCCAGCTGAATTAGAGGCTTTTGGAGCTGCCCTGTGCAGGGTGAATCCCAGAAATGTTCATTTCTGTCCCTGCAAAACTCAAAAGGAGCTGGGTTTGCCTCTTTTTTTTGGGATGAACTGGCTCATCCCTGGTTCTGATTCATAAAATGGTTTCAAGGTCAGATTTTGTCCTGACCTGTGTAGCACAGGCCATAAAATTTCGCCTGGATAATCTGGAATGAAACCAGGAATTTGTGTTTGTCCAAACAGATTCCAGCCTTTATATAATGCTGTCTTGGTTGTTGTTTTTGAATGACTCCAGCAAGTCATCACTGAGGTTTTTCAGCTTGAATAAGTAACAAAATTGATGATAATTATTTCCAAATGTCCTCTTGGGCTCAGCCAAGTGCTTTCAAAATTATTCACTCAACCGCGTGGTGATTTGGTTGGAAAAATCTGTCGGATTTCTTAACCTAAGGAGAAATGAATCCTTCAGCCAGGCCTGCCCATGTGCTCCACGTGTGAGCTCCAGTTCATTCTTTGCTTCACATCTGCACTTCCCAGAGGCTTCCAAATGATTTTTTGGTGTGCAGAAAAAATGGGAATTGCACAAAATGTCCATCGTGGAATGGCAAAGGAGAAAGGGAGGTGGTGTGTCCATTCTGGAGGTTTCCAAATGATTTTTTGGTGTGCAGAAAAGGCAGGAATTACACAAAATGTCCATTGTGGAATGGCAAAGGAGAAAGGGAGGTGGTGTGTCCATTCTGGAGGTTTCCAAATGATTTTTTGGTGTGCAGAAAAGATGGGAATTGCACAGAATGTCCATCTTGGAATGGCAAAGGAGAAAGGGAGGTGGTGTGTCCATGCTGGAGGTTTCCAAATGACATTTTTGGTGTGCAGAAAAGATGGGAATGGCACAGAATGTCCATCTTGGAATGGCAAAGGAGAAAGGGAGGTGGTGTGTCCATGCTGGAGGTTTCCAAATGACATTTTTGGTGTGCAGAAAAGATGGGAATGGCACAGAATGTCCATCATGGAATGGCAAAGGAGAAAGGGAAGTGGTGTGCCCGTGCTGGAGGGAAACAAGGAGTGGGTTAGAAAATAATATGCAAATATTTCAAAGCTTGAGATGCCCTCTCAATATTTTATGATCAGTGCTGAGCCGTGTGGCCAATTATCCCACAATTGGAGATGTTTTTAAAGGAACAATGACCCGAAACAACGATTTTAAAGCAGCAGTGATCAACAGTGCTGATTTTACCCATTGGTACCATGGAGCCCTGGAGCATTTTGGCTTCCAACCATCCCAAACTCTTTTTTTTCCCAGTGCAGCAGGAACTTTTCACCACCTTTTTTTGCCCAACCCGTTCCAATTGGACGCTGGCTCTCCTATTGACATCCTGTTGTGTCTGAGGGAGCCGGGAGCCACTTCCAAAGCAAACACCTGGAGCTCATGGAGCTGGGAGAGCCATTTCCCTGCTGCACACACAAAGCCCTGGAGCTCATGGAGCTGGTAGAGCCATTTCCCTGCTGCACACACAAAGCCCTGGAGCTCATGGAGCTGGGAGAGCCATTTCCCTGCTGCACACACAAAGCCCTGGAGCAGAGGGAGCTGGGAGAGCCATTTCCCTGCTGCACACACAAAGCCCTGGAGCAGAGGGAGCTGGGAGAGCCATTTCCCTGCTGCACACACAAAGCCCTGGAGCTCACAGAGCTGGTAGAGCCATTTCCCTGCTGCACACACAAAGCCCTGGAGCACACACAGAGCTGGGAGAGCCATTTCCCTGCTGCACACACAAAGCCCTGGAGCTCATGGAGCTGGGAGAGCCATTTCCCTGCTGCACACACAAAGCCCTGGAGCTCATGGAGCTGGGAGAGCCATTTCCCTGCTGCACACACAAAGCCCTGGAGCTCATGGAGCTGGGAGAGCCATTTCCCTGCTGCACACACAAAGCCCTGGAGCACACAGAGCTGGGAGAGCCATTTCCCTGCTGCACACACAAAGCCCTGGAGCACACATGGAGCTGGGAGAGCCATTTCCCTGCTGCACACACAAAGCCCTGGAGCACACATGGAGCTGGGAGAGCCATTTCCCTGCTGCACACACAAAGCCCTGGAGCACCAGGATGCAGGAATTCCCATCCCTCCGTGGCTGTTCCGTGCTGGATGTGGTTCCTCCCTGAGTCAGGCAGGGCAGCAGGGCTGAGCTCAGTGGAAGGGCTGACGGGGCAGCTCAGCCCTTCTCACTCTTTCCATGAGCTGGGACGTCACCCCAAGGGACCAGGCAGCGTTCCCGGGATGAGCAGAGCCTCTTCCCAAGGAAATCTCACATGGTGGAGGGCAGGAGGAAAATGGGAATTGTGGAAGGGTTTGGAGGAGGCACCAACTGCAGCCCACAGGAAAATACACCCCAAGTTTGGAGTCCAGGCCATGAAGGCTGCTCCCCTCGGGAGCACCGGGGTGTTCCCAGCTCTCAGTCATGTGGGAATTCTGGGATAAAGCCACAAATGCAGCAGCCTTGTCCCCAGGCACTGTCTGAGAGGAGCAGACTCAGTGCTGACAGCCCCATCCACTTCCAGCTCCATGGCAGGGACACCTCCCAGTGTCCCAGGGTGCTCAAACACATCCAGCCTGGCCTGGGACACTTCCAGGGATCCAGGGGCAGCCACAGCTGCTCTGGGAATTCTATTCCAGCTCCTCCTCACCCTCACAGGATGAGTTTCTGTATTTTCTTCCCAGTATCCATTTAGCCAATTCCCTGTGTCCTGTTCCTCTGTCCCTGTCCCCAGTCCCTCTCCAGCTCTCCTGGAGCCCCTTCAGGCCCTGCCAGGGGCTCTCAGCTCTCCCTGGAGTTTTCCCTTCTCCTCTCCAGGTGAGCACCCCCAGCTCTCCCAGCCTGGCTCCAGAGGGGCTCCAGCCCTGCAGCAGCTCCAGGGATTCCTCTGGGCTCTCTCCAGCAGCTCCAGGTCCCTCCTGAAGTTGGGCTGGGGCAGCTCTGCAGATGGGGCCTCACCTGAGCAGGGCAGAATTCCCGCTCTCCTTCCCTGCTGCCCACACTGCAGGATCAGCCCAGGGCTCTGTCCCCTGAACTTCCTGCTGGCTCCTGCTTTTCCTGAAACTTCCTGCAAGGTTTAATTTTGGACAAGACATCAGCCCAGTGGGTATCAGATAAGTGTGGCTGCATTAGGCTGTGCTGGTCTGGAGACTTGCTCCTGGTGTTTTGCTCATAAAATGAATTTAATACGAACTTTTCAAACATTCAGACATGGTTATTGCCTTGCCCTAAGCGTGTGTGTCCCTTTGTTTCCCAGGTGGGATTCATCGACTACATCGTCCATCCTCTGTGGGAGACGTGGGCTGACCTGGTGCAGCCCGACGCCCAGGACATCCTGGACACTCTGGAGGACAACAGGAACTGGTACCAGAGCATGATACCTCAGAGCCCATCCCCTCCCCTGGAGGAGCGGGGCCAGGACTGCCAGGGCCTGATGGAGAAGTTCCAGTTTGAACTGACGCTGGAGGAGGAGGATTCCGACGGGCCCGAGAAGGACGGCGAGAGCCTCGGCTACTTCAGCAATACAGAGACGCTGTGCGTGGCCCAGCAGGGTGAGGAGGAGCCCCAGAGGGAGGCCACCATCGAGATTGTGACAGAAGACACATCTCCTGTGGACACATAATGGCCCGGCCCCGCGGGAGTGGCTTTTAAACACTCGCGGAGCTTGCGAGCGGCCCCCGGCGGCCTCGGTGGCCGGGGCTGAGGCCTCTGCCACGGGGGTGACAGATCCTCCAGCTGCTTGAGATTGGAGTCAGGGTTACAGATGGGGTAGGGAATGATTGATTGCTCAGGAAATGCACGGGTGATTTGCGTTGTGGTTTGAGCCTCGTCAGCCGAGAGCGCCTCGCCTTGTCCCGGAGCTGGCTTGGGTCGGGCCGGCGGCGGCGCTGACACACAACTGAGAGATTTTATACCGTTAGTTTTGGAGTTTATACCAGTTAGACTGATAGAAACTACTGATCAATAACTCATATCCAACCTGTCCACCCGACCACCTGTCTGCAGACCTGTGTGCCTTCTTTGTAAACACTTTCATGTCTTTTCGAGAGTCTCTTTAATCCAACACACGGAGCTTGGTAGTTCAAAAGCGACACAAGGTGTTCCGGGATTGACGGCTACTTTTTTGGGATTCTTCCTGTTATACCAGAAGCAGTCTTCCTTTTTTTGTTTTCATGGGCAATACCTGTCACTTTATTGCAGTTAATCACTTTGACAAGACTAAACAGAAGGGGAAACCCTCTGCTTTGCATTACTGCACCTTCAATGTGTTCTTAATCCCCCCGGTGACCCGTCGGGAGTCGCTCGGTGCCGTCGCGCGCCGTTCCCTCGCTGGGAATTTTTCCTCCCCGGGGTTTGGGTTTGTGGTGAGCAGGACAGAGGGCAGGTTTTTGTTGTTTTATCTTTTTCTCCCTGGCACAGCTCAGTCCATCCCTGAGTAAGCGTGGCAAGGCAGCGTGTGGCACGCCTTCCCCCTCGGCAGCTCCCTGGAATTTGCACGCTCGGATGTTTGTGTTTCTCTGGCCTCTCGTCCACGTTCCCTAGGTTTAGGTCCACCATCCTCCTCCTCCTCCTGCACTGCCTCGAGCTCTACCACCTCCATTACTGTTTATAACAGTGTATTTATTACCTACTGTACATACTGTAATGTTTTGTAAGTTATTAATTTATATGAATTAGCATCGCCTGTCGGCGGCGATGTTAATGGGGTAGAAAACTCTGGAATAAGAGTTGCCTTTTTTTTTTTTTTCTTGTAACCTTTTGTATTGCATAAAGTCCAAGAACCTGAACATAGCTGAAGAGACAGACACAACCCAGCAAGGGCATTCGGGTGGCAGCCGCCCGTGGGGAGGGGACACCCAGGGCAGCAAATTTGGGAATCTGCCAGGAAACGCAGAGAGGGGGAACAGAACAAAGAACTCCCCACGCCCAGGCCGGCTGTTCAATGTCACAACGTTCCAATTTCTGAACGACCCAATGTGAATCTCTATGACAAAAAGGAAAAAAATATATAATGTGAACTGATGTAATAATTGTGCTGTGAAACTTCCTCTGACAAAGCTTGTCCGGCATCGTGAGCGGTGTCAATCTCAGTTTGTAAAATATGTTTCAAGCTTTTTGGTCCAACTCGTGACTAATTAGTTCATGACAATAGCACAGTTGTGCATGATCAATGGGTTTGTTTGTCTGTTGAACACTGCATTGTTCCAGGTGGTTATTTTATTGTTCCCCAAAGTTTCACACTATGTATGTTATAGTATTCTATATTGTGTTCAGACGCATTCTTAAGAGATTTTTATATGAAGTGAATAAATGAAAGCATGACCCAGCCTGCAGCTCTTCGGGGGGATTTTGTCAACAAGGCAGCGTGGGCTGTGTCACTACAGACAGAAAATGGGACCCTCCAAACCCAGAACCCTCCCATGGCCCAATCCCACAACCTTCCTGGGGCCAAAACCCAGAACCCTGATGTGGCCAAAGCACAAACCCCTCTGATGGCTGAGATCAGAACCTTCCTTTGGCCAAAATCCAAAACCTCCCACAACCAAAATCCAAGACCTCTCACAGCTGAAATCCACAACCTCCCACAGCTGAAATCCGGAACCTTCCCTTGGCCAAAGCCCAGGACTCTCCTACAGCCCAAACCCAGAACATCCTGTGGCCAAACCCCAGAATCTCCCATGGCTGAGACCCAGAATCCTCCAGGAGCCAAAACCCCAAACCCTCCAACCTCCAGGAGCCAAAACCCCAAACCCTCCAATGTCTGAATCCCAGAACCTCCCATGTCCTAAACCCAGAACATCCCATGGCTCAATCTCAGAACTCTCCCACAGCCAAAACCCAGAACCCTTCTGTGGCCAAAATGTAAAACCCTCCTGTGGCTGAAACCCAGAACCTCCAATGTCTGAAACCCAGAATCCTTACATGTCCTAAACCCAGAACTTCTATGTCCTAAACCCAGAACTTCCAATGTCTGAAACCCAGAACCTCCAATGTCCTAAACCCAGAATCTCCAATGTCCTAGACCCAGAACCCTTACATGTCCTAAGCCCAGAACCTTCAATGTCCTTAACCCAGAACCTCCAATGTCCTAAACCCAGAACCTCCCTTGGCCAAGACCCAGAATCTCCAATATCTGAAACCCAGAACCCTTCCATGTCTGAAACTCAGAATCTCCCATGGCTGAAGTCCAGAACCTCCCATGTCCTGACCCCCGGACCTCCCCTGGCCAGCCCCAGCCCCTCCGTTCCCCGCGGCCCCAGCGGAGCCGTTCCTCAGGCGCGGCCCCAGGAGCGCTCCCGGTGGCCCGGCCACCATCCGTGGGACACCCGGGGACCTCGTCCTTCCTGCGGGGCCGGGGGCAGCGGAGGCGACAGGAAGGCGGGCGCCGACGGGAAGCGGTGGCCGCGCACGGCCCGGCCCGGCCCGCGGGAGCTTTCATGTCCCGGCCTGACCCAAAACAAGCGACTCTCCAGTAAAAAACATCCTGTGCCAGGCCAGGAGCTGCGGGGGAGCGGGGCCGCCGCGCCGCCCTCGCCGCGGGTGACACCGGCGGTGTCCCCTGGGGGGTCCGCAGGTTTTCCCTGGATTCGCTGCCTCCGAAGCGAAATCGCAGGAAAACAAGCGTGGATCTCATGCCTGTGCCTGCATTCCCAGCCAGCGCTCCATGGAGCAGCCACTGCCAGGCACCTTAATGTCACATCCCTGCTGTCCCAGCAGAAAGATTCCGGGGGGAATTTCCCAGCACCTAACCAGGGTCTGAACCTCTGGAACTCCGTGGTGAAAATTCCTGGGTAGAAACTCCTCGAAGGGCCAGTAGTGATTTTCCTTGTGGATTAACAGAATCCCAGAAATGGGTTGGGTTGGAAGGACCTTAAATCCCACCCAGTGCCACCCCTGCCATGGCAGGGAAACTTCCATTGTCCCAGGCTGCTCCAACCTGGCCTTGGGCACTTCCAGGGATGCAGGGGCAGCCACAGCTGCTCTGGGCACTTGTGTCAGGCCTCACCACCCTCAGAGGGAACAATTCCATCCCAAAATCCCATCTCAATCTCTCCTCTTTTAATTTAAACCATCCCCCGTTCACCCCGGCTCATCCTTTCTGCCTCCCTGGGCTGTGGCGGCCGCACCCTGCCCGCGGCTCCCGGGGATGTGCAGGGATGGGAAAGGGATCATGGGGCTGGAAAAGCATCGGCTCTTCTGGGGGGAAAGCACCGAACCGAGAGGGGCAGCAGCGCTGGGGCTGCGGGTGGAGCACCAGGGGCAGGGGGTGCCCGGGTGGGTGCCCGGGTGGGTGCCCGGGTGGGTGTCCGGGTGGGTGCCCGGGTGGGTGCCTGGTTGGGTGTCCGGGTGGGTGCCCGGGTGGGTGCCCGGGTGCGGGGCTGCTCTGTCCCTGTCCCCTCCCCTCTCTCTGCCCGTGTCCACTCCCCTCCAGCCCCGCTCTCTTCATTCCTGTCCCTTCCATGACCCAGTTCTGCCACGCAGCTTCCTCGGCATCACAGGCAGCTCTGGAGCCGGGCAGAGCCGCCTTTCCCCGCTCCTTCCCCGCAGCAGCGCCGGGAAAATGTTCCAGCAAAGCCAACCCGGACCCTTCTGTTTTCGCTCTGGTTTTAGGATGGAAATCCCGGTTCGGCTCACTCTGCTCACTCTGCCCCTCAGGGGATGAGGGTCCCCCGTGGCTCTGCTTCACCATCCTCACATCCAGAGCTGCCGGGGGGCCCGCACGGATTCCTTGGGCATCGGGAGGTGGCAGAGGGAGCGGGGATGCGCCGCTTCCTTCTCATCCGGAGCGGGGCTGGCGGGGGCTGCTCCCCCTCCCTGGTGTCCCCAGGTCACCTCCAGGGACTCCCAGCAGCTCCTGGTGCGGTGAGGGACCGAGCCCAGCTCGGGGGACACGGCTGTCCCCGGGTCTGTCCCCTCCGTGCTGCCAGCATTAACCACAGGTGTCACCCAGAGCCCCCGAGTGACAGCTGGCCCTGTCCCCAAGGGCATCGTTCCCCTCTGAGGCCACGGGGCTGGGATTTCAGGGGGATTTCCACCATCCCTGAACCCCCCACGGGCACCAATCCCAGGGGTGAGGGAGGGAGCAGACCCGGCCCTTCCCGGGGGAGGGGACAGGGGTCCCTGCACTGCCAGGAAACTCCTGACCCTCAGGTCACCGCTGTCCACAGCAGCTGTGCTGCAGGGAAATAAAATAATGACCCAGCCCTGCTGCTGTTCCCAGCTCGGCCTCTCCCCTGGGGCTGCAGCTGGATTTTCCTTTTTTCCCCCGGTCCATGGGATTTAAGGATGAGCGTGGCTGTTCCCACCTGGACATCCCAGCGAGGTGTGACAGAGCCAGAGCGAGGGACAGGCAGGACAAAACGGCCTCAAGTGGCACCAAAGGGGGTTTGGGTTGGGTATTTGGGGAAATTTCTCCATGGGAAGGGTGGTCAGGCATTGGAACTGTGGGGAGTGGGGAGTCCCCGTTCCTGCAGGGATTTAAAATCCCCGTGGATGTGGCACTTGGGGACAGGTCAGTGGTGGCCTCAGGGCTTTTCCAGCCCCAGTGATTCCGTATTTTCCTGTCCCTGGCCCACAGCCCCGGGTCCCTCTGTTTGGGACGGGCATTCCCAGGCTCCCATCCAGCCCCGAGGCTCTGCCGGGGGGATTTGGGCAGAGCTGACCCGGAATTCCCGCGGCTGGGAAAGGAGAAGGAGAACGCGACTCGCGACAGGAGGGGCCGGGGCGGGAGCACCGAGCGCGGATTTTGGCGGGGCTGGAGGGGGCCGAGGCTCCGGCAGCGGCTGCAGCTCCCGGGGGAAGGGGCTGGAGCTCCCAGCCTGGCCCTGGGGACACCGCGGGGACACGGGGGTGGCCGGGACGGACAGGGCAGGTTCTGGCCCAGCTGATGGGGTTCCAGATGGGTTCGGGTGTTTGGGCTCTCCCAAATGTCCCCCTGTCCCCAAGCCCCGCTCCTGCTGCCCGATTTTCCACTCTCCTGAAGGAATTTCTGCCACCCTGGGGTGGCACCGTCCCCGCCGGTGTCACTGCGCTGCCGGGGACACGGGGACAGCGGAGCTGACACGAGGGGGGCGGCAGGGCCAGGTGAGCAGGCGGGGTCTGCACATCTGTCCAGCCCTGCACATCTGTCCAGTGTCTGCACATCTGTCCGGCCCTGCACATCTGTCCGGTGTCTGCACATCTGTCCAGCCCTGCACATCTGTCCGGTGTCTGCACGTCTGTCCGGCCATGCACATCTGTCCGGTGTCTGCACGTCTGTCCGGCCCTGCACAGCTGCACAGCTCCACCTGCCGAGCTCCCGGCGCCGCGCAGGGCTCGGGAAGTGCCCCGGGAATGGGGAATGTCCGGTCCGGGAACACGGCGGGGACACGGCGGGGACACGGCGCGCACGTCGGGCTCGCAGAGCTCGGGCGGCACAGCTGGAATCCCGCACAGCTGGAGCTCGCACAGCTGGATCCTGGCAGAGCTGGATCCTGGCAGAGCTGGAATCCCACACAGCTGGAATCCCACACAGCTGGATCCCATCACAGCTGGAGCCCCGCACAGCTGGATCCTGGCAGAGCTGGATCCTGGCACAGCTGGAATCCCACACAGCTGGAGCCCCGCACAGCTGGATCCTGGCAGAGCTGGATCCTGGCACAGCTGGAATCCCACACAGCTGGAGCCCCGCACAGCTGGAGCCCCGCACAGCTGGAGGCAGAGGCTCCAGGGCAGCACTGGGGATTCCTCTGCCTTCGCTGCCCCAGATGTTTCCCACCCCCTCCCCATCCTGTTTCTTTTCCGTGAACAATTTTAAGAATTCCATCTCCTCTATGAGCAAAGGTGATCAGGCCCAAAGGTGATCAGGCCCAAAGGTGATCAGGACAAAACCCAAAGATAATTTAAATCTGAATTAAAGGCCCCCACGGGCATTTCTGGAGCTCTGCATTGTGTCAGGACAGAATTTACTTCTCTGGGTTTCTTTACACAGCTGCGAGTTTTTACCTAAAGGAGGCAAAAGCTCCGTTCCAGTCCCGGGAATCAAATCCCACGGGAATGTCTGGGCAGGTGGATAAACTCCCGCAGCTCTGAGCCCCAGGCCGGCTCGGGGGATGGATTCATCCTCATCCCATCCCCATCCCCATTCCAGGCTGATGCTCCCAGGGATCAAATCTAAAACGGGCTCAGTAATATTGAAATGGGTGGTGTGAAATGGGGGCGCTGGCTGCAGCCCCCCGAGGACTCCGGCAGTGTTCTTGAATTATTTTTTTTCCCCCAAAAAAGTAAAGTTAATTAATAATTAATTATCAATATTCTGGAGCACCCCGGGGGCAGCTGCAGCTCGTTCCCATGGGGGTGGTGCTGATTAATTACCCTGATTAATTACCCTGATTAGTGCCCGGTTATCAGGGCTGAGGATGGGGCTGATCCTGGAGCAGCAGCAGAGCGAGTGGGGTGAGCAGGGGGGTCCCTCTGGGATTTTGGGGGTGAATGGGCTTTCCTGGATGTGGTTGGAATGGGATTTTTGGGATTGGAGCAGGAGCAGCTCCAAGGGGGGGTGGGACCCTCCCTGCTCTGCCCCGGGGCTCAGCCCGGTCACCCCCGGGTGAAGGAAACCCCAAAGGCGGCAGCGCCGGTTCTGGGGGGGTTAAACCCCTCCGAGTGTCCCCTTTGTGTCCCCGGCACCTCTGCGCCCTGGGGACACCCAGGTGTCACCTGGCAGGGACCCTGGTGGCCAAACTGCGGGGTTTGGTGGCCCTGAGCGGAGCCCTGGCACCCGGGGGTGTCACCGCCCCGTCCCCCCGGTTTTAGGGAATTCCTGCCCGGCCCCAGCCCCTCTGTTGGGGCATTGCTCATCCCAGGGATGGATTGGGCTCCTCTGGCATTTCAGGGCTGCGGTTTTTGGGGGTGCAGAGAATTTTCCGGGGGGGTCAGGGCTGCAGCTGCGATCCCGCCGCTCCCCCCGGGAGTTTCTCCCGTGCCGGAGCGCGGCTGCTCCCCGAGGGCTCCATGAGAAATTCCCGTTTCCCAGCGCTGCTCTCCAGCCCATCCGCCTCTCCCTGTGCGTGCCGGGTGGGGCTCGTCCCCCGTGTCCTGCGGGGTGGAGGCGGCTCCGTGCGCCTGGGAAAAGCGGGGATTCATGGAGCGGGAGGGAAGGGAGCTGCGAGCTGCTGTGTCCCGGATCCGGGAGCTGCTCCAGCCCTGGGCACCCCTGGGATCAGCTGGGCTGGCAGGGATTGTTCCCATGGATTCTCAATCCTGAGATGAGCTGGGATTGTTCCCTGTGCTGAAATGGGGAAATTCCCAGCTGGGGCTGGTAGGGGTTGTTCCCGTGGATTCCCAATCCTGAGATGAGCTGGGATTGTTCTCATGGATTCCCAGTCCCGGGATGAGCTGGGATTGTTCCCTGTGCTGAAATGGGATATTGGGAAGAAATTCCCAGCTGGGGCTGTTCCCATGGATTCCCAGCCTTTGGATGAGCTGGGGATGTTTCCATGGATTCCCGGTCCTGGGATGAGCTGGGATTGTTCTCATGGATTCCCAATCCCGGGATGAGCTGGGATTGTTCCCTGTGCTGAAATGGGGAAATTCCCAGCTGGGGCTGGTAGGGGTTGTTCACATGGATTCTCCAGCGCTGGGATGAGCTGGGAATTGTCCTGGATTCTCCAGCGCTGGGATGAGCTGGGATTGTTCCTGTGGATTCCCAGTTGTGGGATGAGCTGGGATTGTTCCTATGGATTCCCAATCCTGGGGTGAGTTGGGATTATTCTCCTGGATTCCCCATCCTGGGATGAGCTGGGAATTGTTCCCATGGATTCCCCAACCCTGAGATGAGCTGGGAATTGTTCCCATGGATTCTCCAGCTCTGGGATGAGCTGGGGCTGTTCCCATGGATTCCCAGTCCTGGGGCTGTTCCCATGGATTCCCAGCCCTGGGATGAGCTGGGAATTGTTCCCATGGATTCCCAGGCCTGGGATGAGCTGGGATGCTCTGGATGTCCATGAAATGTTTTGGTTGCCCACAGCACAATGTGGGGCAGTCCCAGGAGCGTTTGGGGTTCAGCCTTTTGGGGTTCAGCCTCCCGGGTGGTGCTGTTGGGGTTTTGGGGCCTGGGGGATGGATGGGTCCCCTCTGTGCCCCCCCGAGCTCAGGGGAGCAGCTCCTGGGGGTTCTCCCCTCTCCTTCCCTGCTGGGGAGACCCTTGGAGGGGGGAATGCTGAGAACTGACTGCAGGGAGAGCTCAGAGCCCCTGGCAGGGCCTGAAGGGGCTCCAGGAGAGCTGGAGAGGGCCTGGGGACAAGGGATGGAGGGACAGGACACAGGGAATGGCTTTGAGCTGGATTTAGGTGGATATTGGGAAGGAATTCCTGGCTGTGAGGGTGGGGAGGCCCTGGGATGGAATTCCCAGAGCAGCTGTGGCTGCCCCTGGATCCCCGGCAGTGCCCAGGCCGGGCTGGATGGGTTTGGAGCAGCCTGGCACAGTGGGAGCTCTCCCTGCCCGTGTCTCCTCCAACCCCAGATTTTTAGGGAAAGAGGCAAAACCCCGAATTTCCCTGGAAAGTCCATCCTGCCCTGCCCTGGCCAGGCGGGGCCGCATCTCCAGCCTCTCCCACCGCATTCCCGGCGGGATCAGCTCAGGCCGAGCCCATCCAGAGGGGCTGCGGGGCGATACAAACACCCCCGGCTGCCCTTAATGCCGCGGATTTGCCGGGGCCGCGTCCTGCCCGAGGATTGGGGTTTTATTTAGCAAATCCCATCGCTGTGCGGGGCCGGGCCGGCTCCTCCGCCGCTGTCACATGGAGCCGTGGCTGACTCTGCCGGGGATGAGTAATGCGCTCCGTGACTCATTTGCTGCCTTTTTTATTTCCATTTCTTTTTTTTTTTTTAATCTCCAGGCCCTCGGCTTCGCCTCTTGCCGGCAGCTCCTGGCGTGGCTCCTCCGGGAGACTTTGGTGGGAATTGTGGCAGCTCGGTGGGGTTTGGAAGCCAAAATTGTGGGTTCCAAAATTTGGGAGAGGGGTTTGGTGGCAGCTGCCCTGGCCAGAGATGCGGGAATGCTCCAGCAGGGACGCGGCTCTCCCTGTGCCACTCATTTTTTGGGAACGGCCCATTCCAGGAGCTTTGTGGGATTCATTTTGGCTATGGAAGGGGAGTTCTGGTCTGGCCCCATGGCAGGAGGTGTTTCACAGGGCTGAGAGTCCCTGGATGGATCCAGGGAGAGCTGGAGCTGCCTGGGATGATTCCCTGGGATGATTCCCAGGTGTGATGGGGAGGCTGCCCAAACCCTGCGCTGAAATGGGGGAATTTGGTGAAAAGAACTTTTTTTTTTCATATATAATTCATATTTTTATCCCAGCCTGGCCTGGGAATGGATTCGCAGGGATATCCTGGCTCTCCTTGTTTGGTTAAGGAATATCGACCCTCAGGATCCATGGGAAGGGCACTGCTCTGTCCTGGATGCCTCAGCGGGATCCCACTGGCTGTGGGATCACAGAACGCCCAGATTTAGGTTTGGAAGGACCTTAAAGCTGATCCCATCCCAGCCCTGTCCATGGGGATCCCTTAGGATCGCTCCAGGCCCAGGGACACTCCCAGGGATGGGAATTCTGGTGCCACGCAGCTGCTCCATGGATTTTTGGGGGGGATTTGCGTTATTTTGGTGCATCCAGCAGGAATTTGGGCACGGAAGTTTCCTGTCCATCCTGCCGGGTGTGCCAGCTCGGGGGCAGTGGAGCGACATTCCAGGGGTTGTGCTCAGCCTGGGATTCCAGCCGGAATTCCCGTGCTGGAAGCGGGGCAGGGAGGTCACAGGAGCTCCTGGCAGGGATTAAAGGAACCATCTGTTCCCTAATCCCATCCCTGCGGCCGCTGCTGCGGCATTTCCCACCAGCTGGGATGGGTCCTGCCCCTCCCTGATTTATCCAGACCCTTGGAGGTGCTTGGATTTTGGATTAATATTTTTAATGGGATGGGGGGAAAAAAAAGTTTATTTGTTTGGATTATGGTTTTTGTTTGGTTGGTTTTGTTTGTTTGGTTTTGTTGGGGTTTTTTTTAATTTGTTTTTGGTTGTTTGGTTGATTTTTTTTTTTTTTTTTGCTAGAGAAATGATATTTTAATGGGGCAAAAAATTGATTTTCATTCATGAAAAACTGCCCTTTTTTTTTTTTTTTCTCTTTTATTTTTTTTTTTTTTTTTTTAATGGGAACAATGTTGTGGGCATTTCTCCCGAGCACGGAGAAACCCTGACAAGCCCGCGGGGATGATCCCGAAGATGCTGATGCAGGGTGAGCGGTGGAAGGGAAGTTTTCCGTCCCCGCTCCGCGGTCACGTTGAGAAGCCACATCGGCGTTCGGGCTGTCCCCAAAGCGCCGCCGCGGTGCCCTGGAGGGACAGGAGGGACAGAGGCCGCTCCTCCGTGGGGATTTGGTGCCAATCCCGGTTTTTCCGGGCTGTCCCGACCAGGATGAGGTTTGGGATGAGGATCCCGGGGGTTGGAGCGCTTTTCCTGCAGGGAAAAAAATTCAGCCGGATTCTGGGATCTGGGCACGGGAGATTCTGCCGGGAGAGGTTTTAAATCCCGAATTTTCTGGGCTAAACCGGGATCCCGGTAATTTAGGCGGAGCTTCCCCTTGGTCCCAGCTCTGGGGACAGGTTGGGAAAGGGGTGAGGGACACAAATCCCACCGGGGGGGCTCTTCCAGGGAAACCGGTGCTGGGAATGGCGGAGGAACGGGGGACAGGGCGGGGTGGCATCATGGAGGGGACACAGGGCAGGGTGACATCGTGGGGACACAGGGGAAGGTGGCATGGTGGGGGACACGAGGTAGGGTGACACCGTGGGGACACAGGGGAAGGTGGCATCATGGGGACAAGGTGGCATTGTGGAGGGGACAGGGCAGGGTGGTGTCATGGGGGACACAGGGCAAGGTGGCATCTCGGGGGGACAGGTCAGGGTGGCATCGTGAGGGGACACAGGGCAAGGTGGCATCATGGGGACAGAGCAGGGTGGCATCGTGGAGGGGACACAGGATGGAATCACAGGGGGGACAGGTCAGGGTGGTGCCATGGGGACACAGGGCAGGTGACATTTCGGGGGAACACAGGGCAGGGTGACATCACGGCGGGACACAGGGCAAGGTGGCATGGTGGGGACACAAGGTAGGGTGACATCGTAGGGACACAGGGCAAGATGGCATCGTGGAGGGGACACAGGGCAGGGTGGCATCATGGGGGACAGGTCAGGGTGGTGCCGTGGGAGGGACACAGGGCAACGTGGCATCGTGGGGGGACACAGAGCAGGGTGGCATCACGGGGACAGAGCAGGGTGGCATCGTGGAGGGGACACAGTGCAAGGTGGCATCATGGGGACACTGGGCAGGGT
The DNA here is from genome assembly GCA_021534815.1 of Acrocephalus arundinaceus. Classification (NCBI taxonomy): domain Eukaryota; kingdom Metazoa; phylum Chordata; class Aves; order Passeriformes; family Sylviidae; genus Acrocephalus; species Acrocephalus arundinaceus. The sequence continues at coordinate 30,546,338 of JAJEOU010000967.1, forward strand.
GGCATCGTGGAGGGGACACAGGACAGGGTGGCATCACGGGGGGACAGGTCAGGGTGGTGTCATGGGGGACACAGGGCAAGGTGGCATTGTGGGGAGGGGACAGGGCAGGGTGACATCGTGGGGGGACATAGAGCAGGGTGGCATCGTGGGGATACAGGGCAGGTGGCATCGCGGGGGGGACACAAGGTAGGGTGGCATCATGGTGACACAGCGCAGGGTGACATCCTGGGGATACAGGGCAGGTGGCATCACAGGGGAGAGGGTGGCATCGCGGGGAGGGGACACAGAGCAAGGTGGCATCATGGGGACACCGGGCAGGGTGGCATCGCGGGGAGGGGACACAGGACAGGGTGGCACCATGGGGACACATTGCAAGGTGGCATCATGGGGACACCGGGCAGGGTGGCATCGTGGAGGGGACACAGCGCACGGTGCCATCATGGGGACACACAGGGCAAGGTGGCATCACGGGGACAGAGCGCATCCCTGCCCCAAGCGCTCGCAGCCCCCCCGCGCCGCCTCCCCGGCCTCTTTTGTTCCCCGCTCCGCTTTTCCCTTCATGCGAGATTAATTCCCGGGCGCCGTTGGAAGCAGCCGGGGAGAAATTTCTCCCGCATCCTCCTGTCGGGGCTAATTGCTGGCGCCGTGACGTCAGCCATGGATTTGTCCCCGGGATGGCTGCGGGAGAGGCGGCCGGGAGGGCCCGGCGCTGCCCGGCTCCCATCCCTGCGCTCCGCTGCCTTCTCCAGCCGGGATTGATCCCTTTTTTTATTTTTTCTCCCCGCACGCTCCTAATCTGACAGCGGCCGGGAATTAAATGGGGCCGCAATAGGATTAAGGCAGGGGAAGTGCGTCACGAGGTGCGGGCAGGGGGTTCTGGTTTTGGGGGAAAAGCGGCGGTGGGGAGGGTGGGGGAAAAAAAAAAAAAAAAAGAGAAGGGGGGAGGAAGAGAATAAATAAAAAAAAAAAAAGGAAAGAGAGGAAAAAAAAAATCTGGGAAATAGGTTGGAGTGTTCCCGGGGGGTGTGTCGGGAGCGAGCGCGCATGTGAGCAGCGCGGGGCGGGAGGCACCGAGCCCGCCTCGTCCTCCCTTTCTCCGAGCATCCTCCGCGATGCCAGCCTGGAGGTGATACAGGCGCGGCGGCAGCATCCATGGCCTGCCCGTAACCGCGGCGTTCTTCCTCCTCATCATCCTCCTCCTCATCCTCCTCCTCGCCGCCCGGGCAGCGCCGAGCGCCGCTGCCCGCGATCCGCGCTCTCCCGTGTGTTTTTCCAGGCTCCTTGGGAAGTGAGGAATGCAATTCTGCCACCATGATGGAAGGTAGGTGATGAGCCGGGGAGAGGAGGAGGAACGGCGGGAGGGGGGGTTTGATCCTTCCCTAAATCAAATAATAATAATAATGCTAATAATGATTAATAATCGTTCAATGAAGGCTCCCCTCCCCCTAATCCCCGGCAGGCCGGGGCTGTGCCGGGCGGCGGGGCGGTGATATAATATCGAGCCCGTCAGGTTATTTGCAATTCCATCCCCAGCCCTGTGTAGGCAGCTCGGGCTGAGCCGAATTCCCGGTTTTCCAGCGAGCCGCCGCTTCCTCCCGCTTGGATCCGTGGGGATTCGGAGCCTGGAATTGTGATTTTTTTTTTATTTATTTTATTTTTAATTTTTTTTTTCTCCCGGCAGAGGATGGAGCTGGGGGTGCGCAGCTGTGGGATGGGAGCCGGTGCTTTTCCCTGGATGGATGGATGAGCATCGCTTCCATGGGAAACGAGGGAATTGGAACTTGAGATGATTTTTTTCTCCGTGTCGTGGAGATATTGGAAAAAAAAAAAAAAATAGGGAATGAGGAGGGAATATGGGCTCCAGGATGCTTCAGGGAGCTGTGTCTGATCCTGTGTGGGAAAAGCCTCTGGGCATGACAGGAATTTTATCCTCTGTCGTCTGTCTCGGCCGTATGTAAAGCTCTCCTTTATTATTTATAATTTTAATTCCTTCTGGAGAGCAGGGTGCAGGCAGAAGGATGTCTGGGATTTAATTCCATTTCAGCAGAATGGATACTCCAGGGCCGAGGAGAGCAAAATATCTGGAATTTTGAGGGGGGATTTCTGGCCCGTTGGTGGCAGCAGCAGGGCCTGGCTTGGTGGAGCCACTTCCAGGGAGCTTCCCGGGATGACAGGCAGAAATTGGGATGTTTCCCGGAGTATCCCTGGAATCCAGGGCTGCCCCCTGCCCCAATTCCCCCAGGGAGGCCTCTGGATCCGTGGAATTCCGATGGGTTTTGGATATTTCCCCGCTCTGGGGGATTCAGGCGTCATCAGGGCCGTGTGTGGGCACATGGAATGGCCTCTCCCAGGATGGATTTGGGATGCCTGGGTGGGAAGGAAATGAGTTTTGTTGTCCTTTGGATGTTGGAAAAAGCCTTCCCTGCTTTCCCTGGTGCTGATGAGAGTCACAAGCGAGCGAGGTTTTAATTTTAGCCCATGACATCAAAGCCATCCCACGGCAGGAGCGGGTCACGGCAGGGGGAATCCATTAAAAACCTGGCTGCTCCCAAAATTCCAGCCTTGGAATTGGGGATTGGCATGGATAAACTGGAGTTGTCTTGTAGGCCTTGGTTTGAGTGATTGATTCGGTTTGGAGGCTGCTTGGGGGAAGTAAATTTGGGGTTTTTGAGGCTCTTTTGGGGTTTTTGGTTTGGGGTTTTTTATTTTGGGTTTGGTTTTATTCCTTGTGGATTTTATCCTGGCGGGAGCTTTGGTCACTGGATCCAGGGCTGGGGCATTGGGCTCTGGCAGAGGTGGAATCACCTTCCATGACCCAGTCATGCATGGAATAAAATTAAATACTGATCATAAAAAGGGAATTATTAAACGGCTCGAAATGTTCCCCAAACGGTTGATGGAAACCTAGAACAGAAGTTGGAAAATTGGAAATAATTCCTGGGGTTTTTTTGAGTTTTTGAAAGAGTTGGAAATTGGTTGGATTTGTGGGAGAGTGGAAGTTCAATCTGAGATCCCACTGAAACCCTGGCCCCTTGCAGGGGGGGCTGAGTTAATTATTATTACTATTAATAATATTATTTATTATAATAAATAATAATATTTAATATTAATATAATTAATTCAATGGTTTTAACAAGCTTGGCTTAATTGGACCTGAAACTTCTAAACCTGGGCAAAACATGGAGAGCTGCTTGCAGTGATCACCTTAAAGGGGTTTAATTAATATTGTAATTAATTATTTAAATTGTTTTTGGTGCTGAAGTGTTGGACAGTGAGCTGGAAGTGGAGGCAGGACCTGAGGCCACCCATGGAGTTGGCTCATGAATTCTTTTTGAATCCTTTTCCTTGGAAAAAAGAGAATTCACCTCACTGGGAACAGCACAGGATGAGGAATTTTTGCTGGATATGGACATTTCACTCATTACATGGAATATTCTTTTTGTTCTTCTGGGAGAAAAATGTTGATTTTTTTCATGGATGTCTAAAAAAATCCCAAAAATACCCCCCAAAAAACCAAGTGGGAGATATTTCCAGAGCTGGAGGACACTGAAGGTGTCACAGGTGTCTCCAGCGGCGGAAATTCCTCCGCCTCCCCGGAGGGGTGGGATGGTGGGATGCAGGAACATCCGTCCCATGGATTTGTTGTTCTTGGCTGCACCCAGCAGGGTTGGGATGGGGATTAAACCCCGCCGAGGTCCCACCACGTGTGGAATGAGAAGGGTTTGGCCCTTCCCAGGGATTGTGAAACGCTCGGAAGCGCCCGGGGCGCGCGGCGGGGGTGAACATCCGGGCACGGAACGGGTTTGGCTCCTTTTGGGATCCTCTCCTGGATCTGCAGGGCGTTGGGAGGTTTAAGGAGGGTTGGGAGTTGGGGAGGAGCTCTGGGAGGATGGGAGCAGACGTGGTTCCTGTGGAGAAGGGAATTCCTGCTCTTCCTGCAGGCGCTTCTGCAGACCCCAAAAAGGAGGAGAATGCTCGGGGTTTGGAGGATGAGGATTTTCCAGGGGGGGAATTAATGGGAATATTATTTAAGGACTCGCCTGAGCCTTAATGGGGATGAGGAAAAGGATTTGGGAAGGCAGAGCCATCCAGGAATGGGGCAGGATGGATGAGCCTGTGGGGTTCAGCAGCTTTTATGGAATCCATGAATCCCACAGGCTGGAAAACCTGGGATGAGGGAGCTGCCCCTGCCCGTGGGGAACAGGAAAAGCTTTAAAGTCCCCAAACCATCCCGAAACTCTGCAAAAAGAGGGAAAAGCTTGGAGAATCCCCCTCTGCTCCATCTGCTTTCCAAGGATTGTGGTGGTGGCTGTTCCTGGGGGCTCTGGAATTCCAGGATTTCCCAGCTGCCTCCAGAGTGGGGATTTCTCTGAATCTCTTCCAGCTGGGAAGTTTGGTCACTCAGGGAATTCCCCTGGGAATGTTCTGGGCAGCCAGGGACACGGCAGGGGTGGGATGAGCTGGGATTTAAGGTCCCTCCCAACCCAAACCAGTCTGGGATTCTCTGGTCACATCCAAACTGGGAAAATCTTTCTGGAATCATCTTTTAGCCCTGGTGGTCTCCGTTTTGGGATTGCCGGGCCCAGTGGCACATCCAAAAAATCCTTTTTGTTGGTTGAAAATTGACTTTATTTTATTTTCAGGTGGTCTCGTTTGAGTAAATTTCATTGGAATGTGCTCAGTGTTGTCTGCAGGACTCAGCAAGGAAATGATCTGGGGAAATTTGGGGGATTTGGGATTTGAGGAAGGAAATTTGGGGGATTTGGGATTTGAGGAAGGAAATTTAGGGGATTTGAGGAGGCAAATTTGGGGGATTTGGGATTTGAGGAAGGAAATTTGGGGCTTTTCTTTGAGGAGAAATTTGAGGGGTTGAGATTTGAGGAGAAATTTGGGGGGTTGAGATTTGAGGAGAAAATTTGGGGGATTTGGGATTTGAGGAGGCAAATTTGGGGGATTTGGGATTTGAGGAAGGAAATTTGGGGGATTTGGGATTTGAGGAAGGAAATTTGGGGCTTTTCTTTGAGGAGAAATTTGGGGGGTTGAGATTTGAGGAGAAAATTTGGGGGGTTGGGATTTGAGGAAGGAAATTTGGGGGATTTGGGATTTGAGGAAGGAAATTTGGGGGATTTGGGATTTGAGGAAGGAAATTTGGGGGATTTGGGATTTGAGGAGGCAAATTTGGGGCTTTTCTTTGAGGAGAAATTTGGGGGGTTGGGATTTGAGGAAGCAAATTGGGGGTTTGGGATTTGAGGAGGAAAATTCGGGGGTTTCTTTGAGGAGGCAAACTGGGAAATTGAATTTCCTTAGAGGAGGCAAATTTTCTTTGAGAAATGCACCAGCAGGTTTGATGGAAATATCATAAATTCAGGCACGGATGGAAAACCATCCCAGAAAATTCCCAGAACATGGAATCAGGACCTGGATTTCCCAAAGTTTGGTCAGAAATCCACAGCTGAGCTCGGATCCAAGGAGAATCAGGGCTTGGTTTGCCCTCTGAGATGGATTTTTCCAGACCTGCTGGAATTTTCTGCAGAACTGGGAAGGAAATATTTTTTCAGGATATAGGAGAAGATTGGGGTTTTTTTTTTCCCTCTTTTCCATGCCCAGCCCAGGAAATGCTGAGCCTGATCCAGGGATTTGGCTCCTCTTGTATCCCAGGATGGGCTGAGGGTTGGGGACATCCCACCAATCTCAAGACCAAAGGGAATTTTATGGAAATGAGGCCTTGGAAGTGAAAAGCTTGGAAAAGAAGTGGGAAAAAGCTCTGGAGCTCGTGGGTTTGGGGTTCAAAAATAAAAAAAACCACCAAGGCAATATCTGGGAAAAGGAATGTGGCAAAACCTAAAAAATAAAAAAAAAAAAAACCCAAGGCAAAATCTGGAAAAAGTAATGTAGAAAAACATTTTTTAAAAAAGGCAAAATCTGAGGGGGAAAAACCTGAAAAAAATATGGCAAAACCTAAAAAAAAAAGGCAAAATTCCTCCTTGGGATGAGGCCAGTTTAAAATGTGCCCTTGGGCATCTGGAACTGGTGCCCAAATGAAGGAATTTGGGTTTTCCTGCCAAGGCAGGAATTTCCTGAGTGATTCACTTGTGTTTTAAGGATTTGGGGGAAAAAAAAATTCCAGGTGAAGTCAGGTGCTGCTCACCTTGAAGCTCCCCCAGAGTGGGGTTTTATCCATTAAAAATGTGGATTTGGGTGGCAATGCTGCCCTAAATGTTGATGTTGAGCCCCCAAAGGTGTTAAATGGGATTTATCCAGAGTTTGTGGCAGGAATCCCAACCCAACTTTGGGATTGGAGAGAAGGAATATGATGGAAAATGGGATTTGTCCTGAATTTGTGGCAGGAATCCTGACCCAGCTTTGGGATTCGAGGAATATGAAGGAAAATGGGATTTATCCAGAGTTTGTGGCAGGAATCCTGACCCAGTTTTGGGAGAGGAGGAATAGGAAGGAAAATGGGATTTATCCAGAATTTGTGGCAGGAATCCCAATCCCAGTTTTGGGATTGGAGAGGAGGAGTATGAGGGAAAATAGGATTTACCCAAAATTTGTGGCAGGAATCCTGACCCAATGTTGGGAGAGGAGGAATAGGAAGGAGAATGGGATTTATCCAGAATTTGTGGCGGGAATCCCAACCCAATATTGAGAGAGGAGGAAAATGGGATTTACCCAGAATTTGTGGCAGGAATCCTGACCCAGCTTTGGGATTGGAGAGGAGGAGTATGAAGGAAAATGGGATTTATCCAAAATTTGTGGCAGAAATCCTGACCCAGTGTTGGGAGAGGAGGAATAGGAAGGAAAATGGGATTTACCCAGAGTTTGTGGCAGGAATCCCAATCCCAGTTTTGGGATTGGAGAGGAGGAGTATGAGGGAAAATGGGATTTATCCAAAATTTGTGGCAGGAATCCTGACCCAATGTTGGGAGAGGAGGAATAGGAAGGAGAATGGGATTTATCCAGAGATTGTGGCAGGAATCCCAACCCAAATATTAGAAGAGGAGGAATAAGAAGGAAAATGGGATTTATCCAGAATTTGTGGCAGGAATCTTGATCCAATATTGGGAGAGGAGGAATAGGAAAGAAGATGGGATTTACCCAGAGTTGATGGCAGGAATCCTGATCCAATTTTGGGATTGGAGAGGAGGAATATGAAGGAAAATGGGATTTACCCAGACTTTATTGGCTCAGAATTCCTGCAACACTGGGAGAGGAGGAATGGGAAGGGAAATGGGATTTACCCACAGATTGTGGCAGGAATCCTGATCCAATTTTGGGATTGGAGAGGAGGAATATGAAGGAAAATGGGATTTACCCAGACTTTATTGGCTCAGAATTCCTGCAACACTGGGAGAGGAGGAATGGGAAGGGAAATGGGATTTACCCAGAGTTTTTTGGGTCAGAATTCCTTCAACATTGGGACAGGTGGAATAGGAAGGGAAATGGGATTTACCCAGAGTTTTTTGGCTCAGAATTCCTGCAACATTGGGACAGGTGGATTAGGAAGGGAAATGGGATTTACCCAGAGTTTATTGGGTCAGAATTCCTTCAACATTGGGAGAGGAGGAATAGGAAGGGAAATGGGATTTACCCAGAGTTTATTGGCTCAGAATTCCTGCAACATTGGGACAGGTGGAATAGGAAGGGAAATGGGATTTACCCAGAGATTGTGGCAGGAATCCTGACCCAATATTTGGATTGGAGAGGAGGAACCCGAAGCACAGTTGGGAAGGAGGGGAGTGCAGGGCTCCTCCCCAGAGCAGTGACCTGGAAGCGCTGGGATGCTCCAGACCTGTCAGTGCAGATCCATCTCCCTGGGCACGAGGGAATCTGCCATTTGCCTCATCCCCATTTTCCCATTATTTTCCCTGCCAGCCAATTTTTAAACTCATTTCTTCAACCCCAGGCCGTGCATGCCAATTTTTGTTTTTCTCAGGTTTGGGAGGGAAAAAAATCCCCAAAAATGCCTTGAGTGCCGTGCAGGTGGATTTTTAGGGAAGGAGCTTTTCCCAGGAGCACAAAGTGTGGCCCTGTTTGCTCTGCCAGCCATTGAGGAGCTCAGCTCTTTGTTTGGAACCAAAATTCCGTTGCAGGCGGCTGCTCCCGGCCACTTCCGAAGGGTTTTCTGCTCTGCCTGTGGGAATGAAAGAGGATCCAGGCTGGAAGTGCTTCCAGCTGCTGGGCTTTTGTACTTAAATCCTCAAAAAATGGATTTATTTTTAGTTTTAATTGAGTTTTAGGTGTTGGGATTTAAAAAAAAAAGAATTAATTTAATTTTTTTTCCTTTTTAGTTTTATTTTTTTCCTCTTTAACTTTTTCCTCTTTAATTTTAATTTTTTTCCATTTTAATTTTTTCCATTTTTGTTTTTTCCTTTGTAATTTTTGTTTTTTCCTTTGTAATTTTTGTTTTTTCCTTTGTAATTTTTGTTTTTTCCTTTGTAATTTTTGTTTTTTCCTTTGTAATTTTTGTTTTTTCCTTTGTAATTTTTGTTTTTTCCTTTGTAATTTGTTTTTTCTTTGTAATTTTTGTTTTTTCCTTTGTAATTTTTGTTTTTTCCTTTGTAATTTTGGTTTTTTCCTTTGTAATTTTGGTTTTTTCCTTTGTAATTTTGGTTTTTTTCCTTTGTAATTTTGGTTTTTTTCCTTTGTAATTTTGGTTTTTTTCCTTTGTAATTTTGGTTTTTTTCCTTTGTAATTTTGGTTTTTTTCCTTTGTAATTTATTTTTTACTCTTTAATTTAAACTTTTTTTTCTCCTTAATTTTTTTTTCTTTTAAATTTTCCTTTTTAATTTTATTTTTTGCGTTCTAATTTTACTTTTTACATTTTAATTTTTTTTCTTTTTTAAATTTTTTTTTTTTCAATTTTAATTCCTGAGGCCAGAGATTTTGGGACTGTCCTGTAGGAATCCCTGCCCTTCTCCTACAAACGTCTCCTCCCCTCTATGGGAAGTTTTGATGTGGAATTGGGAAGGTGGAATTCCCCAGCCATCCCAGTTTACACTGGATTGGAGCTCACAAGGATAAGATTATTTAAAAGCAGATTTTTAAATAATCAGCAGATTTTTTTCCTGTATTATCTGGAAAATATTCCTTACCCATCCCAGCCTTGGAAAAGCACTTCTGGAATTAGCACTTCTTAGTTTGTGTTTTAAATCTGGGATTTTTTTTGTGTGTTATTTGTGTTTAATTTCTTTTTTTAGGTGATGTATTGAGGAAAAAAATCTTAAAATTCTCTACTTACACATGGTCAGGAATATAAAACCTCAAGTTGGGATTAATTTGTGGAAAATTGCAGGAATTTTGGGATAAGTTGGAGCAGGAAGGATGAGGTTTCCCAGCCTGCCCTTGCTTCAGGTGCATCAAAGGTTTCAAGCAGCCCCACAAATATATTAAATAAATATATAAAATAATATATGATGTTAGATTTATGGGTATCATTAAAGGTGCACCTTGTTATTAGAGTTAATATTAATAATTGATTAATTATAGTTATAAAATGCTGGAATGGTTTGGCTTGGAAACACCTTCAAGCTCATCCCATTCCAGCCCTGCCAGGTCAGGGACAATTCCCAATATCCCAGGTTATTCCAAGCCCTGTCCAGCCTGGCCTTGGACACTTAAACAGCCTTAATTAATATATAATAATATGATAAATATATTATTAATTAATACATAAAATTAATAATATAGTAATAGTATACATGATTAATATAGAACACAATATATAAATATATAATATATAAATTAATAGAAAATAATAGTATAGAATATAATTATAAAATAGTCTATATGATTAATATAATTTATAATTAATATAATTAATGCAATTAATACTGCACAATTAATTAATAAACATATCATTAATGCTTGGTGTTTACCTGGCTGCTCTCGCCTGCAGGGAGAAGAGGGGAAAATCTCCCTCAGCTCAGCAATTAAACCTTGCTTTAGGTCAGGCCTGCTGCTCTCAGTTTTAGTCCCAGATTTAATCCCTGCTGGAAAATCCTTGGGCAGAAGGAGCTGGATGGGTCCGAGGAATTCCAGGGAAGGCTTTGGGTGCTTCATTTTGGGTGTAAATCCTGGTTTTCACCTGGAAATGGGAATATTGCAGAGGTTTGAGTGATTACATTGGGATGCTTTTCCTTTATTGTGACGGCTCAGGTGTTCCCCTTTCCCACCTGGAAATCTGGGAATGGGAATTCCTGGAGTGGCCTTGACCACGGGGTGAAGGAAAAGCTGGTTCAGGCAAGGATTGAGGTGAGGTTTAACAAATTTTTATGTTCCACAGCCCCAAAATCAGTGGTTTTCCCATAAATATTGTCAGATATCACTGGGAGTTTGTGGAGGGGGTGGATTTTGAGGAGACTCCTTGGAAAACAGGGCTGGGACAGATGAAATGGCAAAGCCTTGAGGAGAAAAAACGCTTCCAATGGTTTTTTTAAATTTTTTTTTTTTTTTGAGGTAAAGATACCAACCTGGGTTTTTATATTGATTTATATATAACAATATATTTTCAAATTGATATTTCTGTGTGTGGTAAAGGAAAGGGAAGGTAACTGGGAGCTCCTTTTATCCCCCCAAACCCTGAAATTCCTACAAAATCCTGCCTGGGTGTGATTTGGGAGCGGGGGCCTGTCCTGGGCAGCTCAGGGAGCTCATCCGGTTGTGGCTGTGCCAGGCAGGAATGAAAGCCACAGCTGTGGCCAGGCTGAATTCCCCGGGAATCCTGGAGGAGGGATTGTCTCCCCCAGACCTCGGGATTGTCCCCGAGGATTGTTCCCCTGGCTGTCAGGATTGTCCCCGAGGATTGTTCCCCTGGTCGCTGGGGTTGTCTCCCCCGGCCTTGGGGATTGTCCCTCAGGATTGTCCCCTCTGGCCCTTGGGATCATCCCTCAGGATTGTTGCCCCTCGGCCCTGAGGATTGTTGTCCCCCAGCCCTCAGGATTGTCCCCTCGGGCCTGGGGATTGTCCCTCGTGATTCTCCCCCTGGCCTTGGGATTGTCCCTCAGGATTGTCCCCTCTGGCCCTTGGGATTGTCCCTCAGGATTGTTACCCCTCGGCCCCAATAGTTGTCGCCCCCCAGCCCTCAGGATTGTCCCTCAGGATTGTCCTCCCCCCGGGCCTGGGGATTGTCCCTGGGCTTTGTCCCCCCGGGCCTGGGGACTGTCCCTCGTGATTGTCCCCCCAGCCCTGGGGATTGTCCCTCAGGATTGTCCCCTCTGGCCCTTGGGATTGTCCCTCAGGATTGTTGCCCCTCAGCCCTGAGGATTGTCATCCCCCAGCCCTCGGGATTGTCCCTCAGTGTTGTCCCCCTTCCTGGCCCTTTGGGATTGTCCCTCGGGATTGTCCCCCTAGCCCTCAGGATTGTCCCCTAGGGCCTGGGGATTGTCCCTCATGATTCTCCCCCCGGCCTTGGGGATTGTCCCTCGGGATTGTCCCTCAGGAGATTGTCCCCCCCCAAGCCCTGGGGATTGTCCCCCCAGCCCTCAGAGTTGCCCCTCAGGATTGTCCCTGGGGATTGTTGCCCCCGGCCCTCAGGATTGTCCCCCAGGTCCTGGGGATTGTCCCCCCTTGTTCCTGGGAATTGTCCCTCAGGATTTTCCCCTGGCCCTGGGGATTGTCCCCTTGGCCCTCAGGGAGGTTATCCTTTGGGATTGTCACCCCTGGCCCTGGGAATTGTCCCTCAGTATTGTCCCTCTTGGCCCTCAGGATTGTCCCTCCAGTCCTCGGAGCTGTCCCTCAGGGTTGTCCCCCCAGCCCTCAGGATTGTCTGTCCCTGGGAATGTCCCTCAGGGTTGTCCCCTGGCCCTCGGTCCCTGCACTCCCGGGGTTCTCTGGGCTGAGGGCTCAAATCTGATCTGAGGGGGAAGGCAGGAGCTGAGAGATTCCCTAGGAGCCCCTGAGCAGGGATTTGCATCCTGCTGGTGCTGTATATTCCTGAAATCCTGCAGGGATTGCTGAAATCCTGTTGGGATGCATCCTGCTGGTGCTGGATATTCTTGAAATCTTGCAGGGATTGCTGAAATCCTGTTGGGATGCATCCTGCTGGGATGAATCCTGCTGGTGCTGCCCTGGGTTTTAAGGAGAGTTTTTCTCCCCAGTCCTGAGCTTTGCTTTGGGCTCAGGCCTTGCCCTGTGTCGTGTATTCCATTTAAATGTGGAATATCAATAATTTCCATGGTTTGGGTGGTGTTCTTTTGGCATTCGCACATCCTGGGAATGTTCTGCAGCTGGAATCTTGTCCCTGGTACTGGAGTTATTCAAGCTTAACTGCTGCCTACAGAGTGATTGGGATTTTTATATCTGGTTGTATTTAGTGCCAGGGAGGTTTAGGTTGGATTTTTGGGAATATTTCTTCATGGAAAGGGTTTTCCAGCCCTGGCACAGTGCTGGTCCCTATCCCTGGGGGGATTTAAAAGCCCTGTGGATGTGGCACTTTGGGGACAGGGGACAGCGGTGGCCTTGGCAGTGCTGGGAATGGTTGGATTTGATCTTGTGGGACTTTTCCAGCCTAAAAATTCCATGATTCCGAACCAGCCCTCACTGTGCATGGAGCAGGATTTCACCCCAGGGCTCTGGCATTCTCCAATCCCATGAATATTTGGGGAGCTGGCAAAGGGAGGAAGGTGCAGAAGGTCTGGGGAACTCCTGGGAGCCCAAATCCTGCTGGGAATGTGGGGCTGGATCCTGCTCTGGGACAGGGGAACACAGCCAGGGGTGGCCCCCAAAACCTCCTGGGATCCCTTCCCACCTGGAATGGGATGGGAGCTGAGGGAAAGGGGTTGGATGTGAATTCAGCCCTCCTTGGGCAGAGTTCAGCTCATCAGAGACTGAGTTATCCTCAGGGCAAGGAATGGGGCTGGATTTGGGATCGGCCATGGGATTTTGGAGTGAGATCTTTCATTCCCATTCCTGGGCTGACCCTGTTACTCCCTCAGTGCCTTTCTACTGAAATTTCTGATTAGGGCCAAACCCTTCAGCATTTATTTGTATTTTTTTAAATGAAACCCAAGCCCACAATTGTTGTTGCTCACTTTGATTTCCAAGGATTTTCTTTCTTCAGAGCCACAGGCAAAATGCCAACAATGTCCTGATCTGGCAGAGTGTGAGGGAATATCTCTTTTTCCTCTTTTTTTTTTCCTTTTTTTTTTATTTTTTATTTTCCAAAGGGAGGAACTATTGTAAGCCTGGGGAGGGTCGTAATCATAAAATCATGGAATTATTCCATTGGAAGGGACCTTAAAGCTCATCCCAAGGGCAGGGACACCTCCCACTATCCTAAGGTGCTCCAAGCTGGCCTTGGACACTTCCAGGGATCCAGGGACAGCCACAGCTGCTCTGGGAATTCCATCCCACCCTCACAAGGAACAATTCCTTCCCAAAATCCTATTTGGGAGATTGGGAAGTGGCAGTGGGAAGCCATTCCCTGTGTCCTGTCACTTCTTGTCCCCAGTCCCTCTGCAGCTCTCCTGGAGCCCCTTCAGGCCCTGCAAAGGTCTCTGAGCTCTCCCTGGATCCTTCCCTTCTCCAGGTGAACATTCCCAACTTCCCAGGTGCTGGATTTGTGCTGGATCCCGCTGGCACCGTGGCCAATTCCAAAGCATTTGTGCCACAGCCCTCAGGTGCTGCTGCTCCAGGATCTCCTCCCTGGAACAGGACCTGGGATTAGACTTGGAAATGAGGGAAGCTGAAATATTAATGCCGTGCTGAAGGGCTCAGGTTATCCCCGAGCTGCTCCTGAGCTCTGCTGCAGAGCAGGGGAAGCCTTTGGAATGTTAGGGAGGTGTTAATTAACTTAATTACCCGGAATAAATGGGACAAAATTAAAGGCAGCAGTGGCTGCAGCAAGGTGGTGACTGGGGCTTGGCTTTAGTGCCGCAGAGGGTGAAGTAATTGAGGATTTTGGGGTGTGCAAAGGACCAAAAGTGCCCATTTTTATATCAAAATGGCCTCGGTGGTGTCCGAGGAGCAGGGGGATATTCTGGGTGACCTGCAGTGACATCCCAGCAGTTAGGATGTTGATTTAGGGCCTTAAAATTAAAATTAAATTTCCCTCTGGGAATGCCCCAGGGTTCCAGGAGCTTTGTTCTGCTGTCTGGTTGTTCTTCCTTTGGGTTCCCACATCCCTGGGCTCACCCAGGGAAAATCCAGGAGGGACGTGCAGGTTTGTGTGTGGTGGGCAAAGCAAAGGCTGCTCAAACCCAGCTCTGAAAAAACACCCACAAAGAAAAATCAAACCTAAGAGTGATTATTTCATTTTCCCCCTCCCTTTCCTCTTCCTTTTTCCTCCTTTCCCTGCTCTTGAGTCTGTCACGGCCATAGAAAAAAATTTATTTTTGTGCACAGATGAAGTATAATTCGTTTCAAGCATTTTTTATTTTTTACTTTAATCATCACAAAGAGCATCAATACTCGGAATTTCTTCTTGAAGAGGTGTTTTCCTTATGAATTCCTTGTTCCCAAGTGAATCATTTTTCCTCTCCTCAATATTTGGGGGTCCAGAGGCAGCAGCTGCTCCCTGGGGATGGAGGGTGAAGGACTGGATTTGGGAGAATGGGGTTGGTTTGCTCCTAGAATTAAGTTTTTGGTGCAGAAAACAATGTTGGTCCTTCTTAAGAGCAAAACAGAGAAAGTTTTAAATAGTAAATTGTGGTTCTCATGTGGAATTCTCATGGATAGCAGGAAAAAATGGATTTTAGAGGTGGATATGTCCTGGATTTGGAGATTTTTTTTGTGTGTGTGTTTGAAGTGAGATGAACCAACACCGGGGTTGGTTCAGGCTAGGTTTGTTCTGGCATTCCTGGAATCTCCAGTCCAGAGAATTCCACGTGGAATTTCTGTGGTTGAAGGCTGTGATCTTTATGAAAAGATTTCATTATTATTTATAAAGCTGAGTCTTGCCAGGACAGGTCTTAGGGTGCTTCAGCCTTAAAACCACCTGAGAGGGGGCTTGAGGAGCAGAGGGTGCAAATCCCAATCTGGATGGGGAATTTTCCTGCGGCAGGGGAGCTCCAGGGGAATCCCAATCCTGGGAAATCCCAATCTGGGACATCCCAAGCTGTGTCCCTTTGTCGTGTCCCCCTTGGGGCAGCCACTGGTGTGATCAGGGAGGGTTTTTGTGGGGGATCTGCTCTCATCACCCCTCTCCAAAGGCAGAGCTCCTTTTTGTTCTCCCTTTCCCAAATATCCCTGTTTTCCCCCTCCATCCAGGCAGATGGAACTCTTACATAACCGAGCTGCTGGAGGAATTTCAGCCAGATTGGGTTCTGCTTCAGAGGAGAGCAAACAACAGCTCAGCCCTGGGGGCTTCAGCTCTTGTTCTGCTCGGGGTTTGGAGGATGAGGATTTTCCAGGGGGGAGATTAATGGGAATATTAATTAAGGACTTGCCTGAGCCTTGGTGGGGATGAGGAAAAGGATTTGGGAAAGCAGAGCCATCCAGGAATGGGGCAGGATGGACAAACCCGTGGGGTTCAGCAGCTTTTATGGAATCCATGAATCCCACAGGCCGGAAAACCTGGGATGAGGGAGCTGCCCCTGCCCGTGGGGAACAGGAAAAGCTTTAAAATGCCCAAACCATCCCGAAACTCTGCAAAAAGAGGGAAAATCTTGGAGAATCCCCCTCTGCTCCATCTGCTTTCCAAAGGTTGTGGTGGTGGCTGCTTCTGGGGGCTCTGGAATTCCAGGATTTCCCAGCTGCCTCCAGGATCCTTGGTCCCAGGCGTTGTGCAGATAAAAACCAGTGCTGAGCACAGCCAAGTTCAGGGTTTAAACTGAATTTTAATGCCCAGGAGGGTTTTTCCTCCTTTCATCAGTGCCCACAAACGGCTTGGAAAAGGAGGGAGTCATTAGGAGAAAAATATCGGGAATATTAACTGTGAAATAAATATTGACTGGGAAATAACAGCTGTGAAACCAATATTGAGTGGGAAATAATGACTGGGAAACAAATATTAACTGGGAAATGACTGGGAAACAAATATTAACTGGGAAATAACTATGAAATAAATATTAACTGGGAAACAAATATTTACTGGGAAATAGTGACAGGGAAACAAATATTGAGTGGGAAATATTAACGGTGAAATAAATATTGAGTGGGAAATAATGAATGGGAAATAAATATTGACTGAGAAATAATAAATGTGAAACAAATATTGACTGGGAAATAATACCTAGGAAACAAACATTAACTGGGAAATAATAACTGAAACAAATATTGAGTGGGAAATATTAATTGGGAAATATTAAGTGTGAAACAAATACTAACTGCTAAATATTAACTGGGAAACAAAGATTAGGTGAGAAATATTAACTGTGAAACAATTAACTGGGAAATAATGACTGAAACAAATATTGAATGGGAAATATCAACTGGGAAACAAATAATAACTGGGAAATAATGACTGAAACAAATATTGAATGGGAAATATCAACTGGGAAACAAATAATAACTGGGAAATAAATATAGACTGGGAAATATTAACTGTGAAACAAAGATTAGGTGAGAAATATTAACTGTGAAACAAAGATTAACTGTGAAACAATTAACTAGGAAATATTAGCTGTGAAATAAATATTGACTGGGAAATAATAACTGTGAAACAATTAACTGGGAAATATTAACTGTGAAATAAATATTGACTGGGAAATAATAACTGTGAAACAAATATGAAGTGAGGAATATTAACTGCGAAACAAATACTGAGTGTGGAATATGAAGTGGGAAATAACTCAGTCCCCCACACTGGGAGAGAGTTGTTAATAAGTGTTAAAAGAACAAATAAACGACAGAAACAAATGTCCACACAACCTCCTGGCAGCTCCTCAGTTCTGTGATCCCTTTTCTCACCTCATTTATGGATTGCAGCCGGTGAGGCGAAGAGGAACACCTGGGAGGATTTATTTGGGGGGTTTATATTAATATTTCCTTTCCCTTTGTGCTCCTTTCACCCTCAGGATTGAAAAAACGTACCAGGAAGGCCTTTGGCATACGGAAGAAAGAAAAGGACACTGATTCCACGTAAGTTGATCTCAGCTCATGAGATTTTAATGCTGTTTGCAGGAATTTGGGGCATCCCGGGCCCTTGTTGTTTTTGGGTGGAGTTTTTAGCAGCAAACACATCCGGGCTGTTTGCCCTGCACACCCAGGGAATGTGGGATTTCCTGGGAGCTGCTGCAGGGGGGTTTAGGTGGAAAATGACTCCTCAGGGTTGGAGAGGATTCATCTCTGCACAAACTGCTCCTCGCAGCTCCTCAGAGAAGGAAATTGGATTTTCACGGATGTTTTGGTGGGTGGGGAAGGTGCAGGGGTTGGTGCAGCGAGGGGATTTTGCTTCCCAGCAAACATCTGGCAGGGGATTCTTCCCACATCTGGTGGGGGATGCTGTGTGTGGGGTCTGGGAAGGGGCTGGAGCCCCAGGAGAGGCTGAGGGAGCTGGGAAGGGGCTGGAGCCCCAGGAGAGGCTGAGGGAGCTGGGAAGGGGCTGGAGCCCCAGGAGAGGCTGAGGGAGCTGGGAAGGGGCTGGAGAATCCCTGAGGGAGCTGGGAAGGGGCTGGAGAATCCCTGAGGGAGCTGGGAAGGGGCTCAGCCTGGAGCAAAGGAGGCTCAGGGGGGCCCTGGTGGCTCTGCACAACTCCCTGCCAGGAGGGGACAGCCGGGGGGGATTTGGGATCTGCTCCCAGGGACACAGGGACAGGCTGGGCCAGGGGAGCCTCAGGGTGGATATTTGGGAATATTCCTTCATGGAAAGGTTGTCCAGCCCTGGCACAGGTGGAGTCCCCATCCCTGGATGGGTTTAAGAGCCCTGTGGATGTGGCACTTGGGGACACGAGGTGGCCTTGGCAGTGCTGGGAATGGTTGGGTTTGATGATCTCAGAGGGCTTTTCCAACCCAAACTATTCCCTGGTTCTCAATATCACTGCTGTGGCTTTGGGGTGGATGTCCCCAAGTGCAGTGGCAAGGGAGCCTGTGCCACCAAGTCCTGGGGACAGCAGGGGACAAACAGCTCCTGCTCGGGTGTTTCATGTTTGTCAGCAGAATCTCTGAGGTTTTTCCTTTTTTTTCCGTTTGGATTTGCTTCCCTGAGCTGTTTTATGGCCTGGTGGGAATTGTTTGGAGGTTTCCCATGCCCAGGGACACATCCCCAGGCCAGCCCAGGTGACCCTGGTGGCACTGACCTCTCTATTTGGAGGTGACACATCCCCAGGCCAGGCCAGGTGACCCTGGTGGCACTGGCCTCTCTGTTTGGAGGTGACACATCCCCAGGCCAGGTGACCCTGGTGGCACTGACCTCTCTATTTGGAGGTGACACATCCCCAGGCCAGGCCAGGTGACCCTGGTGGCACTGGCCTCTCTGTTTGGAGGTGACACATCCCAGGCCAGGTGACCCTGGTGGCACTGGCATCTCTGTTTGGAGGTGACACATTCCCAGGCCAGGTGACCCTGGTGGCACTGGCCTCTCTGTTTGGAGGTGACACATCCCCAGGCCAGGTGACCCTGGTGGCACTGACCTCTCTATTTGGAGGTGACACATCCCCAGGCCAGGCCAGGTGACCCTGGTGGCACTGGCCTCTCTGTTTGGAGGTGACACATCCCAGGCCAGGTGACCCTGGTGGCACTGGCATCTCTGTTTGGAGGTGACACATTCCCAGGCCAGGTGACCCTGGTGGCACTGGCCTCTCTGTTTGGAGGTGACACATCCCCAGGCCAGGTGACCCTGGTGGCACTGGCATCTCTGTTTGGAGGTGACACATCCCTAGCCCAGGTGACCCTGGTGGCACTGGCATCTCTGTTTGGAGGTGACACATTCCCAGGCCAGGTGACCCTGGTGGCTCTGGCATCCCTGCCAGGCTTTTCCTGCTGCCAGGAGGGGCCGAGAGCAGGGGACACACGGAGCACGTCCCAAAAAGAGGGATGTGCATCCCCGAGGTGACATCCTGCTGTCCCCAGGGATGGTGGCATCCATCCACCGAGCTGTGGGACAGCCAGGAGCTCCGGCTGGGTGTGAGTTCATCCATAATTTATCTGGATAGGCGGGAATGAGGCTCCTTTGCATCCTCTCCTCATGGAAAACCGCTGGAGCCGGGGCTGGGCGCTGCCTTTATCCAGCACCGAGATTTCCATGGCTCCATCCCGCTGTTCCCGGCAGGTTGGGAAGCGGCTGGCAGGGACGGGAGGGATCCCAGGGTGCCGAGGAGGTCGCGGAGAGGCCAGCCGGGAGGAGGCTGCAATTAGCAGCAGCAGTGATTAGCACGGCGGGGTCACGGCGCGGTCGCGCCCCCAAGGGCTTTGGGCGCTCTCCAAATCCCCGGCGGCAGTGGGGATGGAGCCGGAGAAGGGAAGGGTGGAAAGAGGGATGGAGAAGGGAGAAGGGAAGGGATTGAGGGAGGGATGGAGCAGGAGAAGGACGGGAGGGATGGAAAGAGGGATGGAGAAGGAAGGGATGGAGTGGGAGAAGGAGGGAGGGATGGAGCAGGAGAAGGGAAGGGATGGAAGGAGGGATGGAGCCAGGAGAAGGGAAAGGATGGAGCTGGGAGAAGGGAAGGGAGGGATTGATGGAGTGGGGAGAAGGGAAGAGATGGAGGAGGGAGAAGGAACAGATGGAGGAGAGGGAGGGAGGGATGAGGAGGGGAAGGGACGGAGCCGGGAGAAGGGAGGGATTGATGGAGAAGGGAGGGATGGAGTAGATGGAGTGGGGAGAAGGAAGGAAGGGATGGAGAGAGACATGGAACAGGGAGAAGGAAGAGATGAAGGCAGAGATGGATCCTGGGAAAAGGGAGGGATAGAGCAGGAGAAGGGAAGGGATGGAGGGAAGGATGGATGGAACCAGGAGAAGGAAAGAATGGAGAGAGGGATGGAGCCAGGAGAAGGAAGGGAAGGATGGAGCAGGAGAAGGGAAGAGATGGAGAAGGGATGGAGCTGGGAGAAGGGAAGGAGCAGGAGAAGGAAGGGAAGGATGGAGTGGATGGAACTGAGGAGAAGGGATGGAGTTGGGAGAAGGAAGGGATGGTGACATCTGCCACCTCCTGTGGCCACCCCCGGCCACCACAGCCCCAGGACACCGCGCAGGGTCCCTGGAGCTGCTGGTGTGTCTGGGATGGTTCTGCTGGAGCTGCTGCTCTTCCCCCACCTGGGCAGGGTCTCCACAGCAATTCCAGCTGGGATGGGAGCAGGGGGTGTCATCCCCTATGCTGGAGGAACTATAAAAACAGAAGGGATTTTTCCTTCCAAAGGATTTCAGAGACTTTTGTGCAGAGAGATGGAACCTAAATAGGAGAGGTGGGACACAGGCATGGATTAGCTGGAAAACTTTAAGGGATAAAACACTAAAGGATGTGGCACCAAGGAGCTCCCAGCAGGGTTTCTGTGGTGCCCCAGTCAGGTGTGAACTGGTGGCACATCCCTGGCAGTGCAGGGAGCTCAGAATGTGTGAGGAGCCCCTCTGGATTCCACGGGATTTGCATTCCCAGAATCCCTGGGCAGTGCCAGGATGTGGCTGCAGGGCTGCCCTGAGCCAGCCCAGATCCCAAATCCCATAAGCAGTCAGGGATTTGGGTTTCTGGGCAGCCTCAGCAGTTTCCCCACCCACTCAGCAGAGAAACATCTGTCCTGCTAAAGGCTGGAAATTCCTCCAGGTGGGATTTTTGGACAAAAGGATGGACACAGGGCAGGGATGTGGCTGTGGGAGGGGTGCAGGAGCCAGCTGGAACCCTGCCAGCCCCAAAAGCAGCACCAGGAACACTTTATTGACTGCTAAACCTAAAATTTAGCAGCACTTTATTGACTGCTAAACCTAAAATTTATCAGCTGATAACGTGAGGGGGAAAAAAGTTCTGTGACCTTGCGTGGGTTCAGGTAATTCAGGTGTGCTGACAGCAAAAAATTCCAGTTTTTGCTGCCATGAATGAATTAAAAAACCCGATTTCCACGAGGTTGGGCACTAACCCAGCTCCTTTTTCTGTTCTTTGCAGAGGGTCACCAGACAGGGATGGCATCGTGAGTATTGCCCAGCCCTCTGCTCCTCCAGTGTCACCTCCCCTCCCTTCCATCAGCATCTGTGAAAGGTTTTCAGCTTAATATAGAAAATAAATGTTAAAATCCATGTAAAAATGGCAAATTCCAGGTTTTCTATAAAAATATCAGCAGAGGGAGCACCAGGGGCAGAGGGAGCAGGTGTCCTGCCAAAGCCCAGCTCCTCATCCTCATTTCCAGCCCTGCTAATTGGCTTGGGCCAGATTTGCTGCCTGAGGAGTTCAGGGGAAGTTGCCAGAGCAGCTGTTTCCAACCTCTATTTTTATTTTCTATATTAACCTGAGAACAAGGAGATGTTTGTGGTTTGTTTGTTTAATTTTTTTTTAATTATTGCTGCTTTTATTATTCCTGATGTTAGGTTGAAATGTCCCTGCTGGAGGTGGGCCCTGCTTCCTTTAGTGTTTGATATCAAATATTTGCTGGGTTCAGACTGGGCTTTATTTCTTCAGCAAATCCAGATTTTAGAATTTCACCTCAAAATTAAGACTCAGAGCCCCTTGTGAGGCTCAGCAGAGAGAGCAGTGCTGGGATATCTTTTAAAAAGATAAAAATTTGGGGGGCCAAGCTGCTCCTTGAAAGAAATCATTTTTTATTTTCCTCCCACTCTGACCCAAAATCCTCGGCTTTAGGTATTCCATGTGTTTTTAAGCTGCTTGTTAGGAAATAGAGATGAAAGCAAAGGTGGTGCCTTCAGCAGGGCTCTATTCAGCAGAGATCAATTAATAAATAGGAGGTTCAGGCTGGATAAATTAATAAATATCAGGTTCAGAATGGATCAATTAATAAATAGGAGGTTCAGGCTGGATAAATTAATAAAGAGCTGGTTTAGGCTGGATAGATTAATGAATAGCAGATTCAGGTAGGATAAATTAATAACTAGCAGGTTTAGGCTGGATAAATTAATAAATGGCAGGTTCAGGCTGGATAAATTAATAAATGGCAGGTTTAGGCTGGATCAATTAATAACTAGCAGGTTTGGATTGGATCAATTAATGAATATCAGGTTTAGGCTGGATAAATTAAAAAATGGCTGATCTGGACTGGATCAATTAATAAATGGCAGGTTTAGGCTGGATAAATTAATGAATAGGAGTCTTAGGCTGGATAAATTAATAACTAGCAGGTTTAGGTTGCATAAATTAACAAATAGTGAGTTTGGGTTGGATCAATTAATAAATAGCAGGTTTAGGCTGGATCAATTAATAAATAGCAGGTTTAGGCTGGATCAATTAATAAATAGCAGGTTTAGGCTGGATCAATTAATAAATAGCAGGTTTAGGCTGGATCAATTAATAAATAGCAGGTTTAGGCTGGATCAATTAATAACTAGCAGGTGTAGGCTGGATAAATTAATAACTAGCAGGTTGGGATTGGATCAATTAATAAATGTCAGGTTTAGGTTGGATCAATTAATAAATGTCAGGTTTAGGCTGGATAAATTAATAAATAGCAGATTTAGGTTTGATCAATTAATAAATGGCAGGTTTAGGTTGCATAAATTAATAACCAGCACGTTTAGGTTGTATAAATTAATAAATAACAATATAATAACCTAAGTAGGTTTAGGTTGGATATCAGGAGGAATTTTCTCCACAGAAATTCATGTCAGGGAGGTTTGGAATCCCCACCCTGCAGGTGTCCAGGGAGCACCTGGATGTGGCACTTGGTGACACGGTGGGGACAGGGCACAGCTCAGACTGGATGATCCTGGAGGGTTTTTCCAGCTTTAATCCCGTGAATATCCAGGGAACATCCCCAGGCTGTTCCCTCTTCCTGCAGAAATCCCATGGGCAGCTTCTCCTTGCCAGGTGTGGGCAGAGGGACCTCAGGTGTCCCCTCCAAGGGTGCAGAAATGCAATTTTTAGGGAATAAAACGAAGCTGCTGAAGGTGATTTAGGCAGAGGGATTGCAGGTGGAGAGATTTAATATAATTTTTCATCCTCCAGACCCTTTTCCACATAAATTTTACAGCCACTGGAGTGGCCAGGAGGCAAAATCCTGACTGCTGAATAGAGCCCACAGGAAAATCCACCTTTAATCCTGGTGGAGCCACAGCTGAGCCTTCCCTTCCTGACAAATCCATGTTCCCTAGCCCCTAAAACTCAATTTTGTGCATTTAGAGAGAAAAACCAAAAAAAACCAGCTGAGGAGCAGGTGTTTTAACCCTTTTTCTGCCACCCCCACCCTTGCAGCAGCCCAGCCCTCATCCCAATGATCCAACCTCCAATAGCAAAGCCGAGGGCACGCGGGAAGGAGGAAATAAAAACGGGGTAAGGAAAACTGAGCTCGGCTCCCAGCTCCCACAGGGATGTGGAAAAAACAGGGAGCCACCCTTGGTGTGGAATCCAGAGTGCAGGAAAAACCCTCTGGGGTCAGCCAGGCTGATGGAAATGGGGTGAGATACAAAAAAAAGAGCAGGAATCCCATGGAACAGCATCCAGAATTCCTGTGGAGCAGCATCCAGAGGTTTTCCCAGAGCTGAGCTTCCAGGGAAGCTGCTCCATCCTTGTGGAGGGGCTGGATCCAGCCCTGGATCAGGGAATGCATCCTGGCAGGGAGCTGGGATGGGAATGTTCCCTCTGCAAGCTCAAGGCAGCTGGATTATCCCATTTAGGATCCCCAAATTGTGGCGCCCGTGGGATTTAGGATGGGTTTGGGTGCCCAGAGCCAAGCAGGAAAGGGTTCCAGAGGTGAGGGATGCCTGGAGCCTCTTCCAAACAGAATTCCCTCCATCCCAAGCAGCAATTCCTGTGTGTGTTGGTGTTCCATGGCATGGACTCATCCCAGACCCTTCCCACTGCTCCATCCTGAATTCACAACCCCTGGCATGTGGGATAACGGGATCTGAGTCCTTTTGGGATTGCCCTTTCTTGGGGAAGGGGTTTGTCTCCCAGGAAATGCTTCCCGATAAATTTCCCTGCTCCAGTGGCACTGGGAGCTTCCACTGCTGCCAGCCCTTCCCAAGGGCTGGAACATCCCAGCACAAGGAGGAACGGCCATTTCCTCATTTTCCCTAAGGAATGTTGGATGTCCACCTAAAGAATATCCCCCAAAAATCCCCCTCCTTTCATCTCTGTGGGATGGGAGAGTTCCAGAGATGGGGAATGCTGCTGGATTTGTGATGTGGGTGTGGGATCCTGCTCTGGGGTGTGCTGTGTTCCTGCTTCCTCCATTCCAACCATGGGAATTTTCCTTTCCAGAAGAAAACCAATGGAGCCCCGAATGGATTTTATGCAGAGATCGACTGGGACAGATACGTAAGTGTGCCCTGGAGCTTCCCTGCATCCCATGGGAACTCATTTTGGGGTTTTGGGGTGGAATCAGCTCTGCCCAGACACCAATTCCATACCTCAGCCAGAATTCCCAGGAATGAGGTGGCTCTGGAGAGCTCTGTCCTGGCCCAGGGGAGGTTGCAGCTCATCCAGAGAAAACTTTGAGTCATAAACAGGGATTCAAACCTTTCCTTCCAAAATTAATGGTGGAGTTTGAGGTGCTCTGTGTGGCCCCAGGAGCTTGGGCTGTGCAGGAGGAAAGAATTAACATTCTTAATTTTCCTGGATTTATTTTTTTTATTTTGTTCTTTATCCAGAACTCACCTGAGCTGGATGAGGAGGGATACAGCATCCGACCCGAGGAACCAGGATATATCCTTTGCTTTTGGCTTTGCCTCTTGGGTTACAGCCTGGAACAGGAGCTAGGGTTCACAGGCAGGCCACTGGCTCTTTTTATTTCATTAGTATTATTAATTATTAATTATTATTATTCATTTCCACCTTTTGATTTTCATTTGGAGCTGGCACTCTGCAGGTGAAGCTGAATTCCTGAGGGAATCACCTGAGGGGTTGGAATTGTCTTTGATTCACTGCTGTGAAATGAGGAGTGGGGGAACATCCCAGGGGATGGAGACCAAAATAATCCACGATTATCCTGGAGAAAAGGAGGATCAGGGAGGAGCTTGGGGCTCTCAAAAAGGAGGGGACAGCCAGGGGGGATTGGGTTCTGCTCCCAGGGAACAGGGACAGGAGGAGAGGGAACAGCCTCAAGTCCCAGGGGAGGTTTAGCTTGGATATTTGGGAAAATTCCTTCATGGAAAAGGCTGGTCAGCCATTGGAACAGCTGCCCAGGGCAGGGGTGGAATCCCCATTCCTGAAGGGATTTAAAATCCCTGTGGATGTGGCACTTGGGCAGTGCTGGGGGATGGTTGGACCCCATTGTCTCACAGGGCTTGGAAAACAGGGAGTCACCCTTGGTGTGGAATCCAGAGAGTAGGAAAATCCCTCTGGGGCCAGCCAGGCTGATGGAAATGGGGTTAAACACAAATGGATGGGGGAAAAGCAGGAATCCTGTGGAACAGGATCCAGAGGAGGTTTTCCCAGAGCTGAGCTTCCAAGGAAGCTGCTCCATCCTTGGGCAATGTGAGGGGCTGGATCCCTGGATCAGGGAGCTGGGATGGGAATGTTCCCTCTGGAAGCTCAAGGCAGCTGGATTATCCCTAGGAACAATCCCATGCAATCCAGCCATGGACACAACCCCTGTGTCGCTGTTAGACACAAAAGAAAGACAACAGAGTCCAAGATTTTCAGAAGGCAGAGAAGATAAAAGTTTTATTATCTAATTCTTCCTCCTATTTTATAAGCAGTTACAATACAAAATTAACATGACTTGTGAATAGGAATGACACCTCTCTAATCCCATTGGTTAAAGCAAACAGCAAAACACCACCTGGGGAAAATTGTTTGGAGAAAGAATTGTTGTTTTTCCAAGATTGTTTTGAGGAAAAAAGTTGTTCTTCCAAGATTGTTTTGAGAAGGAATAATTGTTTTTACAGATTGATTTTGAGAAGGAATAGTTGTTTTTACAAATTTGTTTTGAGAAGGAAACCTTGCTGAGAAGTTTTCCCTTAGGAAAGAGCCAGCAGCTGTTAGCAGGCTAAAAATCCTCTCAGGCTCAGCAATGTCAGTCCCACAGCCCTGGGCTGGATTTCTCCCTGAAAACAGCAGCTCCACGTGCTCTGGCTGCACAGGGATGCAGCAGTGACAGGCAGAGCATCTCCTCTCCCAGTTTGGGGTCAGCATTTTGGGACCACTGAGATTCCTCCTCCCTTAATTTGGGGTCAGTATTTTGGGACCACTGAGATTCCTCCTCCCCAATTTGGGGTCAGCATTTTGGGACCACTGAGATTCCTCCTCCCCAATTTGGGGTCAGCATTTTGGGACCACTGAGATTCCTCCTCCCTTAATTTGGGGTCAGCATTTTGCGACCACTGAGATTCCTCCTCCCCCAATTTGGGGTCAGCATTTTGGGACCACTGAGATTCCTCCTCCCTTAATTTGGGGTCAGCATTTTGGGACCACTGAGATTCCTCCTCCTCCAATTTGGGGTCAGCATTTTGGGACCACTGAGATTCCTCCTCCCAAATTTGGGGTCAGCACTGATATTCCCACTCTCCAGCCAGCTCAGAACCCTGAGGAAGGGAAATTTCCTTAACTGTGCTGTACCTACCAAAGGAAAGCACTTCTACTCCTCCAGTGAATCGGAGGAGGAAGAGGAGGCACACAAGAAATTCAACATCAAGATCAAACCCCTGCAGGCCAAGGATGTCCTGCGCAGCGCCGCCACCGTGGACGAGCTCAAGGCCTCCATAGGCAACATTGCACTTTCTCCATCCCCCGTGGTGAGTCCCTCCCCAATTCCCAGCCTTCCCCAGCTCCCAGGGCGCTGCTGATCCACAGGGATCACCCCAAACTCGTTGGTGTTCCACTTGGTTTTGGTGTTTTTATTTTGGGGTCTGGCCTGCAGGTGTTGCTTGAATGTTTCTGGTTCAAAATGTCTTTAAAAATTCCTTTTCCTGCTCATAAAAGAGATCAGGATGTATTATTCTTTGATTTTTTTTTTTTCTGCCTCCTGACTTTTCAGTGAGGAAAAAGGGGATTTTCAATCCAGGGGAATTTTCAATTGTCGTCATTCAGGGTCTTGCCCTGATTCCCAAGCCAAGGAAAACATCTGTGGGATTTTCCATGGGATTTTCTCAGCCTGGAGGTGAATCCAGGTTCCTGGAATGTCATTTTTTCCTTAGTCCATCCTGGCATAGAGACCATCCCCCTCTGCTTTTCCTAAAGCTTGTTAGGATTCCTGTTGGCTCATCCCAACCTGCTCAGCCATGAAAAGATTGGATTCTGGGCTTCCAGGAGGTTTGAGTGTGGCCTTTAGTGGCTTTCTGTGATTTATGAATAACCTGGATCTGAAGTGTGAATGGCTCTCCAAGCCAAACTGGAATAAAATCCCTGGGTTTTGTTTCTGCTTCCCAACCAGGGAGTTTCTGTCTGTTGGCATTCCAGGATTAGGAACAGCAGTCGGATTCTTTGGGAAGCACAAAAAAAATAAAGGGAGAGAAAACCCGACCTCAAAATGAACAATTTAATAATGATGATTAATAATAATAATAGGGAAAATAAATTCAATACCTGGAATGTGCATTTTACCAAATTGGATTTTTGTCTCCTCTTTTCCGTGTTTTTGTTTTGTTTTGTTTTTGGGGTTTTTTTTGGTTTTTTGTTTTGGTTTGTTTTGGTTTTTGTTTTTGTTTTTTGTCTCCTCTTTTCCATGGTGGTGTGTTTGGTTTTTTTGTTTGTGGGGGGTTTTTTTGTTTGGTTGGTTTTTGGTTTTTGTTTTTGTTTTTGTTTTTTTTGTTGTTTTGTTTTGGGTTTTTTGGGTTGTTTTTGGTTTTGGTTTTTTTTTTTTGTCTCCTCTTTTCTGTGGGGTTTTCCTGCCAAGTTTGGAGAATTGTTGTTTGGGAAGGGGTGAGGAGGATCCAGTGTGGGCTGGGCTGAAGGATTCGGGTTCAGGGAACCCTGCTGTGCCTCGGGGTGATCCCTGGAGCTGGAATGAGCTCAGGGAAAAGCCAGGCTGGGCAGGAGGATCCCAAATCCGGGTATGGAGCCAAAGGGAGCAGATGGGCCGGGCAGTGGAGCTGCTCTGGATCCTGGCACGGCCAGGAAAGCACCAGAGCCCCAGGCAGGAGCTGCCTGCAGGAATTTGGCATCCACAGGAATTCCAGGTCCTGCTGCCAGCTCCTTGCCCTGCTCCTGGAGTTGTCTTCTCTCCCAAAGCAGCTGCAGAGCCCTGGGAGGGAAATCCCACCGATTGGGCTGGGAGGGACCTAAAATCCCATCCCATCCCATGGGCAGGGACACCTGGCACTGTCCCAGGGTGTTCCTTGGGCACTGCCAGGGCTGCAGGGACAGCCCCAGCTCCCCTGGGCACCCTGTGCCAGGGGCTGTGTCCGTGGTCACTGTCACTCCCAGCCCTCTGGAATGGGAGCTCTGCTGCCTGCCCTGGGAATGAAGCAGGCTGGGAATGGCCAGTGATGATAAAACCATGGAATTCTTTCCATAAGGAGGCTCAGACACAACTTTTACATTCCCAAATGCTCCCTCTGATCTCCCAGGTGAGGGGTGGAGCTGGAGCACTCCTGTCCCTCTGCTTCGCTGCGTCTTTAACCTGACACAAATCTCTGATTCCTCTTTGTTAAAAATCCCTCACCTTCTCATTCTCTCTCTTTTTTTCCCCTCTCTCTGCCTTCTTTTAGAGGAAAAGTCCGGTAAGAAACGCAATTTTTATCTCCTGGAGTGTTTTAACCCAGCTTTGTGTGCTCTTGTCCCGTGGCTAGGGCTGAAAGGCCAAAAGCAAATAATAAATCCTGCCCTTCTAGAGTGAAGTTTAATTTCCTTTATGGCTGGCTTAGAACACCTTAAAATAGAACGTGTAAAAATAGAGCTGGGCTTGGCTCTGAGCGTGCTTTGGGTGCAAAGGGCTGGGTTTTACCTGGATTGGGGCACATCCAAAGGCAGGAATCCCACCCGTGGCACCATGGGGGTTTCCCCAAGAGAGCTCAGCTTCCAGTGGGGGAAACCCCCCCATTTCCCAGGGTTTGGGTTCCCCTGAGGTGACCCTGGAGGTGTGGTGGCTGTTGGGGACCTTGGGGTGCTGACCTGTCACTCTCTGACCAGGTGTCTCTTCTCTCCCCTTCTCGCTGACCGCAGCGGCGCAGCCCGGTAAGAACCTTGGGATTCCTGGGATTAATGGGGTCCTGGAGGGGTCCTGGAGGGGTCCCTGCCCGTGCTGGGGCTCTGGGGTGGGCACAGGGTGTGGGGACAGCTGCCAGGGGTGTCACACACCCCGCTGTGTGACCCCAGTGATGGTGGGACCTCGATAACACAAAGGGGGGTGCTCAGTGATGGGGATCCCTGGAGATCCCACTCCACTTCTGGGGTGTCCCCACTCCCGTGGTTGGGAGGGTTTGGATTTTGCTCCATGAGCAAAATCAGAGCTGCCCATGGCAGTGCTGAGTGCCCATTCCCAGAGGGAATTAAATTCCCTGTGGATGTGGCACTTGGGACAACCCCGATGGCAGAGGCGGCTTTGTGTGGCTCAGAACTTTTCTGTAGGGGTTTTTTTCTGTAGGGGTTTTTTTCTGTAGGGGTTTTTTTCTGTAGGGGTTTTTTTCTGTAGGGGTTTTTTTCTGTAGGGGTTTTTTTCTGTAGGGTTTTTTTCTGTAGGGTTTTTTTCTGTAGGGTTTTTTTCTGTAGGGTTTTTTTCTGTAGGGTTTTTTTCTGTAGGGTTTTCTGTAGGGTTTTCTGCTCCCTGGAATTCAGCCACCTGCAGGAAATGTCCCCTCAGGCAGCTCCTGCTGGGGTGACAACTGCCATGCCCCCGTGTCCCCGTGCACCCCACACTTATTGCTGTGTTTCTCCTTCCAGGGGACGATTAAAAGGAATTTATCCAGTAAGTATCTCCTGCAGCCTGTCAAAACAACAACACTCCCAAAACAACCTGCTGGAGGGGTTTTGGAGAATGGGGGAGGGAAAAAGGAGCAAATTAAATTTGGTTTAAAGTGGTCCTGGCAGAGCTGGTGGCTCCCAAAAGTTTTCCTTGGAGAAGGGGGTGGGGGACATCCTTGGGACAGCTGTAGCAGTGCAGTTCCCTGATTTAGTTCTGTATGGAAATAAATGGGAATTAAAACGGGTTTTTCCTGCCAGGATCTGCCCAGCAGGGTGGGTGGGACAGCAGGGGGAGGCTCTGGGATGGGAATGACCCTCACCCATGTCTGTGCTGTCCCAGGTGAGGAGATCACACGGCCCCGGCGCTCCACGCCCACGCCAGACCCCGCCAGGTCAGTGCAGAGCCGGGGTGGGATCATCCAGGGGTCAGGATCCTCATCCCAGCGGGGCTTTGGGACATTCCCACTTGTCCTGTGCTTGCTGGGGAGCTGGGTTAGATGGGATGTTGGGAGGGAATTGTTCCCTGGGAGGGATGGAATTCCCAGAGGAGCTGTGGCTGCTCCTTGTCGCTGTTGGACACGAAATAAAGACAAAGAATTCCAAGATTCAGAAGGCAAGCATAGAAAACTTTATTGTCTAATTCTTCTTATTATTTATGAGGTGTTATGACTCAAAATTAACATGATTGGTGCATAGGAACAACACCTCTCTAATCCCATTTGTTAAACTACAGAAGCAGAAAAACAGCTGGGGAAGATTCTTTTGAGAAAGAATTGGTGTTTTTACAAGATTGTTTTGAGAAAAAAACCTGTTGAGAAGTTTTCATTGGGAAAGAGCCAGCAATTGTTAGTTTAAAAAGCTAAAAAATTCTCTCAGGCTCAGAAATCTCAGGCCCACAGCTCCTGGATCCCTGGAATGTCCCTGGTCAGGCTGGACGGGGCTTGGAGCAGCCTGGGACAGTGGGAGGTGTCCCTGTCATGGCAAGGGTGGCACTGGGTGGGGTTTAAGGCTTTTCCAACTAAAATCATTCCAGGATTCTGGCAGGGCTGGTGGTGTTTGGGATGCTCAGTGTCCATCCTGCCAAAATCTCCAAGGACTTTCCCTGCTGGAAATCACCTTGAGCCTGATCCCTGTGGAGAGCTGGCCAAGCTTTGGGTGGGGATGTATTGATTTAGGGCAGCAAACATGCAAGTTTTTATGGGATAAAGCCAAATCTCACTGGGAATGTGCCCTGTGCAGCTCCAGGGTTTGACTCAAGGTGTGTTGGACCACTTTAGATCCAATAACAAAACTTTCTGTTTAGATATTTCTAAATAATATTTATGTACAGAGCAAAGCAGTCTCCATTTTTTTTAAATTAACATTTATTATCCCTATATACTCTTTAAAATATCTCCTTACTACCACCTCCAAATTTCCAGTTGTACTTCACTTGCCCTTTTTCACGTTTAGTGTTGCATTCAGTATTGAAATTCAGGGAGGAATTCTTATTCCTACCTCCAGAAAAGCCAAAAAAAATACAAAAAAGCAGGACAGTCTTTGAATTTTGTGTTTAGATTTTCTAGATTTTCTTTTCCTCCCCACAATTTATCTCTGTAAGTAGTGACTCAACTCTTACTTAAAATAAAAACTCAATCATGCATTTCTCATGGTGCTCCACTAACACTTTGAGGGTTATAGGCTCTAAAATTCAACCTTACACCCTCAGAGTTCATAAATCTGTGTCCAATACTTCCTTGCACTTTGTGTGAATAATCTCTGCTTCCAGCTAATAATAGGAATGAATAATTCCTTGTATGAGTAATGCAGCTCCCAAACAGACAAGAGCTAACATCAGCACCACATCCGTGCACAGCTGCCCTCTCCTACACGCAGAGCTTGAAATTCTGTGAATTCAAGTATTCTTGAATTCAAGTATTTCTTTTTTTAAAACCCTTTTCCATGAAAGTTTTGACTAATCCTAAAGCCATAAGGTGCCACCGCTCTCCTTTCCCTTTTCCCCATCTGGAATCCTGCATTTGGCCAGCTCCTCTTTGGCCTGGGATTAAAAAAAGTCCTTAAAATGATTTGTGATTGCCCCAAAGTGGGGCCAGGACACACACGTGCCCCTCACAGCTGTGCTGCTCTCACCCCACAGCAGGAAACCCACGGAGGATCCGGCGGCACTGGCCCCGCTCTTCGGGCCCCCGCTGGAGTCGGCCTTCGAGGAGCACAAGCTGGAGGGTGAGTCTGGGGCCGGGGTGAGGGAGTCTGGGGCCAGGGCAGGGGAGTTTGGGGCCAGGATGAGGGAGTTTGGGGCCAGGGCAGGGGAGTTTGGGGCCAGGATGAGGGAGTTTGGGGCCGTGGAGAGTTTGGTAACGATGTTTGGGGCCCTGGTGAGTTCGGGGTCGTGGTGAGTTTGGTGACAGAGTGTTTGGGGCCAGGGCTGTGGTGAGTTTGGGGCAATGGTGAGTTTGGTGACAGAGTGTTTGGGGCCAAGATGAGGGAGTTTGGGGCCCTGGTAAGTTTGGGGTCATGGTGAGTTTGGTGACAGGGAGTTTGGGGTCAGGCCAAGGGAGTTTGGGGTCATAGTGAGTTTGAGGCCATGGTGAGTTTGGTGGCAGGGAGTTTGGGGCTGTAGTGGGTGAATTTGGGGATCTGATAAGTTTGGGGCAGTGATCAGTTAGGTGACAGAGTGTTTGGGCCTGGAGCGAGGGAGTTTGGGGCCATGGTGAGTTTGGGGCCATGGTGAGTTTGGGGCCAGGGAGTTTGGAGCCAGGGCGGGTGAGTTTGGGGCTGGGATCAGGGCAGGTGAGTCTGGGGCCATGGTGAGGGAGTTTGGGGACCTGGTGAGTTTGAGGCCAGGGTAAGGGTGTTTGGGGCCATGGTGGATGAGTTTGGGGACATGGTGAGTGAGTTTGGTGACAGCATGAGCTTAGGGCCATGGCAGGTGAGCTTGGGGACCTGGTGGCTTTGGGACCTGGTGGCTTTGGGACATGGTGGCATCTCCTAGCAGGGACATGGGAAGGTTCTGCAGCCCTGGCAGGGGTGGGGATCCCATCCCAGTGTGGATGTGGCACTTGGGGACACCCTCAGGGTGGGGATCCCATCCCAGTGTGGATGTGGCACTTGGGACACCCTCAGGGTGGGGATCCCATCCCAGTGTGGATGTGGCACTTGGGACACCCTCAGGGGTGGGGATCCCATCCCAGTGTGGATGTGGCACTGGGGACACCCTCAGGGGTGGGGATCCCATCCCAGTGTGGATGTGGCACTGGGGACACACTCAGGGGTGAGGATCCCATCCCAGTGTGGATGTGGCACTGGGGACACCCTCAGGGGTGGGGATCCCATCCCAGTGTGGATGTGGCACTGGGGACACCCTCAGGGGTGGGGATCCCATCCCAGTGTGGATGTGGCATTGGGGACAGCTCAGGGGTGAGGATCCCATCCCAGTGTGGATGTGGCATTGGGGACACACTCAGGGTGGGGATCCCATCCCAGTGTGGATGTGGCATTGGGGACAGCTCAGGGGTGAGGATCCCATCTCTGTGTGGATGTGGCATTGGGGACACCCTCAGGGGTGAGGATCCCATCCCAGTGTGGATGTGGCACTTGGGGACACCCTCAGGGGTGTGAGGATCCCATCCCAGTGTGGATGTGGCATTGGGGACACCCTCAGGGGTGGGGATCCCATCCCAGTGTGGATGTGGCATTGGGGACACCCTCAGGGTGGGGATCCCATCTCTGTGTGGATGTGGCACTGGGGACAGCTCAGGGGTGGGGATCCCATCCCAGTGTGGATGTGGCATTGGGGACACCCTCAGGGTGGGGTCCCCATCCCAGTGTGGATGTGGCACCTGGGGACACCCTCAGGGTGGGGATCCCATCCCAGTGTGGATGTGGCACTGGGGACACACTCAGGGGTGAGGATCCCATCCCAGTGTGGATGTGGCACTGGGGACAGCTCAGGGGTGGGGATCCCATTCCAGTGTGGATGTGGCACTGGGGACAGCTCAGGGGTGGGGATCCCATCCCAGTGTGGATGTGGCACTGGGGACAGCTCAGGGGTGTGAGGATCCCATCCCAGTGTGGATGTGGCACTGGGGACACACTCAGGGTGGGGATCCCATCCCAGTGTGGATGTGGCATTGGGGACAGCTCAGGGTGGGGATCCCATCCCAGTGTGGATGTGGCACTGGGGACACACTCAGGGGTGGGGATCCCATCTCTGTGTGGATGTGGCACTGGGGACAGCTCAGGGGTGAGGATCCCATCTCTGTGTGGATGTGGCATTGGGGACACCCTCAGGGGTGTGAGGATCCCATCCCAGTGTGGATGTGGCACTGGGGACACACTCAGGGTGGGGATCCCATCCCAGTGTGGATGTGGCATTGGGGACAGCTCAGGGTGGGGATCCCATCCCAGTGTGGATGTGGCACTGGGGACACACTCAGGGGTGGGGATCCCATCTCTGTGTGGATGTGGCACCTGGCGACACCCTTAGGGGTGGGGATCCCATCCCAGTGTGGATGTGGCACTGGGGACAGCTCAGGGGTGGGGATCCCATCCCAGTGTGGATGTGGCATTGGGGACACCCTCAGGGGTGGGGATCCCATCCCAGTGTGGATGTGGCATTGGGGACACACTCAGGGTGGGGATCCCATCCCAGTGTGGATGTGGCACTGGGGACAGCTCAGGGGTGGGGATCCCATCCCAGTGTGGATGTGGCACTTGGGGACAGCTCAGGGGTGAGGATCCCATCCCAGTGTGGATGTGGCATTGGGGACACCCTCAGGGGTGGGGATCCCATCTCTGTGTGGATGTGGCACTGGGGACAGCTCAGGGGTGGGGATCCCATCCCAGTGTGGATGTGGCACTTGGGAAACCCTCAGGGTGGGGATCCCATCCCAGTGTGGATGTGGCATTGGGGACACCCTCAGGGGTGGGGATCCCATCTCTGTGTGGATGTGGCACTTGGGGACAGCTCAGGGGTGGGGTCCCCATCCCAGTGTGGATGTGGCACTTGGGGACACCCTCAGGGGTGTGAGGATCCCATCCCAGTGTGGATGTGGCATTGGGGACACCCTCAGGGGTGGGGATCCCATCCCAGTGTGGATGTGGCATTGGGGACACCCTCAGGGTGGGGATCCCATCTCTGTGTGGATGTGGCACTGGGGACAGCTCAGGGGTGGGGATCCCATCCCAGTGTGGATGTGGCACTTGGGGACACTCTCAGGGGTGGGGATCCCATCCCAGTGTGGATGTGGCACTGGGGACACCCTCAGGGGTGGGGATCCCATCCCAGTGTGGATGTGGCACTTGGGGACACTCTCAGGGGTGAGGATCCCATCCCAGTGCGGATGTGGCATTGGGGACACCCTCAGGGGTGGAATTTGCCCTGCTGGGCCCTGAGGGTTTTTCCAAGCTGAACAATTCCCTGATTCCCAGGTTCCCAGCCCTGCTGGAGGAGGAAGGAGCCCAGGAGGGGTTGAAGGACAGGGCTGAGGTTAACCCAGGCTGGGTGGAAACAGAGCAAGGGTTTAAGTCAATTAGTTAATTATGAGGTCTGGGAGAGATCCTGACAGGGAACAGCTCAGGAATAGCAAAACTCAGGATTTTCCATTTAAACCATCACCCTGGTTTAACTCCATCCAGGATTCTGGGGGCAGCTGTTGGACAAACCCCTCCATCCCTAGGAAATCCCATCTCTAAGTGTCAATTTTCCCCTCCTTTATCACAGACACTTTTGTTTCCTTCCAAACCTGATTTTTCCCAAATCCCAGGAGCCTTGCAAGATTTGTTTTCCCCAAAACCAACCCCATTCATGCCCTGGAGCATGAATTTTATTTTTTCCTTCTCCTCCTGAAGCCTCTGGGACTTCAGGGAGTGGCCACTGCCCTCACAGCCTTGTTATGTCCTCTCATTAACGACTCCAATTAATTCTTTTAATCAAAGCAATGTTTGCAAGCAGTCCTCGGCACAAAAAACTCCAAGAAATCTAAATTATATATAAAAATAGCTTTTTTCCCCCCCACCTTTATTCCCTGGGATTAGAATTATCTTTTCATTTTAATACCTGATGATTTGGGGGATTTTTTTGCATATCCTAAAATTCCAGACTACATCAATTAAATGTTTTCCTTCCCATAATATCCCTCCAAACCCATCCCTGGCATTGTTTTGTTTGTCAAGCAGCATAAGTGTCAAACTAATTGTACATCCTGCTTCAAAATCAGCCAGGATTTTAATTATCCTCCGTGACAGAACCTCCTGTCTTTAATTAACGAGGTTTCTGTCACTGTCTGGGCCCTCTTTTCCCATGCCCTCTGTGTCTCGTTTGGGTGATTGGAAGAAAATATTTGGGTTTTTTCATTGCTTTTAAATGTTTGGTTTTGATTTTTCAGCTGCTCTGGACCAGCCTGAGGTGTGGGGGTCAGCCCAGCCCATCAACACAAACGTAGAGTCCCCAAAGCTTCCAAGACCTTTTCCAACTGGAAGTAAGTGACCATAAAAATAAATTAATATATCCAGAAATCAGGTCAAAGATTTGAGTTTTCCTCTTCCAGGCTGTGCAATTCCATATTATTATTCCTGTTAATATTATTCGTATTAATATTATTCTTATTATTATTAACATTATTCTTATTAATATTATTATTATTGGTATTATTATTGGTATTATTATCGGTATTATTATTGGTATTAATAATAGTAACAATAGTAATTAACAATACAAATATTAATATAATTATTAATTATATGTTTATATATATTAGGCATTATATTTTATGCATTATATATAATGCATTAACATTATATATTATACATTTTATGTTATATATCATACATTATATTATATATTTTATAACATAGAATATATAATACATAATAATATCTTATAATAAATAATAAATAATATATTATTTATTATATATTATATAATTATATATAATTACCACTATAAATATAAAACGATATTTCTTATATATATATATAATATATAGTTATATATAGTGGTGTATATATATAACTATATTATATATATATATTATATATATATTTAATATTATATATATAATATATATAATATTTTATATATATAATATATTAAATATATATATGCCACTATATATATTATATATATAGTGGTGTATATATATATTGCAATATTATGTATATATTACTATTTATAATTATATAAATAATAATAATATTAATTAAAGGGGAATTAATTTTTAAAAATTAATTAATTAAAGGGTTTTTTCCCCCCTTTGTTCCACTTGTGTTACAGCCCTGTGGGGTGGAGGAGGGAGTGGGATTGATGAGGGATGGGATGGGATGGGATGGGATGGGATGGGATGGGATGGGATGGGATGGGATGGGATGGGATGGGATGGGATGGGATGGGATGGGATGGATCCTGATCCTGCACGTCCCTGCCGCGCTCACTTGGCTGGAAAAGTTGGGAGCACCGGTTTTTCCAGGATAACACCAGCACAGCCCCGAATCCCTGAATTTTATTGCAGCTTTCCCAGTGCCCGGGGCAGCCACGGAACCATTTCCTGTGCAGAAATGCCCCGTAAAGCACTGCTGGTTAATTAGCCGCTGTTAATTAGCCCCAGCATTCCCTTCACATCCCGGATCCACGCGGGATGGGCACGGGGAGGGGAAATGGTGGAGGCAGCTCCGTGCCCCAGAGAATCCAGGTTTAATTAAAATGTGGATTTAGGGGGTCAAACAGGAGCGCAGGCTGAGACACAAAAAAAGAAATAAAAGGGGGGAAAATTCCATCAAATCCAACAAAAATTGCACTTCCCACTGCCAGAGGGCAGCGATGGATGCGATGTGGGGATGGGAAGGAAGAAATTCCCAGAGCAGCTGTGGCTGCTCCATCCCTGGAAGTGTCCGAGGTCCGGAGCTCATCCCTGCCCTATCCCGTTTTCCCGGGAATCCCGTTGGATATTCCGCGGGATGTCCCTCATTCCCTGCCGCTCTCCCGCTCAGTTTTCCCGTTGGATATTCCCGGGATGTCCCTCATTCCCTGCCGCTCTCCCGCTCAGTTTTCCCGTTGGATATTCCCGGGATATCCCGCATTCCCTGCCTCTCTCCCGCTCAGT
Source organism: Acrocephalus arundinaceus (assembly GCA_021534815.1). NCBI lineage: Eukaryota > Metazoa > Chordata > Aves > Passeriformes > Sylviidae > Acrocephalus > Acrocephalus arundinaceus. The sequence continues at coordinate 30,584,247 of JAJEOU010000967.1, forward strand.
TTTCCCGTTGGATATTCCCGGGATATCCCGCGCTCCCTGCCGCTCTCCCGCTCAGTTTTCCCGTTGGATATTCCCGGGATATCCCGCATTCCCGGCCGCTCTCCCGCTCAGTTTTCCCGTTGGATATTCCCGGGATATCCCGCATTCCCGGCCGCTCTCCCGCTCAGTTTTCCCGTTGGATATTCCCGGGATATCCCGCACTCCCTGCCGCTCTCCCGCTCAGTTTTCCCGTTGGATATTCCCGGGATATCCCGCATTCCCGGCCGCTCTCCCGCTCAGTTTTTCCCTCTCTCTCTGTGCTCTGTTGCAGCCCCGCCGCCGCTCCCCCCGAAGAACATCCCGGCCACGCCGCCGCGCACCGGCTCCCCCCTGCCCCCGGCCATCGGTAACGGCGCCTGGCACTGCCTGGGGGGCACCGGGGGACAGGGGACATCCTGAGCTCTGGGGGGTGGCACTGGGGGTGGGACAGGGGCCATCCTGAGCTCTGGGGGAGATAGGGGCCATCCCCGGCTCTGGGGTGGCACTGGGAATGGGACAAGTCCTAGCTCCAGTTTTGGGGTGGCACTGGGGGTGGGACAGGGGCCATCCTGAGCTCTGGGGGAGATAGGGGCCATCCCCGGCTCTGGGGTGGCACTGGGAATGGGACAAGTCCTAGCTCCAGTTTTGGGGTGGCACTGGGGGTGGGACAGGGGCCATCCTGAGCTTTGGGCGGGATAGGTGCCATTCCCAGCTCTGGGGTGGCACTGGGGATGGGACAAGTCCTAGCTCCAGTTTTGGGGTGGCACTGGGGGTGGGACAGCGGCCATCCTGAGCTCTGGGGGGGCAGGAGCCATCCCTGGCTCTGGGGTGGCACTGGGAATGGGACAAGTCCTAGCTCCAGTTTTGGGGTGGCACTGTGGGGACAGGTGCAATCTGCAGCTCTGGGGTGGCACTGGGGGGGGACAGGTCCCATCCCTAGCTGTGGAGTGGCACTGGAGATGAGACAGGTGCCATCCCCAGCTCTGGAGTGGCACTGGGGGGACAGGTGCCATCCCCACCTCTGGGGGTGACAGGTCCCATCTCTGGCTCTGCGGTGGCACTGGGAGGGACAGAGGCCATCCCCAGCTCTGGGGTGGCATTGGGGATGGGACAGGTTCTAGCCCCAGCTTTGGGGGGGACAGGTCCCATCTCTGGCTCTGGGGTGGCACTAAAAGGGGGACAGGTGCCATCCTGAGCTCTGGGGTGGCACTAGGTGGGACAGGTCACACCCCAGTTTTGGGGTGGCACTGGGAATGGGACAAGTCCCAACCCCAGCTCTGGAGTGGCACTGGGGATGGGACAGTTGCCATCTCCAGCTGTGGGGTGGCACTGAGAGGGGGACAGGTCCCATCCTGAGCTCTAGGGGGGACAGGTGCCATCCCCAGCTCTAGGGTGGCACTGGGGATGGGACAGGTGCCATCCTGAGCTCTGGGGTGGCACTAGGTGGGACAGGTCACACCCCAGTTTTGGGGTGGCACTGGGAATGGGACAAGTCCCAACCCCAGCTCTGGAGTGGCACTGGGGATGGGACAGGTGCCATCTCCAGCTCTAGGGTGGCACTGGGGATGGGACAGGTGCCATCCTGAGCTTTGGGGGGGACAGGTGCCATCTCCAGCTGTGGGGTGGCACTGGGGACGGGACAGGTGCCATCCTGAGCTTTGGGGGGGACAGATGCCATCCCCAGCTCTGGAGTGGCACTAGGGATGGGACAGGTGCCATCCCCAGCTCTAGGGTGGCACTGGGTGGGTGGCACATGTCCCTGTGGCTGCATTTTGGACACAGATTTGATCCCTGTGCATCCTCCTCCCTCGACATCTAGAGAATTCCGGACTGGGCTGGGTTGGGAGGAACTTTTTCCCTGTGCCATGGCAGGGACACTGCCACTGTCCCAGGCTGCTCCCAGCCCTGTCCAGCCCTGCCAGGGATCCGGGGGCAGCCCCAGCTCTGGGGTGTTTCAGTGGACGCTGCAGTAGAGGCAGCACAAAGAGATTTTTGGCTCCCAGGCTGGTCTCAGCCTGGTAAAATTAATGTTCTTTACACCATCCCTGCCTTTGGATCGGTCACTCTGGGAATGCAGATTGGGATTAGCCTGAACATCCCGCTGAGAACTGGGATTTAGGATTTATTCCAAATTCCAGAGCCCTGCCCCTGCCTGTGCTGAGGAAATAACGGGGTGTGCAGGGTCTGTGCTGCTCCTGCATTCCCTGCCCCCCAAATTCCCACTGAAAGGTGGGAAAAACCCCTCTGGTCTCACAGGGAAATGGTGCTGGGAATGAGGGACAGCCCCAGGGCAGGGATGGAAAGGTGCTGGATGCAGCCAGAGGACAGCAGGTGTTTGAGGCATAAAATTCATGGTGCTGGCTGATGGAAAAGTGGGATTTGAGCAGGGAAGGACAGAGGATATCAGTTTGAGGCATATAATTCATGGTGCTGGCTGATGGAAAAGTGGGATTTGAGCAGGGAAGGACAGAGGATATCAGTTTGAGGCATAAAATTCATGGTGCTGGCTGAGGGAAAAGTGGGATTTGAGCAGGATTTGAGCAGGGAAGGACAGAGGATATCAGTTTGAGGCATATAATTCATGGTGCTGGCTGAGGGAAAAGCGGGATTTGAGCAGGATTTAAGGCAGTGCCTTTGGGGAGGGCTGTGCAGGGGGACAGACAGAGCCTTTCGGGATGAAATTCCTTCCCCACAAAGAGCTGCCCTGCTCTGTCCATCACCATCCCATCTGTGCTGCCACATCCCGGTTTTCCTGTGTGTGTGGGAGCTGGCAGTGTCCGTGTCCATCCATCCATCCATTCCCAGCAGCAAATGTGGGATCATTTGCTGGCCTGTGCCTGGTGTATCTGTACATGAGTGGCTGAGGTCTGGTTTTGTCTGCTGTAGCAAGTTCCTCTCCTATCCCCCGCACCCTAAATGTGGAACTGTGGATGGATCCCAAAAATAGAGGGGCAGGGATGGGGTGATGCCACCCCGAGGATCCCAGAGGTGTCCCTTGCCTGGGTGTGAAACGCTTGGCTGATGGATCTGTGCTGGGTCTGGAGTCAGGGGGAATGGTGGTGTGTGCTGGCTCAGTGAGCAGAGCCCTGAAATCCCGGTCTGTGCCCTCAAACCCCGGTCTGTGCCCTTAAATCCCAATCTGTGCCCTGAAATCCCGATCCGTGTCCTCAAATCCTGATCTTTGCCCTGAAATCCCAGTCTGTGCCCCAAATCCCAATCTGTGCTCTCAAATCCCAGATCTGTGCCCTCAAATCCCAGATCTGTGCCCTGAAATCCCAGTCTGTGGCCCTAAATCCCAGTCTGTGCCCCAAATCCCGATCTGTGCTCTGAAATTCCAGTCTGTGCCCCTGAATCCCGATCTGTGCCCTGAAATCCTTGTCTATGCCCTGAAATCCCAGATCTGTGCCCTCGAATCCCAGATCTGTGCCCTGAAATCCCAGTCTGTGCCCCCAAATCCCAGTCTGTCCCCTGAAATCTTGATCTGTGTCTTCAAATCCCAGTCTGTGCCCCCAAATCCTGGTCTGTGCCCCCAGATCTCGATCTGTGCTCTGAAATCCCAGTCTGTGCCCTCAAATCCTGGTCTGTGTGCCCTGAAAGACCGATCTGTGCTCTCAGATCCCGGTCTGTGCCCTCGAATCCCAGTCTGTGCCCCCAAATTCTGGTCTGTGTCCCCAAATCTCGACCTGTGCTCTGAAATCCCAGTCTGTGCTCTCAAATCCCAGCCTGTGTGCCCTGAAATCCCGGTCTGTGCCCCCAAATCCCTGTCTGTCCCCTGAAATCTCAGTCTGTGCCCTGAAATCCCGATCTGTGCTCTCAGATCCCAGTCTGTGCCCTCAAATCCCAGTCTGTGCCCCCTGAAATCCTGATGCGTGCCCTCAAATCCCAGATGTGTGCCCTCAAATCCTGATCTGTGTCCCAAAATCCCAATCTGTGCTCTCAGATTCCGGTCTGTGCCCCGAAATCCCAGTCTGTGTGCCCTGAAATCCCAATCCATGCCCTGAAATCCCGATCTGTGCTCTCAGATCCCGGTCTGTGCCCTCAAATCCTGATCTGTGCCCTCAAATCCCGATGTGTGCTCTGAAATCCTGATCTGTGCCCCTGGAATCCTGATCCATGCCCCCAAATCCCAGTCTGTGCCCCGAAATCCTGATCTGTGCCCTCAAATCCCAGTCTGTGCTCTGAAATCCCGGTCTGTGCCCTCAAATCTCCATCTTTGCCCCAAAATCCCAGTCTGTGCCCCAGAATCCCGATCCGTGCCCTCAAATCCCGGTCTCTTCCTGCTTGTGCCTGGAGTACATTCCCTGTGCCTGGGTTTCACTCCCCGTGTGCATCCTGTGCTGCATGGCCAGACTCCAGCAGTGTCCAGCCAGCATGTCTAAATATATTTATTTATATTTATACCTGAGTATAAATATATCCCATAAATATATTTATACCTGAGTGTTTATAAATATATTTATGGAGAGAGAGAGAGAGAGTGGGGTGTGCCAGAGCGCTGTGTGCACACCTTTGATATCTGCTGAGAATTCAGGGTTGCTGATAATTCGTGGTGTGCTTTAGAGGACAAAAAAAGGCTGTAAATTTTGGGGAGATTTTGGGATTCTTGGCTGTGAGCGCTGCCTGGTGGTGCATGCTCCTCCTCCAGCCTTTGGATTCATTCCATGTCGCACCTGGCCGTGCTGGAAGCGATCTTGCCCATGAATTATATCGATTTCAATAAGAAAAGGTGATTTTAGAGCCTCTCCCGTAGAAGTAGAGCCCGTAGAGAGTAGCCCTTAAATGCTCGGTGTAAAATAAACTAAACCTCCTCTGACCACAGGAGGCGACCAGGCAGCAGCAGCAGAGCCCAAACGGGACAAACTCCCGTCCATCAATGACTTGGACAGCATTTTTGGCCCCGTGCCGTCCCCTAAATCTGCTGCTGCCACCGCGGAAGACAAGTGGGTCAATTTTTCCGATCCATCCCCGGAAAACGCTCCTGCGGAATTGTCGCCCCGGGAAAAAGCCGCGCCGTCCCCGCCGGCGGCCGCGGGCAGCCCGGCCAGCGCTGCGGCCGAGCATCCCCGCCCGCTGCCCTCGCCGCTGCAGCTGGAAGACGCTCCCAAGAAGCTTCCCGAGCATCCTCACCTGAAGGATGATTCCGCCGAGCCCGTCGCTTCTCCCAAAGATTTTGGGCCGGGTCAAAGAGCCACCCCGCCGCCCCCTCCGCCGCCCACCTACCGCGCGGTGGTTTCGTCCCCCGGACCGGGCGCCAGCACGGGAAGCACCAGCGGTACGTGCTGTGAGCTCGGGTGTGCTTCGGTGTGGCCCTGGTGACCCTCCCGCCGCCTGGCTGTGTCCCACCCGGCCGTGCTTCCAGCCTGTGTCCCTGCGCCTCCCGTGTGTCCTTCCCTGCGCTCCCACCGGGCTCAGAGGCTCCGCGGAGCCGCCCTGCCCACCCCAAAATTGGGCGCGGGGTTGTGGTTGTTGTTGTTGTTGTTGTTGCTGCGATTGTGCTTCCGTGGGATTAGAAGTGTTTGAGGGAAATTGTCTGAGCAAGCCTTGGATCCAGGGTTTGGGTTTTTGGGTGGTTTTTGGTGTTTTTTGGGGTTTTTTAATCACATCCTGTCATCCCGGTAATTCACTTGGTCCTGCCTGGCTCCGGGTGTGGATGCTCAGCTGGGGATGGGGAGATGTGCTCCTCTCCCATGGGAGAAGCTCCTGGCTCTGCCTGCCTTCACCTGCTTAATTATAAATGTTCATTAGGGCAAACGAGCCGGGGGAGGCTCAGTTTACTCACAGCCCCTTGCTTGAGGAGCTGCAGCCTCAGCCTGTTCTTTTGTGCTCCCACCCTGCATCCCCCAGAGGTGATTTTTGTGGGAATCACCCCACGGAGCCTTGAGGAACCCGCACTGGTGGTGGGGTGGGTGTGCAGCCCCCCAGCTCCGTGTCCCACCCCTGCCACCCTCCCCGTGGCAGCCTGGAATTTGTCACCTCCCTGAGCGTGGCTGGTGCTGCGAGTGTGGCTTTGCTTCAGTGCTGGTGGCTTTTCTGTGCTGGCTCTGGGAGGGGTCTGTGGGGTGCCTGTGGGGGCTGCAGTGTCCAGATGGAGCTGGGATTTCTCCAGGAGCTTCCCAGGAGCAGGAATCACCAGGATTCACCCTGCACTGCTCTCCAGCCCATTCCCAGGGTGGAGAAGTGCCAGGGGAATGGATGGATGGATGGATGGGTGGATGGGTGGAGAGGCCCTGCTCAGCCTGTCCCAGAAGATCCAATCCCTTCTCCAGGAATTTCCTCCTGGCTCAGTCTGGGTCACTTTTCATCCTTGGTGCAGCAAGTTGGGAAACAAAAGTGTGGACACAGCCACACAAAAATGGTGCAAACCCTCCAAAAGCTGCATTGGGGTGTGCAGAACACACCCAGCACCTGCCCTGCTCCTCCCACCTTGGCACAGCTCATTTTTGGAGCAGAACCATCCCAGGATCTCCTCATGGGTGTCACCAAGGCAGGGCTGGGGACCTTTGCAGGGTCACGGTGGAAGGGTTGGGTTGGGTTGGGTTGGAAGGGATCTCAAAGCTCCTCTTGTTCCAACCCCCTTCCACCACCCCATGTGGCTCCAAGCCCAGCATTCCAGCAGATTTGATTCCATGCTGGTTTCCACATAGGAATACAGGAAATATCCATTCCCTGGATGGGAGCCACCACATGCCCCAGCTTTGGCTGCCTGGTGGCCACAGAACCCTCCCTGCAAGGCTCTGTCCTGTGACACTCAGTCCTGCAGGGTTACTTTCCCTCAGCATTTCTTATTTTGTCAGGTTTTTAGTGGGATAAGGAAAGAAAAATTCAAATTTTGCTTCCCAAACTAGGCTTTGAAATAAAAGTGGCTTGGATTTTGGAGTTGTGCAAAGGAATGACTGGAATTTACTGCCTTTAAGCCAGGCCCTCTCTTGTCTGAGCCTGCTCTCCTTCACCTCTTCCTGTTTCTATAAATCCAGCTTTGATCTTTGCTTGATCTGAGCTATCAGCTAAAAAAAGTAGCAAATTATTCTCTTGTAAGTGGGAAAATGGTGAAGTTATCATCTCATCAGTCTGAGCTAAGGACAGAGCTGCTGAGCTCCGTGGAAGTTGTGACAAACACTGGGAATGTGTTTGTTGGTGACAAAATCCTGGGAATGAGGTCTGAGTTCCTTCCCATTCCTGCTGCCCTTCCTGTCCTGGTGCCACCTCTGCCCAGCTCCAGTTATTGCTGGAAGGAATTCCTGTGTGTGGAGCAAGGCAGGCTCCTGGATCCCCCTGGAGCACCTGTTGAAATTCCCATTTTGTCACAACATGACACGAAATGAACGACACTCACACCCTGAGATGTCTAAGGCAAAAAACAGAGTGTTAATTTACACATCTTGACATTTATAGAATTCCAACAGTGTCCATGGATTGGAGGATGAAATTGTCCTCTCCAACCACACTGGTTAATCAATCAGAGTCCATCAATTCTCTCCTTCTCCAGAAAGGAATGCAAACAAACATTAATTACATGAAAAGTGTGTGAGAAACTCTATTACAGAAATGTAAATATAGAGGAATTTTGGAAGAACAGGGTGACACCATTTGATGACAGGAATCCCCTTTGCAGCAGGGCCAGGACCCGTGTGAGCCCTGGGATCATCATCCCTTCTTTGGGAGACTCTTCCAGAGGGTTGGGAGCTGTGTTAGCTCCCAGCAAATCCCAGAACCTTCCCCTTCCACCCTTTCCCAAAGCTTTGCCCTGTGATGAGGATCCCTAATTCCCAGTTGTGCCTTTGGAGCCGTGGGTTCTGTCGCTGTTGGACACGAAATAAACACGACTGACTCCAGAAATAACTCTCAGAAGGCAAATGAGCATAGAAAGCTTTATTGTCCAATTCTTCCTACTATTTATAAGATGTTACAATGCAGAATTAACATGATTGGTGCATAGGAATGACACCTCTCTAATTCCACTGGTTAAACTACAGAAGCAGAAAAACACCAGCTGGGTAAAATCGTTTTGAGGAAGAAAATGTTGTTTTCACGAGATTGTTTTGAGAAGGAAACTTGTGAGAAGCTTTCCCTTGGGAAAGAGCTACCAATTGTTAGCAAGCTCAAAATTCTCTCAGACTCAGAAATATCAGGGTTCATCCATCATCCCATTCCTCCTGCCCTTATTTTTTGGGGGGGGAAAGCTGCAAGACCCCTCTGATAATTTTGAGGAGGGAACCGGGCATTGAGCAGCCTCTCCCAGGAATCCACTGGCATCAGCCATCCTGGAACGTGGCCTGTGGGAGCTGCTGGGGGTCTGGGGTGGGCAACACTGGGGGCAGAGCCTGTGGGGTGCTCACAATTCCTGTTTGTTGCAGGTTCCTCGTCCCCAGCTCGCCCCGGAACGCCGCTGGCCACGTGTGGCACGCCACCACCACCGCCACCCCGGCCTCCATCCCGGCCCAAACTGCCCCCGGGCAAACCCCCTGTCAGTGATGTGGTACGTGGGGAGGGGCTGGGGGGTGCTGGGTGGCATTCCCGGTCTGGAACGGGGTGATGGAGCAGAGGGAGTGACCAGGGTGGGTGGGGATTTTGTGGGGTTGGTCCCACTGGGGTGAATTCCCCAGTCTGGAACGGGGTGATGGAGCAGAGGGAGTGACCAGGGTGGGTGGGGATTTTGTGGGGTTTGTCCTACTGGGGTGAATGCCTCGGTCTGGAACGGGGTGATGGAGCAGAGGGAGTGACCCACGGTTCACCGGGATGGGTGGGGATTTTGTAGGATTTGTCCCACTGAGGTGAATTCCCCAGCCTGGAACGGGGTGATGGAGCAGAGGGAGTGACCAGGGTGGGTGGGGATTTTGTAGGATTTGTCCCACTGGGGTGAATTCCCCAGCCTGGAATGGGGTGATGGAGCAGAGGGAGTGACCAGGGTGGGTGGGGATTTTGTAGGGTTTGTCCCACTGGGGTGAATGCCTCGGTCTGGAATGGGGTGATGGAGCAGAGGGAGTGACCAGGGTGGGTGGGGATTTTGTGGGGTTGGTCCCACTGGGGTGAATTCCCCAGCCTGGAATGGGGTGATGGAGCAGAGGGAGTGACCAGGGTGGGTGGGGATTTTGTGGGGTTTGTCCCACTGGGGTGAATTCCCCAGTCTGGAACGGGGTGATGGAGCAGAGGGAGTGACCAGGGTGGGTGGGGATTTTGTGGGGTTTGTCCCACTGGAGTGAATTCCCACCCAGTCTGGAATGGGGTGATGGAGCAGAGGGAGTGACCAGGGTGGGTGGGGATTTTGTGGGGTTGGTCCCACTGGGGTGAATTCCCCGTGGGAAGGGCTGTGCCCACCTCTGCTCCAGCAGCCTGGTGATACCAGCTGTAGGTCCAAGGTCACTACAAGGGTGTGGAATGGGCTGGGGTGGGAATGTGCCCCAGGGAAGGGCAAGGGGGCAGAGCAGCTCCGGCCACCCCAGGAGTGATGCCTGCCTCAATGGGGTGCCCAGCTGTCCTGTGTGCCACCCCTGTGTGCTTCAGGTAAGGTGTGAGGGGTTTAGGGTTGATGATGAGGGTATAAAATGACCCCTAAAAGATCCCCAAGGGCCCGGGGAGCTGGCACCTGGTGGGCACTGCTCCCTTCCTGATGCCCAGCCTGCTCCATCCACCCCACAGCCCCTGGAGCTCCCACCCTGGTGTGGAAGGGTGGGAATGATGTCTTTTCCCAGCTCCAAGCTAAAACAACTCAAGCCATTCCCATTTCTTTTCCTCTGGGACACCAGCAGAGCAACTGGGAGGGTCCAGGCAAAATTTGATTTGTTTGTTGTAAATGCTCCTGCGTGGATTTTCTTTAACTCTGTGTTATTTTATGTTTCTCTCCAGTCCAGGCCTTTTAGCCCTCCCATCCACTCCTCCAGCCCTCCTCCGATAGCACCTTTAGCCCGTGCTGAAAGTACTTCCTCCATATCTTCCACCAATTCCCTGAGCGCAGCCACCACTCCCACCGTCGGTAAACACGCACAGCGCTGCTGTTCTTTCACCTTTCCTACCTCCTGGAATAATTCCCGAGGCTTTTCCATTGGCTAGAGCCTTCTCTGGGGGAGGATTCCGTCATTTCCAGCAGGGTTTTAAATGTTAAAAGGGATTTGAACGGGGGGGGGTGGATCAGGGGGGTGATGCTGCGAGGGAAGTTTTTCCAGATGTTGTGGGAAATGGAAGCTTCAAGGGAATTAGAGTGTAAAATGTGGTTCTGGGGTGTGAATTGGGGCAAAATAAGCTTTTTTTGCAGGGGATGCTTGTGCCTGGAGGGGAGTGGGGCTGGAAGCCAGACCTTGGGATCCAGGAATATTAAATCTCTTGGAATGTGTTAAATTCACCCTTGCCCCTAAAGCAGTAACAGGAAAAGGGGTTTTGGAAAAGCCTCTTCCCAGTCACCGGGCATGTCCTAGAGCAGAACCAAAGGCTGCAGTTTCCTTTTGAAGGAGTGTCCTGAAAAAAAAAATAGTGGGGTTTGCCAAAACCCCGGGGCTGAGAGGGGGAACGGGAATCGAGTCTGGCTGGCAGCTCCCAGCTCCAGGCGCTGGGTCCCCCCACGCCTCCCTCCTCCACCCCCTCTGTCCCCTCCTGTCCCCGCTGCCGGCGCTCCGCCCTCCATCCCCGCCAGCTCCTCGCTTCCTGCAGCTCCATCTCCTCCCAGGAACCCCCTCCCTCCTTTGTTTTTTCTTCCCAACCCTCTGGAAAACCCAGCCTGGCGGGAGTTCCCGTGCGCTCGGTCACTGCTGTCACCGCGGGGAGCGGTGGCACTGCCACCAAGCCCGCCTGTGGTGGCCGGGAGGTGCTGGTGACAAGGTGCTGGTGACAGGTGCTGGTGACAGCGCTGTCCCCGCAGTGCTGGTGGCACCCAGCCCTCCCCGTGGCTTTGCTGGAGTCTCCGGCTGCGTCTCCATCTGTTGTTGCTTCACTCGCAGGTGTTGTAGGTGCTCGTGCCTGTTCCGGCTGTCGGTCACTGTCACAGCACCTTGTTGGAAAAAATGTCACCTGAACAGCAAGCCCTGAGCATCCCCTGGGCCACAGGCCACTGCTGGTGGCACTGGCAGTGGCTTTGAGTGGTGCCTGAGGGCACGGTGGCCACAGGGACATGGCTTTAGTGGAGGGGACAGCCAGGCTGAGGACAGGGACGGTCCCAGGGGCTGCAGGAGGCTGGGGAGGGCAATGGGAGCCAGCCAAGGGCTGCTCCTGCCACCCTCGGGCTCTCCTTTTGGATTTCTTTTGTTCTCTCATGTATTTCTGGGGACAAAAGCTGCTGTTTGAGGATTTAACGACCTCCTCGTGCTGAGCAGAGGTTGATGGGCTGGGGGGGAAGCAGGTGTCCCACACTCTTCATGGAGGTTTCCCTGGAGGAGAGGCAAAATCGGGGCCCTGGGGCCACCCCAACTGGGGAACTCCAAATGGGGCAGCCAGGAGGAGCAGCCCAGGTTTTGTGGGTGTTGCACTTCCAGCTCCATGCTGAGTGGGAAGGGATCCACTGGGGTCATTGATCCAACTCCTGCCCGGCACAGGCACCCCAACAATCCCACCCTGTGGCTGAGAGCGTTGTCCCAATGCTCCTGGAGCTCCGGCAGCCTTGGGGCCATGCCCATTCCCTGGGCATCTGTTCAGTGCCCAGCACCCTCTGGATGAGGAACCTTTTCTGCTGGCATCCAACCTAAACCTTGGGAAAAGCTGGATGGGCACAGGCAGAGACAGACAGGGTTTGGGATTTGCATTGGGAAAATGCCTCCTTGTCCCCCAAGGCCAGGGCAGGCACTGGCGCTGGGTGAGCACCCAGGAAAATCCACAGCAGAGGAGGGAGAACTTCCAATTCCCAAAAGAGGGAAAGCTGGGGTGGGAGGTGTGCAGGGATGGGCAGGTCTGGGATCAGGGACCACGGCAGGTCCTGGGGGGCTGGGACACCCCAATCCAGCTGGGGCTGTGTCACTGTAGGACACGAAGGAAAGATAAGAACTCAAAAATACTTCAGAAGGCAAAAGCATAGAAAGCTTTATTGTCTAATTCTTGCTACTTTTTATAAGCTGTTCCTATATGGACTTAACATGATCGGTGAATAGGAACGACATCTCTCTAATTCCATTGGTTAAACCAGAGAAACAGCAAAACACCACCTGGGGAAGATTGTTTGGAGAAAGAAAAATTGTTTTCCAGGGTTGTTTTGAGAAGAAAACTTGTTGAGAAGTTTTCCCTTGGGAAAGAAATTAGCTGCTAGCAGGCTGAAAATTCTCTCAGGCTCAGAAATGTCAGGCCCACAGGGCTGGAGTCTGTCTCCACCACATTCCCCGTCTCCCGTTCCCTGTGGCAAAGTCCGACGGAGTTTGTCCAAAGCCCGGGAAGGGTTGTTCCATCTCCGTGTCCTCCGTGCTGTTCTGGTGTGCTTTCCTCGTTGGCTGTGTGTCAGTCTGGACAATTCCTGGCAGAGCAAGGAGCTGTTTGATTCCCGTGTCGGTGCCCCTCCCGTCATCTCTGTCTCTGCGTTGACACAAGTGCGCTGCTTGGTTTCACTTGGGATCCGTGTTTTCATTCTTTTTGTGTTCTTTTTTTTCCTTTCTTCTTCTTTCTTTCTTTCCTTTGCGTTTCTTCTGCTTGTGTTATCAGAGGATGATGCTTTTGTTGACAAACTGCCCGCGTTTGAAAGGCGCAGTGAAACGCCGGCAGGTACTGTACTAGCAGGGAGTTTTCCATGAAATCCGCCTTCGGAGCGGCACCCACCGCTCGCAGCACCTTGCATGACAGTTTCTCAGTGACTCAAAGGACTCGGAGGTGGAAGGTTGGCACCTCCCGAATTCCAAAAGGTTCATTAAACAGCTCAAAAAAGCTGTTTGCCCCTTCCTCATCCCCACCCTCACACCCCGAGTTATTCCAGCGTGGTGGCTTTGGAGTGGGAGCGCAGGTTGTGATGGGAAAGGGAAGACTCCAGCTAGGATCCGCTGCTGTGTGTGCGTGTGTCCGGTTCTCTGCAAGTGTCGTGTCCTGAGATGCGAGTGCAAACAGCCACGTGTCACTGTCCCTGAGTGTCACCGCGGGGTGGCATCCCGCCGGGAATGCTGAGGGAGCGCCGGGCCAGCGGGCAGAACCCGCGGACGGAGCGCATGAGCCGACAAACCTCTTCTACCGCGGCCAAAAACCAAAGCGAGAGCACCCCTCCAAACCGCTCACCCGGCGGGCAGAACGACTCTTCCATCTGGGCTTCCATAGCTTTGCTTCCCGCTTTTCTGTCTCCCGAGCCAGCGGCCGCGTGTCACGCCCCTGTCCCTGCACGTGTGACCGCCCCGCAGCGCCTCGCCCCCTCCCCGTAGCGACATTAATGACCTGCTCTGTGACTCACACTGTGTCCTTCTCTCTCCCTCTCCTTAACCTTTCCCATCCCGCTTCAACTCCTGGCCATACAGAGAATGAACAGCCTTCCCTCGTTTGGTTTGACAGAGGAAAGTTTTATTTGACTTTCGAAGGTAAGTAGTGCAAAGCACGCCCGGTAACCGCTCGCTCCCCTCGCTCTCTCGCTCCCGGGGTTCCCTTCCAAGGCTCCATCCAATGCGGCTTCCCAGGCTCCATCCAATGCGGCTTTCCAGGCTCCATCCAGTCCAGCTTCCTGTGTGGAATGCTATGGCTACTTAGGTGACATCGCCAGGCCGACCGGGATGGTTTTGATTTGATTTGTGCCATTCGTTCCGCTGATCTCTCTTTTTTTTTTTTACCTCGTTGATTTCCTTTCTAAAAAAAAAAGAAAGAAAGAAAAAAGAAAGAAAAAGGGAAAAAATCCGACCCAAGCAAACCAAAAACCCAAAGGAATACTCTGAATATTCCCAATTGGAGGTGAAAACCAGGGAGCGGAGCCGCTTGTGCTGCCGAGGAACTTGACTCTGCCAACCAGGGCTTCTCTGCACCCTCCCAGCCAGGGCTTCTCTGCACCCTCCCCTCCAGCTGCTCCTTCCCCGGAGCGGGCTGGGCGCGGTTCATCCGGACCCAAAGGTGTCGGGTTCGCTGCCTCCTCCCCGCCTCCATCCCGGTTTTCGGCAGGAAGGGCTCGGGAATGCGCTGTCACTGCCAGCTTGTGCTGCTGGGGGCTCGGTTGGAAGTGCTGGAGGTTTTTGGGGGTCTCTCGTGGATGAGGGGCGCTGGGGAGGATGCAGGGAGGGGAAAAGCTTGGATTGGGGCTGGTGGCACCTTCTCCGAGCAGTGTCACATCCCAGAGAGGACAAAGGGTGAGCAGGCACTGGGCTGACGTTTTCCTTTTAACTCCAGAAAGAGAAGCAGGAGCTTTGCTGGCAAAATTGAGGATTTTCGGGCTGACTCTTATACTGGCAGCAGGGAGGTATTCCCAAAAATCCCAGGGAAGCACCTGGGAGCTGCTGTGGTGCCTGCAGGCAGAGCTGGGGGCACGGGCCAGGCCGGAGGATGGTTCCGTGTGTGATTCCCAAAGTGTCCCCTCCTGCAAAGGAGTGGCCCGAGGTGGCACTGGCTGGCTGAGGAGCACAGGAGTGGCACTGCCTGGCTGGGGACAAAAGGAGTGGCCCGGGGTGGCACTGCCTGGCTGGGGACAAAAGGAGTGACCCGGGGTGGCACTGCCTGGCTGGGGACAAAAGGAGTGACCCGGGGTGGCACTGCCAGGCTGGGGACAAAAGGAGTGGCCCAGGGTGGCACTGCCTGGCTGGGGAGTGGCCCGGGGTGGCACTGCCTGGCTGGGGACAAAAGGAGTGACCCAGGGTGGCACTGTCTGGCTGGGGACAAAAGGAGTGACCCGGGGTGGCACTGCCTGGCTGGGGAGCAGCCCAGGGTGGCACTGCCTGGCTGGGGAGCAGAGCAGGGACCCAGGGTGGCACTGCCTGGCTGAGGAGCACAGGAATGTCACTGCCTGGCTGGGGACAAAAGGAGTGGCCCAGGGTGGCACTGCCTGGCTGGGGACAAAAGGAGTGACTCAGGGTGGCATTGCCTGTCTTAGGGGCAGAGCACTGGGCCAGGGTGACACTGTCTGGCTGGGGACAAAAGGAATGGCCCAGGGTGGCACTGCCTGGCTGGGGAGCAGAGCAGTGACCCCCAGGGTGGCACTGCCTGGCTGAGGAGCACAGGAATGTCACTGCCTGGCTGGGGACAAAAGGAGTGACTCAGGGTGGCATTGCCTGTCTGAGGGGTAGAGCACTGGGCCAGGGTGGCACTGCCTGGCTGGGGACAAAAGGAGTGGCCCAGGGTGGCACTGCCTGGCTGGGGACAAAAGGAGTGGCTCAGGGTGGCACTGCCTGTCTGGGGAGTGGCCCAGGGTGGCACTGCCTGGCTGGGGACAAAAGGAGTGGCCTGGGGTGGCACTGCCTGGCTGGGGAGTAGCCCAGGGTGGCACTGCCTGGCTGGGGACAAAAGGAGTAGCCCAGGGTGGCACTGCCTGGCTGGGGACAAAAGGAGTGACCCGGGGTGGCACTGCCTGGCTGGGGACAAAAGGAGTGGCCCAGGGTGGCACTGCCTGGCTGGGGAGCAGCCCAGGGTGGCACTGCCTGGCTGAGGAGCACAGGAATGTCACTGCCTGGCTGGGGACAAAAGGAATGGCCCAGGGTGACACTGCCTGGCTGGGGACAAAAGGAGTGGCCCAGGGTGGCACTGCCTGTCTGGGGAGTGGCCCAGGGTGGCACTGCCTGGCTGGGGACAAAAGGAGTGGCCCAGGGTGGCACTGCCTGTCTGGGGAGTGGCCCAGGGTGGCACTGCCTGGCTGGGGACAAAAGGAGTGGCCCAGGGTGGCACTGCCTGGCTGGGGAGTGGCCCGGGGTGGCACTGTCTGGCTGGGGACAAAAGGAGTGACCCAGGGTGGCACTGCCTGGCTGGGGAGCACAGGAATGTCACTGCCTGGCTGGGGACAAAAGGAATGGCCCAGGGTGGCACTGCCTGGCTGGGGACAAAAGGAATGGCCCAGGGTGACACTGCCTGGCGTGCACTGCTTGGGACCATGGAGCAAACCCCTCCTGGTGACAGTGGTGGCTGAGCAGAGCAGAAGGCAGGGTTCACAGTGATGACCAGGGATGTTTTCCCTGGTCCCCCTTCCTTTCCTCCTTTTTCCTTGGCCCCAAGGTCCCCACTCTGACAATTCCTGCTTTGATGTCCCCACTCCGACAGCATCTCCCAGTCGAGGCCATGGAGGAGCTGCTTCCTCCTGGTGCTCAGGGCAGTTTTGGTGCTTCCAGCCCAAATCCCTGTTTGGGTTTCCTTTCTCAGGGGCTTGTTGGGAGCTCTGGGAAGAGCTGAGGACAGCAGGGACAGCGTTATCCCTCAGCAGGGATATTCCAGCTCCATATTCCCTCTGTTCCATGCTTCCCTTCCTGCCCCTCGCTCAGCCCAGCCCCAGCGCTGCATTTTTGGGGCTTTCCTTGTGCCTTGGAATCTTAATTTTGTATTGGAATTCTTGGGCTTGGTTCTGGTGTTGTGAATGGTCTGGAGCACGGGCTGGGATTATCCAGGAGTGTGGCACTGCCTCCAGGATCATCCCACAGCCCAGCAAGGAGCTGCAGCCTCACTTCCACACGCTGGATTTCCTGGTTTATCCCTAAATATTTAAGCCTAACTTGAAAATAGAAAAAGATAAATTTAATGTGCAGGGAAGTGAGAGGAGATCTGCTGAGTTTGGTGTCTGGAACTCAGGGCATGGGATGCCAGAAGAGAAATAATGGTTTCTTTCTGGATTTGGGGTTTTTTTGTGGCAAGATCCATGTGCTTGATGAACACGGCGCAGTTTGTCCCTGTGTGGAAGGAGATTTGGTGGTGCTGTCATGCAGAGTCACGTTCTGGGATCCCTGGATATTCCACAGCTGCATTTTCCACCTTTTGTAGGGAAAAATAAGGGAAGTGAAGCTGGTCTGCTGCTTATGGATGCACCCAAAGCTCCATAAAGTGGATTTTTTTTCTCTCTGTTATTATCAAGTCATTTGTGCAAATGAAATGTTTATAAAAATGACTTTTGAAGCAGGAGCTGAAAAGGCAGGTTTGGGGTGGAGTTGTGCCACAGCAGCTGAATTTGTCTCTCAGGTTTCTGGACAATAATTCCAATGTTTATAATAGTTTATACTTTTCTTTTTTAGTGAAAACTTAAGCATAAAATTTAATTTATTCTTTGAAGCCATGAATAGAAGGATTTATGGATTCATGAGGGAAGAGTGGAGGGAACTGAGCACCCCAATTCCAGCCACATCATCTTCCCACCTTTAGAAATGAGGATGTTTTGTTGTTGTTGCTGCTCAGATGGACTCACATTCCCACATCCCACCTGAGCCTGGGGATCCCTGAGATCCCTGTGTTTTTTCCTGATTTTTCATCCTGGAGAATCAAGGATAACAATGCAGAGGAAAAAGGAGAGATGAAAAATGAGGAGAGATGAAAAATGAGGGGAGAAGTGTGGTGGTGTGGGAGACCCCTGCCCCACATTCCATGCCTGGTGTGGGGTCCAGGCTAAACCCAGCTGGGATTTGTGCATTTGGGAAGTGGGAATTTGGGAATCCTTCTCCAAGGAATGATGGTTCCATGGCCAAGCCCTTTCTTGTGCCTTCCCAGCCAAACCCAGCTGGGATTTGTGCATTTGGGAAGTGGGAATTTGGGAATCCTTCTCCAAGGAATGATGGTTCCATGGCCAAGCCCTTTCTTGTGCCTTCCCAGCCAAACCCAGCTGGGATTTGTGCATTTGGGAAGTGGGAATTTGGGAATCCTTCTCCAAGGAATGATGATTCCATTGCCAACCCCTTTCTTGTCCCTTCCCTTTGGGACAAGCCTGAGGCTCCTCTGCTGGGTGACACCTCCAGTTCCCCCTCCACAGCCAGACTTGGTGGATGATTTTAAATCCCATCTGTATTTTGGGGTGGATGCAGTGGGAATATCCCACAAATATTTGGGATATCAGCTGGGTTTGATGCTCTGAGGGCTGCTGCTCTGGGTGGGGAGCAAGGATTTGCTCCCAGGGGTGTCTTTGGGAAGGATTTTAAGAAAATGTCTTGTCCCATATCCTTCATGTCCCCTCAGTGATGGGGTTTTGGGGTGTCCCGTGGTTTTGGGGAGCTGCCCGTGCTCTCGAGTCTGTTCTTCCATGGGAATTCCATCGGGAAATCCCTGCTGGATATCCTGGGCTGTGGCCATCATTAGGATGATGCGTGTGTGTGTGGCAGTGGGTTTGGTTTTGGGGTGAGATGTTCCAGCTGCCCATCCTGGATGCGCTCCCTGAGCATCCCCACCCCGGGCTGGAGTGGGAATCCCGGATTCCCCCGAGCCCCTCTGGATGTGTGACTGACAGGGACACGTGTGGCTGCACCAGCTTTTCACATTTTTAGGCTGCATTAGGCATTGGAAACGAAAATCCCTCACCGGTGCCTTGGAAAGGTGTGAGGATCCCTCCTGGTTGGTGGAAACCAGAGTTTCTCCCATCAATATCCCCAAACTCCAAGTGTAATTGAAGTGACAGAAGTGCTTCCCCCGGGAGATGTTGCAACCCCAAATTTCCAGCTCCCAAATCCCTGTTAATTCCCAGGGGCAGCAATGGGAAGCAGCAGGGAAAGAAGGGAGGGGATCATTTTTGAGGATGGCCTGAGCAGAAGAGCTCACCAGGAACTTTGTTCAGCTTTGCTTCCTCCTCATCCACTGCCTGTGGAGGTGCTGCCCTTCCCGGGGCTGGCATTGGAATTCCTGAGGCTCTGGAATTCCTGTGGCTTTGGAATTCCTGCAGCTTTGGCTGGAGCTCCCAGCAAACCCCAGGCTGGATCCATCTCCCCTTCCACCTGCCTGGCAGTGATGGTGATGGAGTGAGGGCATCCCTGGATGAGCTGCCCCTCTGGAGTCCTTGGCTGTTCTTTTTTTGCTGTTTTGGGGCAAAAATAATCCTCATGCTTCACCTGCTGTACAGGATGTGGTTAAAAAAAAAGTTCCAGAATGGTGCATTGCAGGAAATAGATGAGGCTGAAGGGCAGAGACCTCTCCAGACCTCTCCAGGATTTTTTGGGTGTCTGTGGGATCAACACCTTGGACATCTGGGCTGATCTTTGGATCCTTTCCATGGGGGAGAGGTGAGGGTTTGGCTGTGCCACCCCCTTGGTGGTGGGCACAGGACTTGTGGTCCCACAGAGGGTTTCCAGCACACCTGGAGCTCCTGAGGAGCACTTGCAGTGATGATTTCACCTCAAATATCTTTTGGAACCAACAATTCCTGGCCAGCAAAGGGAAACCCGTGTGTGATCCTGCAGGGCTGAATTATTTTAGAGCCTGGTGAGTTTCCATGGAGGCACAGCAGCACCGAAGCAAACTTTCCCCCTTTTCCAAATCCTGGAATCCTAGACTGGTTTGGTTTGGAAATTCAATCTCAGCTTGTTGCAGCTTGTTCCAACTTCCACTATCCCAGGTGGCTCCTGTCCAAGCTGGCCTTGGACACTTCCAGGGATTTCTCTGTGCCAGTGCCTCTGTTTTTCCAGGTTCCTGATGATTTACAGAATTCCTGTCGGGCACTGAGGGTTTGTGGAGCGAGTGGGGTGTGGAGGATGCTCCCAGCATCCACAGGGCAGCAGAGGAGAGCAGAGTTGGGGTGCCAGGGATCACAGGATCCCCTCAGCTTGGGGGGACACCAGGAGGACACCCCGATCCGCGGGTGGTGGTGACACAATGAACACCCCCAGCCCCTTTTTGCGGGGCCCAAACAAAGCAACTGCAAAAACTGTCATGCAAAGCCTGCCGTGTGGCAGCCCCGCATGCTGCTCCCGCCTGGCCACCTCCATCCTTTTTCTTTGCTTGCTTTTGCCAGCGGGGAGGGCTGCTGGGGAGGGAAAGGATCCAAACCTTTTCCAAAAAGCTTCATCCCAAAGCGTGGGGGGGATTTTTTTGGTGATGGTTTGCCCGTGGAGTCAGCCTGGGGGCACGGTGAGCAGCCCTGGTGGCCAGCAGGTGCCAAGGGGAGATGTTTGCTCTGTTGCAGGCTCCTCACGAGGTCCCAGCCCCCTGACCATGGGGGCACAGGACACCCTGCCCGTGGCCGCCGCCTTCACCGAGACCGTCAACGCGTACTTCAAAGGGGCTGACCCCAACAAGTAGGTGCCAACCTGTCACCCTGACTTTTATCATTATTATTAATTATTTTTTACCTGTCGCCTTCTAATCGTTCTCAGAGTTCTCACTTTCTCATGCTTCTTTCATAAACAATCCTTTGTTTTTACAAACTATCATTGCTTACGTATTTTGTAGTAGGAGGAGAATCTTGATTGATTTTCTGTTTGGCCAACGTGGTTGAGAGGTGGGCAAACCACCCTCCAATCCACAGTCATTTTTCTAAATCCATAAATGATGAAATTTTGGAATAAACCTCCCTTCTTTGGGCTTCTCCTCATCCTTGCTGAAAAGTTTCTGTCTCCATGTTGTCATTTCATGTCCTATCGTGACACCCACCCCTGAGGGGATCTTTTGGGGTGGGGACACGAAAGAAAGACAAAGGACTCCAAAATTCACAAGGCAAAAGCATAAAAAGCTTTATTGCCCAATTTTTACCACCTTTTTATAAAGTATATCAATACAGAATTAGCATGATTGGTGAATAGGAATGACACTTCTATAATCCCATTAGTTAAACTAGAGAAATAGAAAAACACCACCTGGGGAGGATTGTTTGGAGAAAGAATTGTTGTTTTTACAAGATTGTTTGGAGAAAGAATTGTTGTTTTTACAAGATTGTTTGGAGAAAGAATTGTTGTTTTTACAAGATTGTTTGGAGAAAGAATTGTTGTTTTTACAAGATTGTTTGGAGAAAGAATTGTTGTTTTTACAAGATTGTTTGGAGAAGAAACCTTGTTGAGAAGTTTTCCTTTGCTGCTATAGCACGCTAAAAATTTTCTCAGAAACATCAGCCCCACAGGGACAGGTTGGGGTGCTGGAGAGTTTGTGAGGGATGAGGAGGGATGCTGCAGTGCACCCCTACACTTGAGCAGGTGTTCTTATATTAGAAAAGAGTTGAAGTTTCACTTCTAAGCTTCTAAAGAAGAAGAAGTAGAAATTTCTGTGTTTCTCTTACTATAATTGACCTAGTGCCAGGACAAAGGTGCTCCTTGGGTCTTTATACTTCCAAGAATGGAGCTGTTTTCCATTAGGAAACATGCTAAAAAACTCTTCTAGATTGTTAAATATTTAATAATTAAATAAGTCCAGAGATTCTCAAGGCTTTTCAATGTGTCTTAGCAAGTGCAAGGAGCCTCCCTGCACCGTGCACGGCTTTTACTCTTTTGTTTTGTATAGTTTGTTGTTTTCTTCTCTAATTAAAACCTTTTTGCCTTTTCAAAACACCTCGGGATCAGCATCTTGCTGATTATTTTGAAGCCATTTCTAGGAAGGTGCTGGCAGCCCTCAAAGTGTGCTGAGCCCTGGTGGGGCCAATGACAACGCTGGCCTCACACAAAAATTCATCACAGGGGGACAGGAGGTGGTGTGGCCTGGGGTGGCCAGGGACAGGACACTGCTGTGGTGCCCCTTTTAAAAGGGTTTCAGCTGTGGGAAAGGGAGGTGAGGAATTGGTGTGAGGAATCTGAGGGAGCAGCACAGGGAGGGTGGCAGGGGGGCTGCAGCCTTCCCAACATAAAAATCCAACAAAAACTCAGAGGGTTTTCCCACCTGTGCTTTAAGATCTTCTAACAACTAAACCCCAAAAGGGCAGACTGAAGATAAATTAATTTCACTGAAATACTGAATGACAGCAAAACCAAGAAGCTTTAAGCAGGGCAGTGCTAACCAGAAGATCCCTGCCAGCCTTTGTGCTGTCTCTGCTCTCTCTGAGCCACCAGAGGCTGGGTGGGGAGGGGGACACGGTACAAACCCTCCCTCCTTGCTGCATTTTGAGCCCCCTTTGCTCCCCCCTGGCTGTCCGTGCCGGGCGCTGCAGGTGCATCGTGAAGATCACGGGGGAGATGGTGCTGTCCTTCCCGGCGGGCATCACCCGACACTTCGCCAACAACCCCGCCCCGGCCGTGCTCACCTTCCGTGTGCTCAACTTCAACAGGCTGGAGCACGTCCTGCCAAACCCGCAGCTCCTCTGCTGGTGAGCCTTTCCCTCGGCGGGATTCCAGGGAAATCCTGGAATGGGGTTTGCAAAAATGCACGGCCTGAGGGGGCTTCCTTGGTTTGGGGGGTGAAAGTCTCAAATCCTTAAATACTTGATAAAATCCCAGAATGGTTTGGGTTGATGGATTATCAGGATTGTGTGATAGGTATCAGGACACCTTCCACTGTCCCAGGCTGCTCCAAGCCCTGTCCAACCTGGCCTTGGACACTTCCAGGGATCCAGGGGCAGCCACAGCTGTGCCAGGGCCTCACCTCCCTCACAGGGAACAATTCCTTTCCAATCTCCCATCTCAATCTCTCCTCTTTTAATTTAAACCATCCCAGCCCCAAATCACCCTCACAGAGAACAATTCTTTCCCAATATCCCATCCAGCCCTGCCCTCTGGGAAGCCATTCCCTGTGTCCTGTCCCTCTGTCCCTGTCCCCAGTCCCTCTCCAGCTCTCCTGGAGCCCCTTCAGGCCCTGCCAGGGGCTCTGAGCTCTCCCTGGAGCTTCTCCTCTCCAGGTGAGCACCCCCAGCTCTCCCAGCCTGGCTCCTGGAGCAGCTCCAGGGCCTCCTCTGATGTTTTTCCCCAGGGCTGGGGCAGCTCTGCAGGTGAGCTCTCACCTGAGAGGAACAGAGGGGCAGAATCCCCTTTTCCTTTCCTGCTGCCCACACTGAGGGATGAGCCCAGGACTTGGGGGATTGTGAATCCCAGTGCAGATGGATCAGGACGAGCTGGAGTTGTGTGGGAGGGAGCCAGGATTCCTCTGGAGGTGGGGTGGAGTGCTGTGCTGTGTGGAACAGCTCTCTGCTGGTTATCCCAAGGGTCCATTCTCCCCTCTGCAGTGACAACGTGCAGAGTGACTCCAACTCCAAGGAGTTCTGGGTCAACATGCCAAATCTGATGACTCACCTAAAGAAGGTATCGGAACAGAAACCTCAAGCCACCTATTACAATGTGGATATGCTCAAATACCAGGTAGGGTTTTTTTTTTTTGTGAGGAAAAAAACGTGCCAAAAAATAAAATAAAAGTGTGCTGAATTATAGCTGTAAAAAATGGTGTTTCTGTCATTGTAGGACATGAAAGAAAGATGAAAGACTCTAAATATTTCAGAAGGCAAAGAGCATAGAAAAACCTTTATTGTCTGATTCTTACCACCTTTTTATAAGTTGTTCTGATACAGACTTAACATGATTAGGAATAGGAACAACACCACTCTGATCCCAGTGGTTAAACTGGAGAAACAGCAAAACACCACCTGGAGAAAGATTGTTTGGAGAGAGTTGTTTGCTAAGATTGTTTTGAGAAAGAAAGACAAAGGACTCCAAAATTCACAATTTTCTTGAGGAAGTTTTCCCTTGGGAAAGGTTAGCAGCTGCTGGCAGGCTAAAATCTCTCAGACCCAGAAATGTCAGGCCCACAGTGTTTCCCTAGCACAGTGGAGCTAGTGTGAGGTGAGGGTTTGCTGTCCCACTGTCCCTTCTGTGTGGCACTGGCTTGTCTGGCTTTAAGCCCAGCACTAAATTCAGTGGGGATTCAAGGCCTTGCCTCCAAAATGTGATATCTGCGTCTGTGGGGTCAACACAGGGAAGGGAAGGGAGAAATGGGATTTCTCCCTTCAGCCCTACGGAAACTAAATGTTTTTTCTGTCATTTTGGAAGGTATCTGCCCAGGGTATTCAGTCTACTCCATTAAACCTTGCAGTGAGCTGGCGCTGTGACCCTGCAAGCACTGACCTGCGCATCGACTACAAATACAATACAGAGGCCATGACCACACCCGTGGCTCTAAACAACGTCCAGTTCCTCGTCCCCGTCGATGGAGGAGTCACCAAACTTCAAGCTGTGCTTCCTCCCGCTGTCTGGTAGGGATTGCTCAGCCTGGTCCTGCCCAGAATTCCCATCCTGCTGCAGGAGGGGCTGTGGGTGGGAGCTGGGGGCAGGCTGGGGATCAAAACCTGCACTCCTCTTATAGGAGGAAACATTTAACCACACTCTGATTCCCTTTCTCTTGCCATTCCCACAAGAAAATGGTCAGAGATGAAGGGATATGTGCAGGCAGCAGAGCTTCAGCCATTATTTTGTGTTTTGGCTGCTTTGTCCAGGGTTTAGAGGGATGCACAGCCAGGAACTGAATGCCCAGAGAAGCTGTGGCTGCCCCTGGATCCCTGGCAGTGTCCAAGGCCAGGCTGGAGCAGTCTGGGACAGTGGAAGGAGTCCCTGCCATGGCAGGAGTGGGACTGGATGAGTTTTAAAGTCCCTTCCAACCAAAGCAGTCTGGGATTCTATGGAAGGATGCTGTAGGCACTGGCACATTTCTGTGTCTCTTGCCAATTCTCACCTGCAATCCTCACAACAATCATACAATTATTCTGTTTGGAAAAGCCTTCTGAGAATACCAAATTCATCCATGAAACCCAAATCCAAGCTCCCAGAATTGCTGCTCCAGAGAGCAGCACCAGAGTAGTTTTCCCCCACTCCCCCCAGCCTTTAGCAAAATCCAAATTACTCCTTGGCACTTTCTTGATTCCTACAGAAATGCTCTTCTCCGTGTGTTTGCAGGAATGCTGAACAGCAAAGGATATTGTGGAAGATCCCTGATATCTCGCAGAAGTCAGAAAATGGAGGTAAATCCTGCAGAAATGCACGTCATTAACTGGGAATCCTTCAGCCAGACACTGACCCGCTGATGGTGCCAGCACACAAGCCCAGACACTCTCATTCCTGCTGGGGCTTGCTGGGGACAAAGTTATTTAATTTTGGAGCTTAAAAAGCAGGGCTGTGTGCCCAGTGCTGCTTTGCCAACCACCTTGGCATCACCGGGGGCATTCACACCCCGGGCTGGGCTCTGCTGGTTTGCCAAGCCTCCCACCAGAGGTTTTCCATGTGGGAAGCTGTTCCCAGTGCTGGGATGTGTGGAAAGCCGAATCCTGCAGGGAGGGTGAGGGATTTGGCTCTGCCCCGCCCCGGGGATGCTGCGGGGTCGGGCCGGGCCCGCCGTGGCTTTGGACACGCCCTTGTCCCTGCTGGTGTTGGAAAAATCCTTTTTGTGACCCAGAGATGGGGCTCCTGAGGGCCGTTTTAAAGACTTTTATTCCATTTTCAGTCTCATGTGAAGGCTGAGACAATACAGATGTTACAATTCACACCATCACAATCAGAAGCCAAACTATTTCCTAATTACAAACCATTATAATACAATATTGTATTATATTACAATCCTATTACAATACAATATAATACATTATAAGTGTTCTTAGCCTATCAGCTTTTGCCACACAATGCTGCTAACGCTTCTGAGCTGATCATCTATTAGAACACCTCACGTGGGTCTTGCTACAATGCATCTTTAATAGTTCTATTTCTCTAAAATATTGAATCTATTTCTTTAAAATATCTAATCTATGTCTCTAAAATATCTAATTTATTTCTCTAAAATACCTAATCTATTTCTCTAAAATATCTAGTCTATTTCTCTAAAATATCTTACCTATTCCTCTAAAATATTGAATCTGTTTCTCTAAAATATCAATCTATTTCTCTAAAATATCAATCTATTTCTCTAAAATATCCTATCTATTTCTCTAAAATATCTAATCTATGTCTCTAAAATGTCTAATCTATTTCTCTAAAATATCTTACCTATTTCTCTAAAATATCTACTTCTCTAAAATATCAAATCTATTTCTCTAAAATCTCTAACCTATTTCTCTAAAATGTCTAATCTATTTCTCTAAAATATCTAATCTATTTCTCTAAAATATCGAATCTATTTCTCTAAAATCTCTAACCTATTTCTCTAAAATACTGAATCTGTTTCTCTAAAATATCAATCTATTTCTCTAAAACCCCTAATCTATTTGCAAGATCATCACTTGAAACTTGTTCCTAGCTGCATTTCTCTCTCTCCATCTGTCCCATCCCCTGGCCTTTCCAAGTCAGCACCCTTTATCTCCCACTTTGCCCACAGGACCATGTGAGCATTGAGAACCCTCAGTAAATCCATGTCAGAACCCAGGACATCCCTCTGGGTTCCCTGGGTGATCTGAGACCATGGCAAAGGGTCCAGAGACAAACCACGAGAGTTTGATTAGAATAATGTTAATTTATCACCGGGTGTAGATGTAGAATTTAGGGGTTTAATGGAGGTTCAAGAAGACAAGATGGAGGAATCTGGGCGTGTCCCTGTCCTGCCTCTTCTTCTTGCCCTCCATCTTCTGCTGTGGTGGTGGCACTTTTAGATTGGATTGGAGTAGAAATACACAGTTTAATAAAGGTGATGGGTATTGGTATAATATTGTAAACACAGAACACGTAGTACATAGTACAAGAGATAGTGACGGCCCAGGAGGCGGGCAGATAGCCTTGAGCAGCGGTGTAGGTGACACCTACGCTAGCTGAGAGAAAAGGAATGTTTAAGAACACAAAAGAATAAACAGCTCTGATAAAGAAACCGACGCATCCTGACTCCTGGCACCGGGCTTGGGAAGAAAGGACTTTATCCGCAATCTCGGAAGGCCATCAGCCCGGGATCCGAGATTCCTTTCCCTCGGTGCTCACGGGCTCTCTTTGGTGTTTCCGTGGCAGGTGTGGGCTCGCTGCTGGCGCGGTTCCAGCTCTCCGAGGGGCCGAGCTCCCCGGCCCCGCTGGCCGTGCAGTTCACCAGCGAGGGCAGCACCTTGTCCAGCTGTGACATCGAGCTGGTGGGCGCCGGCTACCGCTTCTCCCTCATCAAGAAGAGGTTTGCGGCAGGTGAGTGCCCCAGCGGGGATGGCCGTGTCACCTCGGGTCCCCTCGGGCCGTGCCGGGGTGCTGGCAATGCTGGCGCTGCTCAGGCAGGGTGGGGACAGGGGGGCAGCAGCTCCTCTGCATGGAATAAATGCTGCTGCCACTCACCAGCCTTGGATTTCGTGGCTCATTCCTGCTCCTGCATGAAAGGCAACGGCTGGGATCTCCAGGAAGAGTTTTTGCCCTGTTGCTGCAGAGAATAACAAGGATTTTTTTATCTCATGTTCATTGAGGCAGAGAATATCGAGGATTTTTCCTTGTGTTCGTTGCAGATTTTTCCTTATGTTCATTTCTGCAGAGAATATTGAGGATTTTTCCTTGTGTTCGTTGCAGATTTTTCCTTATGTTCATTGCTGCAGAGAGTAACAAGGATTTTTCCTTGTGTTTGTTGCAGAGAATATTGAGGATTTTTCCTTGTGTTTGTTGCAGAGAATATTGAGGATTTTTTACTTGTATTCATTGTTGCAGAGAATATCAAGGATTTTTTCCTTGTGTTTGTTGCTGCAGAGAATATCAAGGATTTTTTCCTTGTGTTCATTGTTGCAGAGAATATCGAGGATTTTTTCCTTGTGTTCATTGAGGCAGAGAATATTGAGGATTTTTCCTTGTGTTTGTTGCAGATTTTTTTCCTTATGTTCATTTCTGCAGAGAATATCGAGGATTTTTCCTTGTGTTCGTTGCAGATTTTTCCTTATGTTCATTGCTGCAGAGAATAACAAGGATTTTCCCTTGTGTTCGTTGCTGCAGAGAATATTGAGGATTTTTCCTTGTGTTTCTTGCAGAGAATATTGAGGATTTTTCCTTGTGTTTGTTGCTGCAGAGAATATCGAGGATCTTTTCCTTGTGTTTGTTGCAGAGAATATTGAGGATTTTTTCCT
This sequence comes from Acrocephalus arundinaceus, assembly GCA_021534815.1. Lineage (NCBI taxonomy): Eukaryota > Metazoa > Chordata > Aves > Passeriformes > Sylviidae > Acrocephalus > Acrocephalus arundinaceus. Next base: position 30,611,974 of record JAJEOU010000967.1, read on the forward strand.
TGTGTTCATTGCTGCAGAGAATATTGAGGATTTTTCCTTGTGTTCATTGTTGCAGAGGATATCAAGGATTTTTTCCTTGTATTCATTGCTGCAGAGAATATCGAGGATTTTTCCTCGTGTTTGTTGCTGCAGAGAATATCAAGGATTTTTTCCTTGTGTTTGTTGCTGCAGAGAATATTGAGGATTTTTTCCTTGTATTCATTGCTGCAGAGAATATCAAGGATTTTTTCCTTGTGTTTGTTGCAGAAAATATCAAGGATTTTTTCCTTGTGTTTGTTGCAGAAAATATCAAGGATTTTTTCCTTGTGTTTGTTGCTGCAGAGAATATTGAGGATTTTTCCTTGTGTCCATTGCTGCAGAGAATATTGAGGATTTTTCCTTATGTTCATTGCTGCAGAGAATATTGAGGATTTTTCCTTGTGTTCATTACTGCACAGAAAGACAGGGAACTTCCCGTGGGCAGCAGGGTTTGGTGGAGGTGGGCAAAAACCTCCTGGAATCAGGGCTGCTCCCTCCCCCAGCTGATTTCTGATCCCATTCTAGGTAAATATTTGGCGGATAACTGATGGAAGCTTATGCAAGTCTGTGGAAAATACAATGGAAAATACCCAAGGACTGCTGTGCGTGGAACGGGTTTTAATTACAGTTTAAGGAAAATGAACTAAATCCTGCACTCGGGACATTTCTGTTGGAAGTGTCGACAACTTTCAGCATTTTTTTTCCTTGGAAAACACCGTCTTGACCAGTCCTCCAGTATTTACTTCTAGATGTAACATTGTTAATGGTTTTAAAATGTAATTATTGTATTTGTAAATTGTACTCATTCCAGTAAGGCTGTATTTTGGCAGTTAGACACTTGAGTTTTAGCATTTTACCATTCATGAAATGGATGTAATTTAAACTGTGGTATATAAATCTAATAGTAGTACTGTTGAATGGCACAATGCTTACAGAGGTAGATTGCATTTTGTCAATATATACAATTTAAATACGATACTGGTAGCTGTTATGAAGGGGGTGCCTCATCAAAAGAGAGTTCAGTAGAGCCCACAGGCTGATTTAATTTTCCTTCAGTCCTTAGTACGTCTCACAACAATCAATAAAAAGCTCAACCAGGTGGAGCTGGTCTAACTCCAGAAAAAATATTGTTGGAAAGCTGGAGGTTCCTAGGACAGTCTCCCAGGAAGAAAAATCTCCCTTCTGCAAGGAGCGTTTACTCCGAATTTCCAGCCCCGTGTTCTCTTAGAGCTGCAGATTCCCTGTTGGAATGCCAGCAGCTCTTCCCTGCCCCATGCCCGGGGATTTTGCAGGGATACAATGAGGAAAGAAGCAGCAAAGAGGCTGGGTGGTCCCTCTGAGCTCACAGCACTGGCACAAAATGTCATTGCTGGGCTCAAGGATGCGTTTCCTGAGCTGCCTCAGGACGTTCGGTCGCGTTTTTACGTTGCTTTGCTGGCTTTTTTTCTGCCTTCCTCCCCTATTTTTGAAAGCTCTACGGGTTTAGAAAATGCTTTAAAGAATTGCAGCAGCACCTGCTTCTCTGTTTAGTGCTCAGGCAGGAAAATGTGCATGGAGAAACACTGGGAAACAATTCCCCAGGGAACAGGAGCAGCATGATAGCAGTCAGGGCAGGAGCCCGGCAATGGGAGCAGCTGTCTTGTGGAGATGGGAAAACACATGGAAGTGCTAAATTGGGGAATGGGGGACAAAATATTATCCCTCTGTGTTTTCCCTTTCCCACTGTGTGCTGCTCATTCCCGTGGATCTCAGTCTCATCCTGCTCCTGGCAATGCAGTGAAAGCGTTGGTGGCATCCACGGCGCTGCAGCTGAGCTTGTTAAACTGGAGGGTTTGGCAATATCAGGAGGAAAAATGAAGGAATCTTTGTGGAATTAAACACAGATGCACAGAGGAGCACTGGAGCATCCATGGGACGGGGTGCTGGGACTTTGGGAATGTGTAAGGTGACAAAAAAGTGTTGATTTCACAAGTGTTGCCAGGATTGGGGTGGTGCATTGACACTGGGAAAAGCCTGGGTGTGTTGGGAAGTGCTCAAGGAGAATTGTGAGGAGGGAAACAGAAATCTGTGCCCATCTCAAAAGAAAAGAAGGAAATTTGGGGATATTTGAGGTGTCAGGTGGCTCGCAGGCTGAGGATGGGGGTGAGCAGTGTGTGAGCTGGCAAAAGGCAGCAGCAGGAAAGGAAAAGCACAATTCACCCCTGCAGCTTCCCACATCCTCACGGATTTTGGGAGAGCTCTCCCCAGTGTTCCACTCCATGAAGGATTTTCCCCCTGAACTGGAAATTTGTACAAAGTGTGGAGCTCACCCCTTTCTGACACAGAAATACGGGGAAAATCCTAAGAATCAGGTTTATGGTGTGCACAATTGTTCCAAACCCATCCTTCCAAAAGAGATCTATGGCATAGACCTGGAAAAAAATGGATTTATAATGTAAATATTACCAGAACATAGAGATTTTACTTTATATTTCATTTGAAAGACAAGGTGTTTACATTAGCATTGGGTTTTTGAGTGCTTTTTAAACAGAAAAACCCATAACCCAAAGCTCCCAAGCTCACCCTGTTTGAGGTCACTTTTTTGGGATGCAGCCCTCACGGCCTGGGGAGAGAGATGGGAACAGTCTGGGACATTTTGTCCTATTTCTGGGACATGTGGGATGTGCCAGCACTCCCAGCCCCACAGGGACACAATCCCAGCTCCAGCCACCAGCAGGTGACACCAACCCTGTGACACCAGGACCAAAAGCAGCGATTTGGGACAGATTTTTCCATCCTGCTCTGGCAGTTTTTGGCTCAGTGTTTTCTCAGAGTGCCCGGGGAAGCTGGGTTTGTTGGGAGTTTGGGGAGAGCACCTGGCTCCAGGGAGGGACCTGGAGTGCTCAGGGCATTCAAGCTCTGTAGGTTTCACCTCGGGTTTTAGGTAGGAAAATCTGTTTCTTTTCAGGGAATTTGTCTGTTTGGGGTTGCCTGTGCACTCGCAGAGAGCAGCTGTGGCAGCAGGGAGGTGGAATGGCAAAAATGATTTGTTTTCATACAGATCCCAGGTTTGGGTGGGAAGGGATTTTAAAAATCCTCCTGTTCCACTCCTGCCATGGCAGGGACACCTCCACTGTCCCAGGGTGCTCCAGCCCGGCCTTGGGCACTGCCAGGGATCCAGGGACAGCCACAGCTGCTCTGGGAATTCCATACCAGGGCTTCTCCACCCTCCCAGCCAGGAATTCCTTCCCAATCTCCCACCCCAATCTCCACTTTTTCAGTTTGAAGCCATTCCCTGTGTCCTGTCCCTCCAGGCCTTGTCCCCAGTCCCTCTCCAGCTCTCCTGGAGCCCCTTCAGGCCCTGCCAGGGGCTCTCAGCTCTCCCTGGCGCTTCTCCTCTCCAGGTGAGCATCCCCAGCTCTCCCAGCCTGGCTGGAGCCCTTGGAGCATTCCCAGAGGGAAGCACCACAGCTCTGGTTCCCAGCAGGGATTTTTCCAGGTCAGGCTGAGGCTGGAGAGGGGCTCAGCCCCTGGCACTGCCCAGCCCTGGCACCCCTGAGCTCAGCAGCACCGGGATCCATCTGAGCAAACAGAAGGATAAAGAAAGGAGCCATTAAATCAGGGATATGTGGATGCATGCACAGAAAGGCTTTAGCTCTGTTCCTTCCATGGACCTTTCCCTTTGGACTCCGTCCTCAGCAACCTCTCCCCAAGGAATTTTCCCCTGGGAATTTGGCAGCCCACACCTGCAGGGTCAAGGTCCCGCTGACAGAGCAGGAGAGTTTTCCCCAGGGACACCCTCAGACCTGGAATCTTACATGGTAGGAGCAGGAAGAAATTTTTTTGCCACCTTTCTGCTGTTTGTGGCAAATACTCACAATTCTCAGCCAGCTCATGGTGCTCCTCACAGGAGAGCTCTCAGAGCAGTTTTCTACTTTAACAATATTTCGTAATAACTCTGAAATCTCTCAATAGTAGGAAAACTCACCAAATAATGAGCTTTTCATTTGGTGCCTGCATTTCTTCTTAAATATCACTGCCCTGTTTAAATCTTCTTGGTTTTGCTGTCATTCAGTATTTCAGTTAAACTCATTTGTCTTCACTCTGCCCTTTCAGGTTTTATCTATTAATTTTTAAAACATTAATGGGAAATCCCTGGAAGTTGCTGTTGGAATGCCATCCCTATTTTAACCAGGCAGAGCAGGGATGGGAAGGGAAGGTACAGCCCCCCCTGCCACCCTTCCCTGCTGCTCTCTGAGATTCCTCCAGCAGGAGCATCCTAAAAAAAAAGTCACCACCTCTCCTTCTCCCAGCAGAAGCATTTTTAAATGGCTGGGGTGCACTGAAAAGGTGACAGATTTTTAATTTACCTAAGAGAGAGTCAAACATCTTTTCCCTACCCTTTTGTTGTTTTTGTGTGAAAATATCTTGGTTAAAACCCCTAACTTTGAAGCTTGTCATGACCAAAATACGTAATATCATCCTGTTGTACTTTCCTGGTTGGAAAACACTGTCTCAAAGATTTCATTTCACAGCCAGAATTCTTCTGTTCCTCTTTTCCTCACAATTTCCTGAGGAAATCGGTGTAGAGCCAGGGAGGTTTTATGATAATCAGGATTATTCCGGTCAGGATTTTAATTCTTCTTTCACTGCAAGGCAAGGGAAAGATTTGCAGGAATACACCCTGCTCCTGCCTGGCTTCCCTTGTCCCTTTAGGAGGGAAGATGGTGCTGGCAGTGGTTCTTGGAACCACAGATTGATGGTGGTGCTGCTCTTCAGAGGTTTGTGGAACACACCAGATCCCAGTGAGGCTTTTGGGATTCCTTGTTCATCCATTAGAAAGCCAAGGTTTTCTGGGACAGCGGGAATTGCTGTGCTGTGCTGTCCCCATGTTGGGTTCCTCATCCATGCAGGAGGGGAGTTTTCACTCCCAAACGTTCTGAGGTTGATGAAATCCCCTGGATGCTTGGATGACACAAAACAAACGGAGATGGGTCGTGCTCTGAGCCAGGAATTGAGTTGGGATGTGCTGGGAAGCTCCCAGGGCTGGTGGGAGGAGGGCCCAGGATGTGGGACAACCCCACTGTGACACCCCAGCAGTGAATCCAATATCCCAGGTATCACCCTGGACATTTAATGAACTCCCTCGTGTATAAAATGTTTATAAATATTTGTGGATGAAGATAACACAGGTCTATTTTTCAGATTTAAGTTAAATAAGTTAATGAATGGCTGGCCTTTTCTGCCTAAACGTGCAATGAGATATAATATACCTTTAGTCTACGATGGCCTAGGTACTGCTTAGTCTGTGATGAAAACTTTGCTGCTTTCCTACTGTTCTCAGAGAAAAAATAAAAACCTATAAAAGACGTACAGGTTTGTTGCACAGGGACTACTGCAGCGAAGCTTTGTATTTGACCACTGGTAATATGAATGTGTTGTATTGACTTGTTGAAGATAATCATGAAACAACATATTTTAAATGTTACTTGCCTTATAGATTAGAGTACGACTATGTGGATATAATTTTTGTAAATACTGTTTTTTATAAATGTCTCTCCTCCATCCTCCCCGTCACCCATTTCACCGACTCTCAAATATGCAATTATTTACCATGCAGAGCGTTGTGACAAAGAAATCCCCACGTCAGAACAAAGTTTATTCATTCTATACATAAGAACCACATGAAATACCCGACTGAGTTGCAATTTAAATGTGATTATTATTATTTTTTTCCTTGAAAATAAACAAAAAAATGTAAAACATTTCTTTTTCTCAATGAGTTTTGCTTCCACGTGCAGGAGCACCCAGAGGAGAGGACAGAAGGATTGAAGGGTGGCCCAAAAAAGGGCCCCTTGTCCCAAAAAAGGGTCCCTGCTCCAAAAACCATCATTGCTGCTGGAGTTATGTGCAGAGTCCCAGCATGGGGACAGGCCGAGGGTGGCATGTGGGGACATATGAGGGGACCATGGGGATGGATGGAGCTTGAGGGAATGGGGCTGTGGGGACAAGAGGGATGTGGGGCTTGGGGGACCCATGGAGGCCATGGGGACACTTCAGGGCTGTAGGGACACGGGGGATCTCTGTGGATCCACAGGGATCTTGGGAATCTGTATGGACCCATGGGTGCCATAGGGACCCACAGGGGCCACAGGGACATTTGGGGGGGCTGTGGGAACCCATGGGGGCCATAGGGACCCACAGGGGCCACAGGGACATTTGGGGGGGCTGTGGGAACCCATGGGACCTGAGGGTGTCACAGGGAGCCTCAGGAGCCTTGAGAACGTAAATGAGCTGCAGGGACATGTGGGGACATTTGGAGGCCATGGGGCCACATGGGATCTTTAGGTTTATGTGGGGACATGTGGGAGCTGTGGGGAGCTGTGCAGCTGAGGGGATATGTGGGAGTTATGGGACCGTGCAGGGACCTGTGGGAGCTGTGGGGACACACAGGGACCTGTGGAAGCTGTGGGGACACAGAGGGACGTGTGGGATCTGTGGGGACATGGAGGGACCTGTGGGAGCTGTGGGGACACACAGGGACCTGTGGGATCTGTGGGGACACACAGGGACCTGTGGGAGCTGTGGGGACACACAGGGACCTGTGGGATCTGTGGGGACACACAGGGACCTGTGGAAGCTGTGGGGACACAGAGGAACCTGTGGAAGCTGTGGGGACACACAGGGACCTGTGGAAGCTGTGGGGACATGGAGGGACGTGTGGGATCTGTGGGGACACACAGGGACCTGTGGAAGCTGTAGGGATATGTGGGAGCCATCAGAACCTCTGGGGACTGTAAAGGAATGAAATTTTCCACACAGACCTGTGGAAAACATGGGGACACGCGGGAGTCATGGGAACCTGTGGGGACTGTAGGGACACACAGGGATCTTCTGGAATGTGTGGAAGCCATGGAGACACAGGGACTGCAGGAATACGTGGAAGCCATGGGAACACACAGGGAGGTGTGGGGACACCAGGGACTGCCGGAATATGTGGAAGCCATGGAGAGCTGAGGGGATCTGTGGGAGCCATGGGTACCTGTCAGGGCTGTAGGGACACACAGGCACCGGTGGAGACTGTGGGGAGCCGCGGGAGCCGCACGAACACACAGCCGTCAGGGTGGGAACGCCGGGGGCCGGGAAGGCTGCGGGATGGAGGCGGAGAACGGGAATACGGAGGGATGGAGGCCGGGAATACGAAGCGATGGAGGCGGGAAGGGGAATGAGGCGGGGAAGGGGAATGAGGCGGGCGGGCCCCCCTCCCGGCACCGCCTTCCCTCCTCAGCTGAGGGCGATGGAGGGCGGTGAAACTCCCGCTGAGCCCGGCTCGGGTGGGTCTCGTTTGCCCCTCCTAAAAACCCTTCAGCGCTGCCATTTTTCCTACATAAACCGGAGCTTTGCCTCGCAGGGCCTGCCAGGCGCTTCCCGGTGGCGGCGGTGGATGAGATCCTGAGGGATGTGGTGGGCAGCGCCCTGAGGGAGCAGCGCTACGAGCCGGGGCCGTGCCGGGAGGCGGCCAAGGACATCGCTGAGGTGGGACGGGGACGGGACATTTGTCCTCGTGCCTCCATGGGGTGCCCCAAATATCCCCCCAAAATACCGGTGAAGTGTAAGATAAAGGCTGGAGGCGGGTGGGGTAGCTTAGAGGGGGCTACAGACATATACGAGTTAAACTGATTTACAGTTTGGTTTGGGTGGAAGCCCGTAAAGTTCATCCAGCCTCACCCCTGCCATGGCAGGGACATCTTCCACTACCCCAGGTTGCTCCAAGCCCCATCCAAACCTTGGACACTTCCAGGGATCCAGGGGCAGCCACAGCTGCTCTGGGCACCCTGTGCCAGGGCCTCCCCACCCTCCCAGCTAGGAATTCCTTCCCAATGTCCCATCCATCCCTGCCCTCTGGCAGTTTAATACCATTCCCCCTTGCCATGTTTCTAGAAACTGATGCCTTGGGAAGGCTGACCTGAAACAGAGACTGGACAGAGCTAAGAGAATAAAGTAGGTATTTATTGAAAGGCCTCTAGGATTCACCTTGGGCAGGACAGGAGCCTGACCAGGGCTACACCCAAAATGGGCACAAAATGGATGACCAGCCACGAGGTCTTACATTTTTATAAGTTTGGGTCTATTTGCATATTGGTGTTCAACTGTCCAATTACAGCCTAAGGTTGTGAGGTCCCATCATTGTTCCTCCCTCCAGCCACCCTTGTTTGTGCTGTTGGGCTGAAAGTTGTCCTTGGTGTGCAGCAGGACAAGGATTTGTTTTGTGTCCCTGCTGTGTGCAGAGAGCTGAGTGACCCTGACTGTGAGCTCAGAGCTGCACCCCTGGACAGCACAGAACCTGAAAAATACCAAAGCTCAAACTTCAGGCATCACTGCTATAAACCCATCCCCATCTCTGAGCATGCACAGACCAAATTTGTTTTTCTCTGCAGGCTGTTAAGGCGCGGGTGAAAGCCCTGGCAGTGCCCAGGTACAAGATCGTGGTGGTGGCACACATTGGGCAGCTGGGTGGGCAGAGCCTGCAGATCAGCAGCAGGTGCCTCTGGGATCCCCAGAGTGACACATTCTCCTCGTACGTCTTCAAGAACACCTCGCTGTTTGCTGTGACAAATGTCTATGGTGTGTATTTAGAGTAGGGAGGTAGCTGAGTTTAACAGCAGGAGAAGTGAATATTCAGCCTAACTCTTCCTGTCTCTGTAGCTGAAAATATCTGTGAAGGACCAAGGTACTCTCACCTGCTTTAAATGTGAGCCTTTGGGGGAATGGAATAAGGTCTTTCCCAGAGTTTTCTCTGGGAAGTGGCTTTCTGTGACACAAAACCAATTGCTGCTTTCAGAACTTGCCCTGGAGGGGAAATATTTTCAGAATATTCCCTGTAAGTAACACTTTCCCTGTTCTCCTCCAGGAAATATTACTGGAAGCATCTGGAGTAGGAAATAAACCATGGGTTTTGGGGCTGGTGCTGATGGTTCTAAGTCTCTCCTGTTGCAGCATTCCCCACTGAGGTGGGGTCTGGCTGACCTTGCTCTGAAACCAGATTTTTGCTGCCCCTGTTTCCCAGCTGAAACCTGCTGTTAGGTTTTCCTGAGTCAGAGAACAAATCTATCACAAATGTATTATTTTATTACATTTTAGATGCAAAGCTAATCCAGAAATGTTAGTTGGGATGAAATACTTGATTTACTCATGACTAAAATTTTAATTCTAACCCACTGTAAACACTGTGAAATGCAGACAACCTGAAGCCACTTGTTGGTGTGTGCACTGTGACATTTAACACCCAAAAGCAACAATTAAAGAACACAACTGCAAGAACCGTGGTTCATGTCATGATTGTTTTAATCCCTGGAAGCTGCGACGCCGAGCTGCTGCATTTCAGCACAGGGAGCTGATCTCTCTCCTGCTGCAGCCCAGGTTGCAGCAGGATGTGGCCAGCAGGCTGGCTGCCTCACGCTTGTGCAGCACAGAGACTTTGTTGGGGTTGTGCAGGTCTGGCTCAGGTTTGACACCCTGGGGTTCTTTGCTGTGGATGCCCAGCCTGGGCTCTGGGTGTGATGAGAAGTCAGCGTCACCCTCGTCCTCGTGTGGGAAATGCTGGGGGTTCTCACTCTCTGTCACGGGAAAATGAAAAGATAAAAGTTAAAATTCATGGAAAAATGAGTAATTTATGCTTTTTATCTTTACTAGAAAGACAAAGCTACAGCCAGGGAGCTGAGTGTTCCCCTCTGGTATGAACATGACATCATGGGCTCCTCACTGAGAGGGGCAATCTGTGATCAACATGGTAAAACTGAGAGGTTCAGGGATTTATATTGAAGAGTGTCCTGTGTTGCCTTGAGTCTTACTCTGATATATTTGCTTCTCCAGGGAAAACTGTGATTTGATGTTGATCCAGCATGTTAAGCTGGATCTTGGGGGTTCCTGAATTGCAGGTGTTGCATTAAGGTATCAGCTACCCCAAAGTTCTGGGTATTCCCACAGAAATTGCAATCCAGCTGCAGCTGAAACACCTCAGTTTTGGGCCTTGAGCAGTCTGTAAAAATGTAATTCTCACTTTTTAAAAGCAAGGTTCTTCAACAGATTTTGGGGAGAGAGTTGCCCATGTTACCATTTTTCTATTTGTTTAAAGCTGCTGAGAATTTTGAAAATTAAAGCTGCAAGAGAATTTTCCAAAAATGCAGATGTAGGAAGTGCAGAAAGCCTCTGTTACTGCCACCTGCCTCAGTTATTTTCTTGTTCTCTATTTATTTTCATCTGTCAGAGTGCAGATTTCTAGCTGTGCGTGTAATGGTTGAAATTTCTGACTATCAAATCAAAATTTTCTGAGTACCAAGAAATGTGGTAATAAGTATAAATATACACAAAAGCATGTGAAGGTGCTTAAATTGCAGAGCAGATCTTCAACATGCTTTAATTACAAAGTTTTATAAAGTTTTGCAGTGGGAAAAGTGAAGAGCACGGTAAGACACTTGCACCGACTTCAACAAAACTTGTCACTGTCACTTGAAATGTGACAGCAGAGAGATTTTCAGTGCTAGCCTTGCCTTGAATCCTGTTCTTTAGTGAGCTGGGAGAATCTTGGTCTAAATTATTTTTCTTTAGCAGAACAGCCCGGGAAGCTGAGGCAGACAAGCTGTGAGGAGGGGGAACACGAGGAGCTGCAGCTCTTTGCTGGCTGCCTCCCAGCACAGCCCGTGTGCAGGGATTGAGGGGAGCAGGGGATGTGCTGCTTCCCAGTGCCCTGGGATCCCCCTGGATCCCCTGGGATCCCCCTGGATCGGGTGCAGCAGGCAGGGAGGAGCCTGGGGTGCTTCCATCGGTACTCACCCCGCGGGCCCTGGTGCTCAGCCAGGTCCCTTTTCCAGCGGGAGCCGCCGCAGGTGAACACCACGGCTCTGATGAAATCTCTCCCGCAGAGCCTCACCGTGTTCCCTTCCCCTGTCCCTTCCCGTGCCAGGAGCAGCAGGACAAGGCAGCCCAGAGCCAGCAGCGTGCCCCTCATGCTGCCAACGCGGTGCTTTCCCGGCTGGGTGTGGGCAGGGCAGGAGGGATCCAGTGGGGAATTCTGCTGGAACATTCCCATTTATACTGTTCTGTCCACTCCACTGAGTAACAAACAGCTCGCTCTGAGGGTGGCAATGTTTGCTAAAAACAAACAAACTGCTTGTTTCTGCTCATGTTTGAAGTGCTTTGGGATCTCAGGTATTAAAGATGTCTGAAGTCTACGTAGCTGCTTTACTGGAAACACCTGAGGTGTAACAGTTTATGGGGTATGACTGAGGTGGATGCAGTTAATGTGTGTTCTGCCAGAACTAAAGTGTTTATGACGTGATTTGTGCTTAATGGGTTTTGTGTCTGTGTTCCCCTAACCCTGTCCTGGCTGGGGTTTTTTGTGTTGGTGATCCCAAAGAAAAATGGAATTAACTGGATGGGAATTTTAAATTCCATTTAAAAATGGAATTAACACCTTCCCATGATGTCTGCATCGTGCACCTCCAAATTTCCCCACCTTGTTTACTGGTAGCTTTTACTGGTAGCTGTGGATGTTGTGGGGAAAGCCCTGCCAGTGCCAAGCACTGCTGAGAAAATCCACTCCAGAGGGGTTTGAGGGATATATTGATATTCCAACCAGGATTCCCAGGATTCCCAGTGTGCCAAGAGACAGAACATGATCCTGCAGCACACAGAGCTGAGTCTCTGCTCTGGGGGCAGAGTTGGTTCTGAGTTATTGGTTCCTAATGTTTTCAGTGAATTTACATTTCTATTAAAAATCCTTGCAATAAAATGCCTCTAGGAGAAAACTTCTCAATTATACAGTCAGAAATTCCATATTTAAGGACAAAATCCACAAGGAACTTTGGAGATCTTGAGCCCTTCCTAGCACCACCAGGATGTTTCCAGCTCCATAATGTCACAGGTAATTAATTTTCACTGTGCACAGGGTGGGTTATGATGTGTTATAGAAAGCTTTTTATAGCTTTCTTTTTTTCTATGTGTTACAGAAAGTTTTTTAGCAGTGAGCAAACAGTCATGGGCATGAATGGAAAATATAAGGTGTATTTTGGTCAGATTTATAATAATGATTAACAAATGATTCACCTTAACGAGTGGTTTTCTTTGAAACACACCAAGCTGAATTTTATGCCAGGGGGAAGTTTGCGTGTCCCCTGTCAGCTGTGCAGCACGCAGAAGGGAGTGGATGTTAATGCAGCACAAATGATCCTTAATTCAGTGATGTGTTTGAGTGCTGGCTGTTTATTGTCAGGATAATGAGAGAGGCTGGGTGTTCTGCATCTATAAAATACATGTTTCCATACGTAATGTGCCCAGCAGCAGGGCTACAACTTGTGCCTAATCACTCCTCTGGAGATGTGCTCCCTATTTCCTGTGGGCAGGAATTGTTTGGAAATCCTCCAGCTGGGTGGTTTTTTCTGTTTCTTCTGCTCTGCCCCCCAAAAACCCAGTCTAGGCAGCCAAACACTGCTTTGAACCTAGGAGAAAAGACCTTGGGGGGAAAAGCAGAAAGGGATAAAGATGCAAGGATCCATGAGCAGAATCCCAGAGGCCATCCATGTATGAGCACTGATGGTGCAATGAGGGCACTTCCAGGGGGAATTGAGGGCATTTGAAAGAAGTTTATGAGCAGTGTGACTTCAAAGAGAAAGTTTATTGATTAAGGAAGGATAAGCAGTTTATGTTCATACTACAGCAAGGGTTTCCTGAAGGAGAAGGGATATCAGCCACTGTTAACTCCAGCAGGAGCAACAATGTCACACAAGGAACCAACCTGGAAAACAAGAGGGAAAAAAGAGCCGATTCTTCTCTGGAATTCTGTTAACCCTGGAAAATAGCATTTTTTGGCAGGCCAGCTGGGGTTGCATTTGTGCTGTCATATTTGGCAGCATGCAAACATTTCTCTTGTTTATAAAGGAAATGAATTTCCAGCAGTGTGGCAGCAGAAGAGAAGGAACCACCACCTTTTAACCTGGTGCTGGAATTGTGATCCCACCTATTCCAATATTCCCCAGCTGGGTGTTTCCTACTGTTATAAATGCATAGTGTATTGTTGGCTTTTCACAAATATTAAAATGAATATTGTATGTAGAATGTAAGAAGATTGTACTGTATTTTCTTTATTAATAGAATTTAGAAATGTGATGAGTATTTTAGTGTGAGAACACTAGAGAAGCAATTAAACTTCTGTTATCAGTATCTTGTCCAAGTGAAAATGTCCAGAACCCCAAGAGAAGAATTTATAGACCTGTGTTATCAGATAGAGACACCTGAGGACGGGTCTGCTAGATAGAGCAGAGGGGGAAAGTTAAGACAAAACAAAGAAATTCTTACTCCAAAAGAATGTTTGAATCATGCATGTGAATTTTAAATATGCATCAAGCAGATGTTTTTAAAAAGAAAACTTTTGTTAAAACAGGTGCTGGCTGGTTCTGTGCCAAGCACCCTCAACCGAGAAAACGTATTTTGCTTTTATCTCTCCTAATTGTCTATTTTCTTAATTTTTTAAATTAAACTTCTAAATTTTTCCAAAAAAAGTGAACCTCGTTTTTCACACCAGCATTGCCTTGCTGAGCACAGCCATACCTGCTCGGGGCTGGGGACAGCCAGGTTGTGCAGCTGCCACACCCCCACCTGGCCACGGCTGTCCCCCAGGAGGAGGCACTCGGCGTTCCTCGCAAACAGGAGGGAGCTGAGGTTCCCCTCAGGGCTGGCAGCACAGGACAGCACGGGGTTAAAGCTGCGAGGATTAATGGGTATCATGCATTTAATCACTTCATTTTCTGTGTTCTAGGTTATCTCAAAAATTGGGAAGTGAGGCAGTGTTGGGGGTCTGCCAGAAGAAAAATCCCAGCTGCTGTTAACTAAGAAATCCTGCTTGCCTAAAATCTGTCCTAACCTGGAGAGTGGTGGTGAATATTTTTATTAGATGGATAATTTGTAGGATGTGGCAGAGCTCTGGATCCATCAGGGCTTCACACTGTCAGTAACACAAAACCCAGAGCAGCTGGCCAAGGTCACAGCTAACTGAAGTCATCTCAACTTCAGACCATCCAATCTTTATGAAAGTAGCTCAGTTTTGTTATTTTCCCTTCTAACTCTGCCACAATTTCTGCAGAAAAAGGGCAGTTTTACACTTTATCAGCTCCTCTTCTAACCCCAAATATCTTGTAACCACCATCTGAGTATTTCAAAATGCAGCTGTTTGAGCAAGCAAAGTGTGGAGCTGTAATGATCTGATAAAAACACCGATGAGGAACAATGTGTGACAGATAAATTTCAGACTCTTCCCTGAGAAGAGCCATTACTCACATGCTGACAGTCAGATCCCAAATCTCCACCCTCCTCTCATTGACTGCTGCGAAGATGAAGGGTGATTTTGGAGCCCACTTGATGTCATGAACAAAAGCTGTGACAGAAGTGAAGGTTAAAAGGGGGGTGTGGGAATCCCGGTGCCACAGGAGGATGCTCCAGTCTGCAGAGCAGCTGAGGAACATCTCCGTGCTCGAGGGGTTCCAGGCAACTTTGTACACGGGGCCCTGTTTGGAGAGAAACAAACCAGAACTTGGTGGTGCTGTAGAGCTACAGAATCGATTCTAGAGCTACCCAGCCTCCCTCCCACAGGTGAGACTATTTAACCCTACAGGACAATCAGATTTCTGATTGCTGCTTTAAAATAAAGCCAGAACTAGAGCTTTAAACCACTTTATAGTACCAGTTTTAATAAATTACTTGAAAAAATCCTGACAGTGTAGAAAGTAATCCTGTAAGACTGTGATGCTTTATGCTGTGGGAATTCATTCCCAATATAAGAGAAGAAGTTTAGGTTTCTTTTGTTGCAGATGTTCACTAAATGTGAGCAAAGAAACTGTTCCATTTTTGAATTGAGCAGTTCCTGCTGTCCTTGTTTGCAGTGTTCACTCACCTTATGGCCTCTGTATGTCCCCAGAATCTGCTCCTTGCCTGAGCAAGAGCAGCAGTGGATGTGGCCCTCCTCTGTTCCAGCAAGAAAAACATCAGGATCCTGAAAGAAAGGGAAAAGTAGCCTAGGTTGGATGAATTTATCACTCCTGCAGAAGAGTTCAGAGCCAAGGAGCAGCTCCTGGGAGTGGTGGGTGAGGTGGAACCACAACGTTGCACATTTGCTGGGTTTGTTATCCAACAGTGCTCAACAGGCTGGGGTTTGACTCCTGAAAATCTTGGATTTTCAGCAATCCGTGTGGAAAACTCATGAATTCTTCGAGTGCTCTGTGGAGGAAGCACTCAGCTGGATGAAGAGAAGCTCAGCTGAGTCCTGGGTATGGGAGGTGTTGAACAAATTCTCCCAGGCTTGGCCATCACACAGAGAAGAACGGCCCCAAGGAAATGTGAGTAACGTGGCTGGGAGGACAGGGCTTCTTTTACCATTTCACCCATTTGGGGTAAATCTTAGTAGCTGGAAAACAATTTATTTCAGAATTAATAGGCTTTAAATAGCCAGGGACTAGTTCCCATGAAAGCAGCTCCATCTGAGCCTCCCACCTCTGCTGCAGAGTTTCCCTGGGTGACACTTCAGCCAGGATGGGCTTTCTGAGCCTACCTCTGGATGGAAGTCAAAGCACATTCCAGCTGCCTGCTGTGATAGGGGAGCTTCACTTTTCTTCTCTCTCTCACCTGGTAAATTTTTCTTCCCACTTTCCGTTCTCTTGATTTTGAGCACATCTGTGCAAAGAGCAGATTTTGTCAAATGGCTGTGAGGGACTCGTGCTGCTTTGGGATGCCCAGCAGCTCTGGAATGCTTTGTGGGATAACTGGTGTCAAGGATGTCAGCTGGAGTCAAAGAGAGCAGTGTCAGGTGCTCACCAGAGCAATCCAGCCTTTGCTGAATGAACCACTGGGTCATTCTCCCATCTCCTGAGATACACATCAGTCTCTCTTTTTTGTCACCTGCTGCTGCACCTCTGTCCTGTTCCACCCACCTCAGCTGCCACACAGGACCTTTGTGTTTGTTTAGGCATGCACTGGGACCAAAAAAAAAAAAAAATACATGTGATAAATCATAGATGAGCAAAGACAATGCAACTTGTTTGAAAAATAATTAGGCTTCCACTTCATAGTGAGTGTTAAGTCTTATGACAGAAATGTTTTGCTTTTCTTTTAAAAAAATGGTCTGAACAATGGTTGTTTTCTCCAGGAAAATGTTTCCTTCATTAAACATGTTTGATAATCAGTTTCAGGGCACTGTTGATGTGCTTGGACCATGAAATCAGTCTGCACTTTGTAGTAGAGTTCCTGAGACCTGGGGAGCTGCCCTTAGGGCAGGTGCTTCCCCCATCACCCACCCATCCCCTCTCTCATTTCCTTCTTAATTCCTGCTCACCCCTCACCTATTCTGATGTTCTCTCCATTTTTGGCAAGGGGGATCAGAGAGAAAGCACCAGAAGCTACCACTGGTCTCCCATAAGGATTTATTATGCAGGGCTGGATTGTCCCAGTCAGGACATGGAATATAAATGATAGGTGGAGGTAAATGGCTGCAATTCCTTCAAAGGTGAGGGAATGGAACTCCTTTGCTGCCCCTGTTGGAGCCCTGGGCACTGAGAATTCCAGGCTTTGGAACCCTGGGCACTGAGAATTCCAGGTTCTGGAACCCTGGGCACTGAGAATTCCAGGCTTTGGAACCCTGGGCACTGAGAATTCCAGGCTTTGGAACCCTGGGCACTGAGAATTCCAGGCTTTGGAACCCTGGGCACTGAGAATTCCAGGTTCTGGAACCCTGGGCACTGAGAATTCCAGGCTTTCTGTGCTCACAGGCACTGACCCCCAAACAAACACTGCACTGACCTGAGGCCGTGGAAAAGGCTCCCAAAATTGAGTGATAAAACTGGGATTATAAGTGTGTAGTTTGAATAGAAGTGTGTGATACCACAGGGTGGAAAAATTAAAGGTTTAGAATATAATAATATATATAAAGCAAGGTGGAGGTTTTAGGGCAGAGGCCAGTCCTGCTTTTTCACCTTCTCCTTCATGGGTCTGGGTGGGATTTTGTAATTGGATAGAAAAATCTGCATTGTGGGTCATGGGTGATTGGTTATTGGGTTAAAAGTAAAAATAATTTAGGTGTCATTTCATAATTGGACAGATTGTTCTTAAAAGAGAGATGGAGACAGAGCCATTTTTCACTTTGTTAGCTACAACTCACAACTTGTGAGACTGTAACATAGAAAGAATTAATGAACATCTGAGTCCAAACACAAACACCATCTCTCGTGCAAATAATCCCAACTCTAACAGAGGAAAAAGATAAAAAAGCCACATGCCCTTTGCAAGGTTTGCTTGCTCAGAGGTGCCCTGGGTGGGAGGAGGTGGCAGCTCTGGTTCCAGTGTCAGCTGTGCCCACAGTCTGTGTCCCATCCCCATCCCCAGGAGCTGCTGGAACCAGCTGGGGCAGTGTTTCCCTTCTCTCCTGTCCATGGCCCAGCAATGCCGTGCCCATGGCTCATGGGGAACTCCCTGCGGGAGCTGTCTCTGGTTCATGGGCCAGCAAGGAGCCACTGCAGGGCTCAGAGAATGAGATCAGCCCATGGGGAGATGCTCCGCCCAGGGGGAGGAGCCAAGCATTCCCACCTGGATAGAATCTGGGATTTGGGACAGCACAGGGAGCCCTGACCCATTGCACTCCCAGAGGACAAGAGCTGCCAGAGCTTTCTACAGGATCAGTGCTTGGACAAGAGCATTTCATCTGCACTGCTGCCACCACCCTGACTGACAGGGGGTCAGGTTGTGTTCTGTCTCTGTCAGTGCTCTTTTGTACTATTGCATTCATTTTATTTTACTTTATTTTTTCTTTTCCTCTTATTAAATTGTATTTCTGACTTGGACTCTCAGAGTTTTGGTTTCAGACCAGCCCAAGCTCCCAGCCTGACCTGCTGTCCAGCAGCGCGGCGTCGCTGCGGCTCCGCACGTCGTAGATGGCCACACATCCATTGGCCATCCCAACTGCCAAGAGATTTGGGCTGGCCAGGGAAAAATCCACAGCAGTGACGCCGTGCTCACAGCGGAAAATGCGCTCTGGCCACTGCCCAGGAGAGAAATACAGCAGAGTGGTGAGTTGGGTTGTTATTTACCTCTCTTTTCTTAGCACTGGGCACTAAATGTCTGCTGGGAAACTCAAGTGACGGTGGCCACAGTGGCCAGAAATGATTCTCTGTTCTGACTGCAAATGTATTTCCATGTGTTTCTGCTACAACTGCTAAAATTAGGAAAAATATAAAGATTGTGCAGAAATATGACACTGGGGAAAAAGGTAGGGCTACTCCAAACCAAATACCTAAAAATATCTATGGTACAGCAGGGAATCATGAGAGTATTTGATGTAAAGATGCATCAAAGATTTGACTCTGCCTGCTTTAAGTTACTCTAATACAGTTTTGGCCAAGAGAAGTTTGTAGTAGAAATCAAACTGAAATGTAATTTATAGCAATCAGAATTTTTTTACTTTGTAACTGAGACTTCCAAATATTTTTTTAAATGCCTGGTTTTAAAAGGATCCCTTTTCAGATGGATCTGCAGAGGTGTAAATGTTACATCTGTGACATTTCCTCTTTTACTGACAGTGTTGTGAGAAGTTAAGAGTAAATGATTGTAGTTCAAAGGGAAACAAAGCAGAAATTGTCCAGAGAAAAGGAGATTGCAGGAAAAGCAAACAAAGGGGCTCGTTACCATGGGGTTCTTCAGCGACCAACAGCAGGCCAGGCCTTTCTTCTGATCCTGAGAAACAAACTCTCTGTACCCAACTGCTAAGAGATCCTGCAAGCACAGAGCAACAGCAACAGCTCAGCTCCACTGGAAGGGTAATTCCAGGGAAGGCTCAGCAGGGTCAGGAATAAGAATTCCTGCTCAGCAGGGTAATTCCAAAGGCAATTCTTTGTGCCAAGGCAAAGCCTGGAACAACAAAGCTTCTGCTCTGTGCAGGGAGGAACAGCAGGTATAATCATTGTTGTTCTATAATCATATTTTAATGTGCATTATTTAATGGAGGACAGAATACTTCTCATTTTCCCTCTCAGGGTTAGCTGCAAAAGGAGCTTCAGAGAGCACCTCAAACTCCTGGCTTTTATTTTTCCACAGTCCAGTGAATTCCCTTCATTCCTTTCCACAGGCAGAAGTAAAAACCACAGCAAGTCTTTAGCCTTCAGCTCTGGTAATTTTTCTTTTCTTGCACTCAACAAGAAGTTTGTGAAACTCACATTTTAAAAGTAGCTGATTGTTTGCCCTGTTATTAAGACTGAAGTCTCTAAACGTGTCTAACTTTTTAATATCTGGAGATTTGGTGCACAAAAAGTATGAAATGGTATTTATTTTCTCTCTCTTTTTCCCTCACTGGGTTTATTTCTCATCCTCAGCTGCTTTTTACCTCTCTGCCATTCATTATTTTTGTTTAAAAAGTGAGTTCTGTTGGGAAAACAGAGCTTTACATGACCAGATTAAAGAAGCTTCTGTGCTGTTATTGTGCATCTTGACCCTAAATTTTGAGGAATTCTGCTTTTTTGGGGGGGTTCCTGTCAGAGACAAAGACATGGTGTCTAAACTACCACAAATAAACTCCATCAATGATAACAAAGTTTAGCAGCAGGGGTTAAATTTCAATTTTACAACAGACCAAGTCTATTAACACTGCTGTTCAGGGTAAATTAATGGAGTAATTAATGAAATTCTGGGCCAATTAAAGCTGTGATGCTCCATGTGTAGGGAAAGCCTAAAGCAGCAGGAGTGAGGGATTGGATCCATCTTTGAGATCCCTCCCAGCAAAGCACCCCAGAGTCAGGAATTTCTTGCCAGCCCCGGTTTGTGACCAGCTCAGGGATGATCTGAGCACTCACAGGGTTCACTTTGTTCCAAGCCATGCTGCTCACGCTGTGACCACTGGTTAAATCACACCTGTATGACCACAGCTGCTCCAGGCTGGGACCTGCATCTTCTGCTGGGCTTTGGTTTGGGTCTGGCAAAGTTTCCTCCTGCTTCTTCTCCTCCTTTTCATCCTCATCCTCATCCTCCTCAGATTCTTTCACCTCAGTGTCTGAGGTAACAACAGGTTCTAAAATGCACAGAGGTAAAATCTGAGCAGAAACATTTCACTTACCTCACTCTAATTATTCACACCAGAAATAAAATCTGCCCTTTCAGCAAATATTTTGTAATGAAAAAAATTAAAAATTAAAGAAGTGAAGATTTGAGGATTTAATACATCCTAACTTCTAAAACTGTGACTAAAATTGGCTGGGACAGAGCAGACAGCTGGATTGGGCTGGAGTGAGCCAGGTGTGCTGCAGGTGGGTTTAGCTACCCAGCCAAAAGTGAGGAATTTCTGTGGAAAACAAGGAATTTCTGAGGCTACAGAGCAAGGAACCAACCTGTAAGGACAGGGATCTGCCGGTACACTGCGAGTTTGGGTTGGAAGATGTTCTCCATGAGAATCCTCTCCATGACCACCAGATCCTGCTGCAGGTTTGCTGAAGCTAAGATTGATTCTGAGTGGAGTTCCCTCTCCTCGTGGCTCCTGGCAGGAACAGCACTCTCTGCAAGGATCATGGAAGAAATTGAATCACAGAATGATGGGATATTCCAAGATCCACATGGATCATGGAGTCCAACAGGCCCATACTGCCTGATGTGAGATAAATGGGATAGAAATGCTTTGAACATGATAAAACCTGACACAGGAAAATCAAGGGGTAAGAATTCTCCACTTGCAAAAAGCAGACAACTCAAAAAAATATTTTCACTATGAATTTTTTCCTGCTATAATTTTCTTTTCTTATAATTTTATCATCTTATCATCTTTTCTTGTTATAATTTTATCATCTTATCATCTTTTCTTGTTATAATTTTATCATCTTATCATCTTTTCTTGTTATAATTTTCTTATCTTTTTCAGGTACTTCTGGAATTTTTCACAAATGGTGTTTCGCTTCTACTTTTTAAAGTGAGTACCAGCAAACCTTTTCCCTGAGTATTTATCTTTAATTAATTTAATTTAATTTAATTTTTAATGGCAGTGTGCAGAGAAGTGCAGCCCTGTCCAAGATTCTTTACTAAATTCTCTTGCAGGTTCCAGGCAGTGTTTTTCAGGAAGTTTTGCCCACAAATCCCAGGGATGAGCCTGGTTTAGGAGGATGAGGACAGGGCAGAAATGGAAAATGTTACCTCTGGCAGAAGGCACAGCCACAGCCTGGCCTTGCTCTTCAGCTGGGGGAGATTTGCTGCTTTTCTCTGCTCCAGGTTCCTCTGTCTCTGCAGGTTCTGTTCCTGAGGCTTTCAGTGAATTGTCCAAATCCCAGGAAGTCACCATCATCCCTGGGAATGAATTTCCCTCTCACACAGGGCTCTTGTTTGGGTTGGGGGGCTCTGGAACCAGCTCTGGTTCTAAAGATGTTGATATTTGAACTGGTAGTTTTGATTTAATGTTTTAATTTCATCTTTTATTCGCTATCTTTTACAGATTTACAGAAAAGTTTGCCTGTGCTGAATAAAAATCATTAAAGCAGATAAAATAACTTTCAAGTTTCTCCTGTTGTGTGACTGCTGCAGCTCCATCAGGGATTTTTGGGGTGTGGTTCCCCTTGAGCAGGGCCAGCTCCCACCCAAAATTTGCCTTGATGTGCTCAGGGGTTGGAATTAATCCTGCTGATGCCCCAGACACATAAAAAGGTGACAAATAGCTTTTCAAAACATTATTTTCTATTTTTGGGGTTTATTCCCTCATTTTACATTAACTAACACAAAGGAAAAGGTTTGGAACAGCGTTCCCCACAATTTTTTTGGCCTCTTGCACACAAAAATAACATTTTCTGGGAGTGTTAATGACAATTTTATTGCAGTGGATTCAGCACTAAATTCAAGATTTAGGGGGGACAGAAAAGGTCACCCCAACCCACACTGTCCTGCCTGAACTTAAAGCTCTGGGAGTGGAAGTTGAGGAAACATCTCCTGCTTAGAGCTGGAAGTAAAAAATCCCTTTTCTCAGTCTCCTGCCCAGTTTTACCTTTCTCTGCCACCGTGATTGTCTCACATTGCACTTCCTTGGTTTTGGCAGCTCCAGAGATGGTTTGCACCATTTTTTCTTCAAAGTACTCACTGTCAATTTTATCATTGCAAAGCTGTTCATAAATCTTATTCCTTTCCCTGGAAAACAAAGGAAAAGCTGGCTGGTGACTCCCTGGAAAAATTCTGCCTGGAATTCTCAGAACAGAAAGAATTCATCTTTTCCATGTCTTAAATTTCCTGCTTTTTGGATTGCTGGATGTTATTTCAGCTTTGTATCATTCAGCAGCTCACTCTGATCTTTGTGAGGCTGTTCTAAAATGGGAATGGCCTGTGGAGAACAGAACCCAAAAAAAGCCAAAATCCCTTTTTTAGCTGCCTGTGAACTTTGGGGGAATTCAGAGCTCAGAGATCTCATCACTTGGGAGTGAAAGGCAGAGCATCAAGAGACACAAAGGAAACTTCTCCTTTTCTATTTCAGCATTTCCACCACAGTTCTGGTAGTTCAGGGAGGACCAAGGGGAGCTGCCTGCTTTGTTTAACTCAATTAATAAATAATCAGAAGCTACACACAAGAGTCAATGCAGCAATTTGAAATGTCTTCCTGTTTTCATGAAAATCAAATTATCACCCTCCTCCACCCTTGGATTTTCCTAACCTGCCATCATTTTTCAGTGGGGGGGAGCAAGGATTTCATCAAGAACATGGAGCTGTAAGAAATGGAGGGAGAAGAAGCTCAGAGAAATGGGTGGGTGCCAGCTGATGTACAGAACTCTGTCTTAGTGGAAGATGTAAGCAGCAGTTTGTATTCTATTGCCAGCTGTTAAATCCAGCTGGGTTCTGTTCTTTATCCCTTCCAGGACCCATCCCTCATAACTCTGGGGGATCTCTGCTGTTCAAACCAGCTGGGGCAGCGTTCTTTATCCCTTCCAGGACCCATCCCTCATAACTCTGGGGGATCTCTGCTGTTCAAACCAGCTGGGTCACTGTTCTTTATCCCTTCCAGGACCCACCCTCCCTCCAGGGCATCTCTGCTGTCCAAACCAGCTGGGTTCTGTTCTTTATCCCTTCCAGGACCCACCCTCCCTCCAGGGGATCTCTGCTGTCCAGGGGCCATCCAGGCTCACTGCAGGGCTGATCCAATTCCATCATCCCATGGGGAGAGGCCCCGCCCAGGGGGAGGAGCCCAGCATTCCCAGCGGGATAAAATCTGGGATTTGGAGCACCAGCCCAGCATTCCCAGCGGGATAAAATCTGGGATTTGGAGCACCAGCCCAGCATTCCCGGCTGGATAAAATCTGGGATTTGGAGCACCAGCCCAGCATTCCCGGCTGGATAAAATCTGGGATTTGGAGCACCAGCCCAGCATTCCCAGCGGGATAAAATCTGGGATTTGGAGCACCAGCCCAGCATTCCCGGCTGGATAAAATCTGGGATTTGGAGCACCAGCCCAGCATTCCCAGCTGGATAAAATCTGGGATTTGGAGCACCAGCCCAGCATTCCCACCTGGATAAAATCTGGGATTTGGAGCACCAGCCCAGCATTCCCAGCTGGATAAAATCTGGGATTTGGAACCCCAGCCCAGCATTCCCAGCTGGATAAAATCTGGGATTTGGAGCACCAGCCCAGCATTCCCAGCGGGATAAAATCTGGGATTTGGAGCACCAGCCCAGCATTCCCAGCTGGATAAAATCTGGGATTTGGAGCACCAGCCCAGCATTCCCAGTGGGATAAAATCTGGGATTTGGAGCACCAGCCCAGCATTCCCAGCGGGATAAAATCTGGGATTTGGAGCACCAGCCCAGCATTCCCGGCTGGATAAAATCTGGGATTTGGAGCACCAGCCCAGCATTCCCAGCTGGATAAAATCTGGGATTTGGAGCACCAGCCCAGCATTCCCAGTGGGATAAAATCTGGGATTTGGAGCACCAGCCCAGCATTCCCAGCGGGATAAAATCTGGGATTTGGAGCACCAGCCCAGCATTCCCAGCGGGATAAAATCTGGGATTTGGAGCACCAGCCCAGCATTCCCAGCGGGATAAAATCTGGGATTTGGAGCACCAGCCCAGCATTCCCAGCGGGATAAAATCTGGGATTTGGAGCACCAGCCCAGCATTCCCAGCGGGATAAAATCTGGGATTTGGAGCACCAGCCCAGCCTGTGTGCACTGCATTGCCAGAGGAACACCAAATCCATCTCAGCACCACTGGGCCCTGCTCCAGGATCATCTCTGCTCCAACAGAGCCACATCTGGCACTGCAGGAGGATTTATTTAACTGCTCCAACACCCTGACCAACAGAGGGTCAGGTCATGTTCTGACTCTGGCAGTGTTTTCTTTTTTATTTATTTGCTTTTTTGTACTATTACATTTTTATTTTAATTTTCCTACTAAAGAACTGTCATTCCCATATCTCTGCCTGAAAGTCCCTAATTTCAAAATTATAATAATTTGGAGGGAGGGGGTTTGGATTCTCCATCCCAAGGCAGCTCTGGCTTTCCCTGGCCAAGACAAAACCAAGTCTTTCCAAACCAAGACCCTCTCCCAGCTGACTCACACAACTCTTGCAGCCTCCTCTGCCTCCGTGGACACCACAGCAGTTGGCAGATCCAACATCCAGAGCGTGTCTGTCTCTGACAGGAAAATTTCCACCCTCTGCTCCAGCTCTGCCTCTGTCAGGGCTGCCTCCCCCTCCTCCTGCACTGCTGGAAAACCAGAGGAACAAACAACACCTTTGGTGCTCTAAATTAACAGAAAAATCAATTCTGGAAGGTTCTGGGCTGGCTCAGGGTCTCACAAATCCCAGAATGTATCATTTTATCTATTAAATTTCTAATTCTTGGGTGTGTTCTTTACCAGACAAGCTCAAAGTTGGGTCTTCAGGTTCTGTTTCGTCTAAGCCAGACTTGGTTGTTGATGTGCTGCTTCCACGTCTCCTTCAGGGACAAGAAACAAACAGAAATTGTCTCAAAAAACTAAAAAATTTGTTTATTTTCTGGAGGTACTTTGGGGTTTTAAGTCATTTTTAATGTATATTTGCTCCTGGTTGATATCCCAAGCCCTGGGATTGTCCTTTGGAACAGCCAGAGTGGGGAACATAGCAAAAAAAGCAATTTCTTCATCTGAGAAATCAATATTTACAACTGGAATTATATATTGTAAATAATTACAATATATAATTATTATAATTACAATTATTCCTCAATTATTTTGATAATGCTGTGGCTCAGGATTTTTCATTTACAACACCAATAATTATTTACCTTCCTTGCATGACTTAATTGAGTTTGTCAGCCCAAAGTCCACTGACTTTGGTTTTCCCCTCTGTGCTGGAGGTTTGTAAATGAAAGTGCAATGAAACAAAATTCAGGAGTTTTAACTTCAAATTTTTTCATTTAAAAGCATTTTTGGAGATGGATGCACATAATCACACAGAGAGAACTGTGTGATTAACTAAATATCATTAAAGCAGAGAATTCTTATTATGCCAAACATATTTTGATAGTTGAACTGGTATTTTTAATATTTTAATTCAATATTTTAAATTTATGTATTTTATAATTTTGGATAAAAGGTTGTCAGCACTTACTAAATATCACTAAAACAGATAAAATACTTTAAATTAAAACTTTTCTTGCCTGGCTACAGCAGCGTTTGGCTCTGGGTGGAAGAGGGGATGGGGTGTGACATTATTCCCCTCATCATCAAAAACCTGAAGAGAAATTGAAATAATCAGGATAATTCCTTGTGCTCCCACCCAAGGAATAGGGAGGGGTTTGCATTCCTGCTTTTCTGCAGGGATCAGCTCCAGGTTCCCAATTCTTTGGGAATTCCTGTCCCTGTCAGCCCCACTCCTGCTGCTCCCTGTGGCTTTTCCAGCTCATTTATTCCATAACGACCACCAAGGGGGAATTATTGATTCTGATTAATCCAATTAACAGAGCAGCCAAATAAATCAGATGAACAATCTTTTTAATGACAATGTTTAAAATATTTGAGTGCAGGAAGGTCAGTGAGGTGCTTAAATGATTCCCAGGTTATGTTTGGGGAATATTCTGGATTTTGGGTGAAGAAAGGAGCTGCTCCAGTAACAAAACTCACGTTAGAAATGTTTTATTAATTATTTAATTTAAAAATTAATATTAAATCAAAACTTTAATATTTATTAAATATTTAAGCTGGGGCTGCCCCATCCCTGGAAGTGTCCAAGGCCTGCTTGGAGCACCCTGGGATGGTGGGAGCTCCCTGCCCTTGGGAATGGGATGAGCTTGGAGGTGCAACCCAACCCTTCCAGGGCTTTTTGTTCTTCCTGCAGGTGGATTTGGGGCTCTTCCCACTTTTCCCAACCCAACCATTCCAGGGCTCCATGGTTCTTCCTGCAGGTGGATTTGGGGCTCTTCTCACTTTTCCCAAAGGTGCCCAACCCAACCAATTCCAGGCTTCCCACAGGTGGATTTTGGGCTCTTCTCACGTTTCCCAACCCAACCATTCCAGGGTTTCTTTGACCCTTTCCTGCAGGTAGATCTGGGGCTCTTCCCATCTTTCCCAAACCAACCATTCCAGGGTTTCTGTGATCCTTCCCACAGGTGGATTTGGGGCTCTTCCCACCTTTCCCAACCCTTCCAGGGCTCCATGGTTCTTCCTGCAGGTGGATTTGGGGCTCTTCCCACCCTTCCCAAAGGTGCCCAACCCAACCATTCCAGGCTTCCCACAGGTGGATTTTGGGCTCTTCCCACCTTTCCCAACCCAACCATTCCAGGG
This sequence comes from Acrocephalus arundinaceus, assembly GCA_021534815.1. Lineage (NCBI taxonomy): Eukaryota > Metazoa > Chordata > Aves > Passeriformes > Sylviidae > Acrocephalus > Acrocephalus arundinaceus. Next base: position 30,638,773 of record JAJEOU010000967.1, read on the forward strand.
TTTCTGTGACCCTTCCCACAGGTAGATTTGGGGCTCTTCCCACTTTTCCCAACCCAACCATTCCAGGGCTCCATGGTTTTTCCTGCAGGTGGATTTTGGGGTCTTCCCACCTTTCCCAAACCAACTATTCCAGGGTTTTTGTGATCATTCCTGCAGGTGGATTTGGGGTTCTTCTCACATTTCCCAACCCAACCCTTCCAGGGCTTTTTGGTTCTTCCTGCAGGTGGATTTGGGTTTCTTCCCACCCTTCCCAAAGGTGCCCAACCCAACCATTACAGGCTTCCCACAAGTAGATTTGGGGCTTTTCCCACTTTTCCCAACCCAACCATTCCAGGGTTTCTGTGACCCTTCCTGCAGGTGGATTTTGGGTTCTTCCCACCCTTCCCAAGGGTGCCCAACCCAACCATTCCAGGCTTCCCACAGGTGGATTTGGGGCTCTTCCCACCTTTCCCGTCCCAACCATTCCAGGGTTTCTGTGACCCTTCCCACAGGTGGATTTGGGGCTCTTCCAACCTTTCCCAACCCAACCATTCCAGGGTTTTTGTGATCATTCCTGCAGGTGGATTTGGGGCTCTTCCCACTTTCCCCAACCCAACCATTCCAGGCTTCCCACACGTGGATTTGGGGCTCTTCCCACTTTTCCCAATCCAACCATTCCAGGGCTCCATGGTTCTTCCTGCAGGTGGATTTTGGGCTCCTCCCACTTTTCCCAACCCAACCATTCCAGGGTTTCTGTGACCCTTTCCTGCAGGTGGATTTGGGGTTCTTCCCACCTTTCCCGTCCCAACCCTTCCAGGGTTTTTGTGATCATTCCTGCAGGTGGATTTGGGGCTCTTCCCACTTTCCCCAACCCAACCATTCCAGGCTTCCCACACATGGATTTGGGGCTCTTCCCACCTTTCCCAAGGCTGCCCCTGGACCATCTCACCTGCACAGCTCCCTGGTTGCCCACCACGGCCCCTCTCCGTCGGGGTTTTGCCTGTGGAGCCATGGAAGTTCTCCGGGAATTCGGGGCTTTGGGGGCTCCAGCCCTGGAATCACCACATCATCACATTTATAAATTATAAATTATCAAATTTAATACTAAATTAAATTTAATTTGATTTAGTATTAAATTCTATTTATTAAACTATATTTATTAAATTATTTAAATTATCAAATTTAATACTACATTAATACTAAAGGTTTGACCATGGAGTTATTGTCTGTCCCAATTTATTACAATTATTGTAAAGGATGCAAACCCTTGATAAAAAAGAATTTTTACAATTTCTTATATATTGCAATTTATTATGTATTGTCAAATATTTTAATGGATGTAAATCATTGATAAGAAAGGATTTTTATCGTTTCTTATATAGTAAATGGGATTTATATATTTATATTTAGTAATATTATACTATATATATTATTATATATATTTTATATATATAATAATGTAATATAATATAATATAATATAATACAATACAATATAATATATATATTATATATAGTATAATATAGTAGAATATTAATAAATATTTTAAAGGATGTAAACCATTGATAAAAAAGGATTTTTTATTGTTTCTTATATAGTATAATGGGATTTATATATTTATATTTAGTAATATTATAATATATAATATATATATTATAATATATATTTTATTTATATATATATAATATAATATAATATAATACAATATAATATATATAGTATTATATAGTATAATATTACTAAATATTTGAAGGGATTTTAACCATTTATAAAAAGGATTTTTACCATTTCTTATATAATATATTATATATTACCAATTATTTTAAAGGATTTTAACCATTTATAAGAAAGAATTCTTGCAATTTCTAATGTATTATAATTTATTATAAAATACCAATTATTTTAAAGGATTTTAACCATTTATAAGAAAGGATTCTTACCATTTCTAATGTATTATAATTTATTATAAAATACAATTTTTTGGAAGGATTTTAAACCATTTATAATACAGGATTGTTATAATTGATTATATATTGCCAATTATTTTAAGGGATTTCAACCTCTTATAAATAAAGGATTTTTACCATTTCTTATTTATTACACATTACCAGTTATTTTAAAGGATTTAAACAATTTCTAATAAAGGATTCTCAATGTTTCTTATATATTGTAATTGATTCTATATTGCCAGTTATTTTAAGGGATGTAAACCACTTCATAATCAATATAATAATGTAATAAATAAAGGATTTTTAACATTAATTTATTTGTCATAAACTATTATATATTATGACATATAAAATGTAATTTGTTATGTATTATCATTTATTATGTATTACCAATTATTTTAAGGGAGGTAAATAATTTAAATATTTAAATAATAAAAATTTAAATAATACAAGATTGTGGGATTGCAGCCATTAATTGATTACAATTTATTATATATTATAATTCAAGATATATTAATAATTATTTCAAAAGATTTTACCATTTATAAAAAAGGACCACAGCCATTTATTATAATTTATTTTACATAATGATTAATTACACATTACCAATTATTGTAAAGGATTTAGACCATTTATAAAAAGGACTTTTGACTATTTATTTGTTATAACTTCTTATGCTTTATAATTTATTGTAGAATATAATTTATTGTAGAATATAATTTATTATAGAACATAATTTATTGTAGAATACGATTTATTCTATATTACAATACATTCTCTATTACCCATTAGTTTAAATATGTAAGCCAATTATAATAAAGGCTTTTTACCATTGATTTATTACGATTTATTATAGAATAATTTATTACATTTATAATTCATTGAATGTTACCCTTTATTTTAAGGGATGTAAACCATTTATAATTAAGAATTTTGGCCATTTATGTAACTTACTAAATATAATTTATTCTAGAATGTAATTTATTATATACTACAGCTATTATACTATATAATTTATTATGTAGTACTACTCAGTAATATATTATTATTGTATATAACTAAGTATTTTAAGGGATGTAATCATTTATAATAAAGGAATTTTTCCCATTCATAAATTATAACTAATGATCTATTATAATTGACTCGGTGTTATAATTTATCATCTATTCCCAGGCATTTTAAAGGCTTTGAAGCCTTTTAATTTCAATAAGGTTGAAGCTTTAGGCCCGATCCCCTCACACTCACGGCGGAGGCCGCGGCCCGGCGGGCCCCGACATGGCGTCGCACCGTTACCATGACAACGCCGCCCAAGATGCGGCGCGGGGATTGGCCACCAGCAAGGTCGCCGCTGATTGGTCGCTGCGCGGCGCGCGGGCCGCGCTGTGCTCGCGGCCGCAGCCCCGGGCCGTCCCCGGGCCCCGGTTCGGGTCCCGCCCCCGCCCCGTGTCACCGAACCAGCGCTGCCCGCGGCACCGCCCCGCCGGCTCGGCCTTCCCGCGGGGCTGCAGCGCCTCGCACGGGGAGGGGATTCACCCCTGAGTCAGCAAAGTCGCGCCCGCCGCTTCTTTCGGCACCGCCCGCGGGGACCGTGTGAGGGTTGGGGATGCGGCTCCTCAGCGGAGGCGCCGGGCGGGCGTGAGCCGCGCGGCTCTGCAGGGGCACGGCCCAGCGTTTAACACAAGGCAGGGCCGCGGTGTCCTCGCTGTGACACAGCCGCGATGCCCGACGTGCGCGCCGGGCGCTGCCCCGCGCCGGCCCGGGGACCGCGCTGAGCCGGGCAGGTGAGGCACCGGGGCTGCAGGGAGGACACGGTGAATTACCGCTGCTTCTGGATCTTTGCTCTGTTTATTTGGGGTGGTTTTGTGGGTTTTATGTTTAACCTAGAGCTGTTATTGTGTCAGCCAAGAGCCTCACGCCCAGCAAGAGCCCCCGTTAACCGAGGACCCCCCGTTCGCCTCACGGCCGATGAGACACCCCCCGCTCCTCTGCGGCTCCCCGAGTGAGTACGGCGGCCGCGGCCGGGCCGGAGGGGGGGAGCGGCACCGCGGAGCGGGGCGATGATGCGGAGCCGGTGCTGGCGGCGGGCGGGGCCGGAGGGGGCTCGGGACCGTGAGGGGCCGCGGCGAGCGGAGCCTCAGCACCGGCCGGGGCGTGGCCTGGGCAGTGAATGAGCCCGGAGGGGGCGTGGCCTGTGCGTGATTGCCATGCGAGGGGGCGTGACTTGTTCATTGAGTGACACGTGGGGCGTGACGTGTGCCCAATGACATATATGGGCATGAGGGACGCGGCGGCCGCGCCTCGGCGGGGTGGGGGCGTGGCTTTGCGGTTTGAGTGACAGGCGGGACCTGGGTCCTCCGTGACAGGCGAGGGGGCGTGGCGTGTGCGCTGATTGGCAGGCGGCGGGGAGGGGTGTGCGCTTTGATTGACATAAAGAGGTGGCCTTAGACTTTTGAGTGACGGATGGGGTTTAGACCATACATTGAGTAACAGGCGGGGCCGTGGCCAATCCCCAAGTAACAGGAAGGAGGCGTGGCCGCCACCCTGACTGATAGATTGGACCGGCGCTATATGACACGCGGGGGGGGCGTGTCCACCATTGACTGACAGCCGCGGTGGGCGTGGCCTCCATTGACTGACAGCCGCGGTGGGCGTGTCCTCCATTGACTGACAGCCGCCTCACGCACCCTGCCCGCTTCCCGCGGTGCGCGGTGACGTCGTGCGTAACGTGGCCACGCCCCTCCCGCCCCGCCGCCGCTCCCGGTCCCGTCCCCGCCGCTCCCGCCGCTCCCACCGGGACCCGGCGGCGCTTCCCGGCGATGTGACCCTTTCCCGGCAACACCAGCGATCATGGCTGAGGTGAGAGCGGCGGGGGCCTTCCCGGGAACTTGTTGCGCGGGGCCGCAAGTTTGTTGCGGGGACCGGAGGCCCGCGGGCACCGGCGGTCCCGCCCGCTCCCCTCAGGGGCCTTCAGCCTCCGGGACGGCCCCGTTCGTGATATTCCTGAGGGCTGAAGGCCCCTGAGGGGAGCGGGCGGGACCGAACGCGGCTCCTCCCGGTTTTTCTGGGACTACATATGCTAAAACATCGCTTTATTTCCTTTAAATATCGTTTTTGTAGTCGTTAAGACAAAGGGGAATTGCTTAAAAGGTAGCGCGGTGTCCTGGCGGGCAGAGCTTTCTCGTGGAATTTGCGGGGATTTGGGAGGGGTTATTTGGGGATAATGGGAGTTACGTTGTGGGATGTAATATGGTAATGATAGGGAAATAATGGGGAAATTGAAAAAAAAGCTTCTTTATTTCAGTGTTGGGTTGGATTTGCCCATCGGCTCTTTCCCTTTTAGGACTGGGATTGGGACTGATGAATGGATATTCCTTTAAGTTTTCCTCGAATTATCCTCAGATCCCAATCTCGAGGCTGTTTGCTGCTCCAGCAGTATTGACAAATGTGTCAAAAATGAAAATTTGAAGAGTATGAGTTGGAAAAGTAAAATTCACGGGTCAGGTGTTGCTTCCAGGGCAAGCTGGAAGCATCAAGATTTTACAGATGAAATTTCTCCCCTTGAAATCCCTGAATATATGGGGATTTTTCCTTAAATTATCTTCTCTTTTCCTCCCAACCCAAAACTTTAATGGAGCAGTCTTCCTGTTGTTGGGACAACACGTCCTGAGCTAGTCTTAGAAGTTCTAAAAACCTGCCTGGGTGGTTTTGTATCTCGAGAGGGAATCACGGGTCTGATCCCAAAAAATGTGGGTATTAAACTCCTGATTCTACAGAGTTGGAGAGACAGTGGGGCCTTTGCTGTGGGTATCAGAGCATTTGGGATGTTTGGCTGGAGTTTTTGTCTATTTTGTTCATTTTTTTGTTCATTAACCCAAATATCCTGTGATATTCCCAGTATTCCATGGGCTCTGTGTCCTGTGGGGCTGAGCCCCGAGGGCTGGGGGTTTGTGGTGCCCAGGACAGGGAAATCCCCCTGGGATGTGGGGCTGGGCACGTTTGGCTTTTCCCTTTGTGGATGTTGTTCCTGTGGGTGAGGCCTTTGCTGTGTGTCAGTCTCGATATCAATCTCAGAGAGGAACAGGGTTTTTTTTCCTCTTTGCTTTTTTGGGGGTGAATTCCTTGTGGTGTTTTGGTCTCTCTGAGGTGGAGGGCAGGGGGAGAGTTTGATCTACCTCTGGCTGAGTTCAGGAGCAGGAGTTCATTCCCAGGCAACTGTTGCATTTGCATGGAGAAACAGTAATTATTTGGGTGATTTAACCAGGAGTAACATCCTGGATACAGTTCCCAGCTCAGTTTGTGTCCCTGCCCATGGCAAAGATTGGAACTGGGTGGTTTTAGGGTTCCTTCCAGCCCAAGCCATCCCAGGATTTGATGAATTTAGGAAATAAATAGGGAACAGAGAGGGAATTCTCCTTAGCACAGCATTTCCTCATTGTTCTGGTGTCAGCCACCTCTTGGAAGAGCACAGATGATCAAAATATGGTGGGAAGGTGTCACACTGATGGTTCTTGCCCTCTTTCCATCCTCTCCTAATGGAAATCCTTGTGCTGGCTGTTCTGAGGGGATGCACAGGAGCTCATCCTTCCCTCAGGAACGATCCTAAAACATTTTGTTATAGAGAATCAGTGACAGACACAACCCCCAAAGCCCAGCAGAACTCAGAAACTTGTTGGGTTGCACAGGAAGGCTCTTGAGAAAGCAGAGCTGGAGGCCAGAAAGTGAAACTAAATTCACCAAAAGTGCTGCTTCACTTTTGCAGAAACAATTTGAATACAGGACAGACAAAGAAAAAAAAAAAAAGATTTTAAATATATATTAAATTTGGGATTAATACCCATGTTAGGGTTCTTTTTACTTCTACATGATTCCCCATACTCCAACATGTCAGAAGTTTGTCCCAGGCATAAACTGGAAAGAAAATATCTCTAACTTAAGATCAGCTGAAGCTTTGTGACTGTTACAATATCCTGCATTAAGCTGCTTACCGGGTGCTTTTGGTGGAGGGAATGCTGATACACACAGATTTTCTCCAAAATAAGTATTTTAATGCCTCCTGAGAAGAAAAGATTGGCGTTGAAAAGCTTGATTAGCAGCTGAAAGAGAATGGTTTTTTGTTAAATCAGCCTTTTACAATGTTGGAGTGAAATGTAAGTGAGAGAATGAGATCTTCTGATCCCAAAACTGGAAGAGCCGGGGTCAGACTTTTGTGTTGAACAGAGGCAGCTCAATTCCTGCTGTAATTTCCAGAAGTGCCCAATTCCTGCTGTTCCTTTTGTTCCATGAAGGGATGCACCGCTCAGGTTGCTACAGGCACTTGCCAGGATCCTGAGCATGCCAAACTAAAAGGAAAAAAAAAGAGGGTTTGGGGTTTTTTGTTGCTTTTCAGTGAATTCGGAGGAGTACCAGTGCTGCTGTGTGGGAATGAGGGTGGTCAGGTGGGAGCGTTGGGATTAAATATCCCTGATTTTTGGTTGGCATCATTTGGGATTAACTGCAGGCTGGTTTAGTTGTGGGTTGAGGTGATCTGACAGGGGAGATCCTGCTCCTCCTGCTGCTTTTGTGTCATATCCCTGAACTTCCATGAGCTGATCCATGTCTGGCTGAGAACCTAAAACTTTCCTGCAGGGAGAGATCCCACAGGAGCTGGAATGGGGCAGTCCTGGGCTCAGAGGGGCCCTGGTGGCTCTGCACAAGTCCCTGCCAGGAGGGAAAGCCGGGGGGATTTGGGATCTGCTCCAGGGAAGAGAGACAGGAGGAGAGGGAACAGCCCCAGGCTGGGCCAGGGGAGGTTTAAATTGGATATTTGGGAATATTCCTCCTGGAAAGGGCAGCCCTGGCAGTGCTGAGTCCTCATCCCTGCAGGGATTTAAAATCCCTGTGGATGTGGCACTTGGGGACACGGGGCAGTGCTGGGAATGGTTGGACTCGATGGTCTTGGAGATGTTTTCCAACCTAAAGGATTCTGTGATTCCCTTTCCCATGGAACCAAATTCCTCTTTCTCCCAAACCTCCAGCAGGCAGCTGAGCAGCTCCTTGTGGTTCTCACCCACAGCCTCGGAGGTGTCTCAGTTTTCTGACTTGCTGAAATCAGAACTTAAAATTTTGCTTCTGCAGAGTGAATTTCTGAGGGGTTAAAAATCTGGATTGGCATTGGGAAAGAATGGGAAGAAGCAGGAGCTGTGTTGGAGCAGGAGCTCTCCTGTGGTGTCAGTGCACAATTAATTAAATGTCTCAACCTAATTTCTTTGAATCCACTTTAATGTTTTTAAGTTTCTGAAAGTTTAGTTGTTTTCAACCAAAAAATCAGTTTGTTAACATTATGTGCTTTAAGAAATCATCTATAAATTCCTATTGTCTGAAAAATTCCCTTTTCTTCAATGTTCTGCTCCTATCAGCTGAAGAATTTTAAACTTTGGGAATGCCACTGAATTCTATTTTCATATTTTGAACAATTATTTCTGATTTCTATTTTGAAACACCTTCAGGACAGAAAGCTGAAGGAATACGTGATGTGATAACTGCTCTTAGTAACCTCTTTACATTCTTATTTTTATTGAACTAAGGTGTAGTAGGAAGCAGCAGTAAAGTTCACACAGTCACTGATGTGTTTGCAAATTGAGATGTTTGAACAGTCAGAGTTTTTGAGCAGCTCCTGGATACAGAACAAGGTCAAAATAGATTAAATCCGGGTTTCCTACTGATCTAAATCACCATTAAAATCAGGGATTGACATCAGCCAGTTGTATTTTTCCTGGTTTGATCGTAGCTGTAACTCATTGGGGTTTTGTGTCATTTTGAGCAGTGTTTGTAGAATACAGCACTGAGGTATCAGTGAACCTAATGGAGAGCTGGGAATTCTGGTTTTTCCCTTCCTTGGTGAGGAATAAAGCCCAAAGTGGTTGATTACAGGCACTGATTGGATCCCCTGGAGGGAATTGCAGGCACTACAGTGGCACTCTCCCTTTCTAATCCCAAAACCAGTGCAGCCCATGAGTTATTTTGTCACAACAGAAGAGTTTTGAGGATATTTTTTACACGTGCTAAAGCACTGATATTTGTGGGCTTCCAGTCAGGACTTCAAGTCCTTCCTGAGGCAGCGCAGGGATTTAGGCAGACGCTGGAATTGTTGGAAAGTTGTTTCTTTTTGAGCCTTTTCCTGGCCAGGAGCCCCGGGCTGCGTTAATATTTCCCTCCTAATCCATCCACGTCACAGGAATAGGAATTCCATAGGAATGTTTCCTTGTGCTGCCTGCCATGTGAGTGTGCCTGCTTGCTTCTGGAATTCTGTAGCACCACCTGATCACTCCAAAGAACCCTGGTTTTCTTAGCATGGTATTTTAGAGTATTACAAATAATATTTGTGTTATTTATTATTGATAATAAATATTATTTATAATAATATTAGATTATTACAAATAATATTTGTATTATTTTATCTATTCATTATTTATAATGATATTAGATTATTACAAATAATATTTGTGTTATTTATTATTCATAATAATTATTATTTATAATTATATTAGATTATGACAAATGATATTTATTATTTTCTCTATTTATTATTCATCGTAAATATTATTTATAATGCTATTAGATTATTATAAATAATATTTGTATTATTTTCTCTATTCATTATTTATAATAAATATTATTTATAATGCTATTAGATTATTACAAATAATATTTGTATTATTTTATTTATTTATTATTTATAATAATTATTTATAATGCTATTAGATTATTACAAATAATATTTGTATTATTTTATTTATTATTCATAATTATTATTTATAATGCTATTAGATTATTACAAATAATATTTGTATTATTTTCCCTATTTATTATTTATAATAACTATTATTTATAATAATATTAGATTATTACAAATAATAATTGTATTATTTTATTTATTATTCATAATAAATATTATTTATAATGCTATTAGATTATGACAAATGATATTTGTATTATTTTATCTATTAAATATTTATAATGCTATTAGATTATTACAAATAATATTTCTATTATTTTATCTATTTATTATTCATAATAAATATTATTAATAATGCTATTAGATTACAAATAATATTTCTATTATTTTATTTATTATTTATAATAAAATTATAAATAATATAGAACATTTATAATAAATATATATTTATAGGTATATTTATAGGTATATTTATATTATTTTATTATTTATTTTATTATATTTTATTATTTCTAATAAGAAAACAAAACATTAATAATTTACTGTTTGGAATAATCTGGGATTATGACAATGGAAGATGCTGGAGTGCAAATCAATAGGAAATGGAGAAATGTGGAATTGTGTCCTTGAGGTGGAGTTCTGCTTGCCTGTGGTTGGAGCTCCATAATTCTCTGGGAATGGGAAGTTCTCCTGTGAAGTTGCAGGAGCATCATGTCCTGTCAGCCACAGCCTTCCCTTGGCTGCAGCTGCTCCTTCCAGCAGCTTCCTCAGCCTCTGGAGCCCCAGAATTCCTCTGAGCACCCAATCCCTGGGGAAATCCCTGCCTGGTGCCTCTGCAGTGGGAGCTTGGCCAGACCCTCCTTTCACCATCCTGACGTTCCCTGGCACCCCAAGAGCTGCAGGAGCTCTGAGCTCCCCTTGGGAGGGGATTTCAGGCTGGGATGGATCTGAATCCTCCAGGACAGGGATCCAAGGGGGATCAGCTGCTGTCCTGGCACCCTGTCACTGTCACCTGTCTGTCCTGCCCTGTCCCCACCCGACACCTCAGAGCCCCCTGCAGGGCCTGAAGGGGCTCCAGGAGAGGGGCAGGGCACAGGGAATGGCTCTAAGCTGGAAGTGGGTAGGTTTAGGTGGATATTGGGAAGGAATTCCTGGCTGGGAGGGTGTGGAAGCCCTGGAATAGAATTCCCAGAGCAGCTGTGGCTGCCCTGGATCCCTGGCAGTGCCCAAGGCCCGGCTGGAGCACCCTGGGGCAGTGGAAGTGTCCCTGCCATGGCAGGGATGGGATTTAAGGTCTCTTCTCCAGAATAAATACCCACAGCTCTCAAAAATCTCCAAATTCAGCTTTATGGGATGATTTGGGGTGGAAGGGAGCTCAGGGGATCTCTGGTCTGAGGTCTCTCAGGTCTCCCAGGCTTGCTCAGAGCTGGCTGGAAGTCTTGAAAACTTCCAAGGAAAAGCACTGGGAACAAGTCCTGTTGGTACAGGGATCAAATCTCAGCAGGGAATGGCCAAGCCAGGGCAGCTTCAAGGTTTTGGTGTTCACATTTGGGGTCTGTGAGTTCAGACTTTGCACTTGATCCTTGGCTTCTGCAAGGACAGGGATTTTCTCAGGTAGAAATCCATGGATGTGAAGGTTTCCATTTGAGGGATGTCACTGCAGTTTGGGCTGGGCAGGTGTTCAGTGTAAAACTGGAAAAGAGGATCAGAAATGGTTTTTCTTTTTTCCTTTAATACCTTGCTATTTTCTCCCCAATAAAAATGGGGAGAATTTTTTTTTTAAACACAAATTAACTTGTAACATGACACACAGAGAGGGGCGGGCTGGGATTGTAGCTTTCCTCTCATGGAAAGGGACACATTCCCTCAGGAATAAAAGCTGTTATTCCCTATTTTACCCAGTTCTTATCTCCAGGCTCAGCTTACAGCAGAGTTTATTAGCTTTGGGATATTTTCCTTGTTGCAGAGTTCAAGACCTGAACAAATTGATGGCCTTGCCAGGCATATTGCTATAAAGAGAATAAAGAGAATTTATATATATTTAAATTGTTATATATATTTAAATTAATATATATTTAAATTTATATATATTTAAATTTATATATATTTAAATTTATATATATTTAAATTCTTATATATATTTACATTTATATATAGAATTAAATTCTCTTTAAATTCTCATAAACAGAATTTAATTCTAGTTTTTAACTATTTTATGGAACACTCGAAGAGCTATTAAAGATAACTGTGTGAATTTGGACAGGATGTGTGTTTGTCTTGTAGACACAGCAGATTATTGTGCACATTTTCAGCTGTTTCATATTAAATTCTCTTTAAATTCTCATAAACAGAATTTAATTCTAGTTTTTAACTTTTATGGAACACTCGAAGAGCTATTAAAGATAACTGAGTGAATTTGGACAGGATGTGTGTTTGTGTTGTAGACACAACAGATTATTGTGCACATTTTCAGCTGTTTCATTGTTCATCAGTTCTGTTGAACAGTGTGAGAGGTGTCAGCAAAGACAAATTTTGTGGGTGCAGTGAAACTGAGCAGGGTCCTGGCCCTTCTGTTCAGGTGTTTTTGCTGCAGGGGAATGAGAGAAAGCTCCGTGTGTTCCACTTGGAGTATCCCAGTCCATCCCAAGTGCTGGGATAACACCTGGCCATCCTGCAGCTCTGGGATTGCCTGCAATAAACCCTGCAAGGCTGTGCCTCCTGAACTGTCACAGGGCCAGCTCAGTGGGGTTGTCCCGTTTCCACCCCAAATGATGGGATGAGACAGATCCCAAAGTCCAGGGAGGTGCTTTAGGGGAACGCTGTGGATGTTTCCATGGCTGACACATCCCTGCTGTGTGCACCTCTGGGATCTGTCCCAGCTATTCCGTATCCAAATTCTTGGGAATGAATGGGATGGGATCTGCCCCATCTATTCCATATCCATAGCTGGGGAATGGATTGGATGGGATCTGTCCCAGCTATTCTGTATCCAAATTCTTGGAAGTGTATGGGATGGGATCTGTCCTATCTATTCCATATCCAGGGGAAATGGTTTGGGTGGGATCTGTCCCAGCTATTCCATATCCAAATTCTTGGGAATGTATGGGATGGGATCTGTCCCATCTATTCCATATCCTGGGGAATGGATTGGATGGGATCTATCCCAGCTATTCCATATCCAAATTCTTGGGAATGTATGGGATAGGATCTGTCCCAGCTATTCCATATCCTGGGGAATGGATTGGATGGGATCTATCCCAGCTATTCCATATCCAAATTCTTGGGAATGTATGGGATAGGATCTGTCCCAGCTATTCCATATCCTGGGGAATGTATGGGATGGGATCTGTCCCATCTATTCCATATCCAGGGAATGGATTGGATGGGATCTGTCCCAGCTATTCCATATGCTGGGAATAGATTGGGTGGGATTTGTCCCATCTATTCCATATCCTGAGGAATGGATTGGGTGGGATTTGTCCCATCTATTCCATATCCTGAGGAATAGATTGGGTGGGATTTGTCCCATCTATTCCATATCCTGAGGAATGGATTGGGTGGGATCTGTCCCACCTATTCCATATCCAAACCCTTGGGAATGTGTGGGATGGGATCTGTCCAATCTGTTCTTTATCCTGGGGAATGGATTGGTTGGGATCTGTCACATCTATTGCATATCCTGGGGAATGGATTGGGTGGGATGTGTCCCAGCTATTCCATATCCAAACCCTTGGGAATATATGGGATGGGATCTGTCCCACCTATTCCATATCCAGGGAATGTGTGGGATGGGATCTGTCCCATCTATTCCATATCCAGGGAATGTTCTAGGATGGGATCTGTCCCACCTATTCCATATCCAGGGAATGTTCTGGGATAGGATCTGTCCCATCTATTCCATATCCAGGGAATGTTCTGGGATGGGATCTGTCCCACCTATTCCATATCCAGGGAATGTGTGGGATGGAATTTATCCCACCTATTCCATATCCAGGGAATGTTCTGGGATGGGATCTGTCCCATCTATTCCATATCCAGGGAATGTTATGGGATGGGATCTGTCCCATCTATTCCATATCCAGGGAATGTGTGGGATGGGATCTGTCCCATCTATTCCATATCCAGGGAATGTGTGGGATGGGATCTGTCCCACCTATTCCATATCCAGGGAATGTGTGGGATGGAATTTATCCCACCTATTCCATATCCAGGGAATGTGTGGGATGGGATCTGTCCCACCTATTCCATATCCAGGGACTGTATGGGATGGAATTTATCCCACCTATTCCATACCCCATTGGATACATATTGGAAATACACTGGATGTGATTTTCTGGCTGGTTGTTGCTGTGAGTGTCCCTAGCCCTGGGAAGTCCTGTGTTCCCTGAGATTCCTGAAAATACCCCTGGAATAAATCACTGCCATTCCTGCAGTGATGGTTTGGGGCTCGCTCTCTCCTTTTTCTCTTTACCTGAGCTTTGTTCCCTTCACCCCTCAGAGCTGGGATCTCCTGCAGGTTGTTCTGGAGCACTGACAGACCTGCTCCTCACTGTGTCCATGCAGCAGGAACCCTCAGTCACTGGAATTTTCCTCATTGTCCATGAGTTAGGAGTTCCTGGATGATTTTCCATCCCTTTAAGCTCACAGCAGACTGTTCACTGTTACCTTTGCTGATGGTGCAATTCCAGAACAATTGCAGTGTAGATTGTCATTATCCCATATTTTTCTCTCCTATTTTTCTCTCCCAAGCCTTGTGTCCCATTATCCTTTGATAGGTACCAACTCCTTGTCCCCATGAGTGCCCTAGAGGCTAAAAATGCTTTGTGCCTTTGGGAATGGCTGAAATGAAGAATCCACTGAAGAGCAGGGCTGGCCTTTTCCCAGGAATTCCTATTCCATGGTTATCCTCAGGAATGAGGATCTGCCCATGCCAGCCCAGCCACATCATCCTGGACACATTTTGAGTTCGTTTATACATTGGAGACTCCCAAAAAATGAAGGCAGAGTGTGAGTGAAATTATTCCTTGAGAAAATCTCTTTCTTCAGGCAAGGAATTCAGGGTTTATATTCTGGTTTTTTCCTTATTCTGGGCACATTTTGAGTTTGTTTAGGCAAGGAATTCAGGGTCTGGATTTTCCCTATTCTGGACACATTTGGAGTTTGTTTAGACAAGGAATTCAGGGTTTATATTCTGGATTTTCCCTATTCTGGACACATTTGGAGTTTGTTTAGACAAGGAATTCAGGGTCTGGATTTTCCCTATTCTGGACACATTGTGAGTTTGTTTAGACAAGGAATTCAGGGTTTATATTCTGGATTTTCCTTATTCTGGAAACATTTTGAGTTTGTTTAGACAAGGAATTCAGGGTCTGGATTTTCCTTATTCTGGACACATTTTGAGTTTGTTTAGACAAGGAATTCAGGGTTTATATTCTGGATTTTCCTTATTCTGGACACATTTTGAGTTTGTTCAGACGAGGAATTCAGGGTTTATATTCTGGATTTTCCTTATTCTGGGCACATTTTGAGTTTGTTTAGACAAGGAATTCAGGGTCTGGATTTTCCTTATTCTGGACACATCTTGAGTTTGTTTAGACAAGGAATTCAGGGTCTGGATTTTCTTTATTCTGGACACATTTTGAGTTTGTTTAGACAAGGAATTCAGGGTTTATATTCTGGATTTTCCCTATTCTGGACACATTTTGAGTTCATTTATACATTGGAGACTCCCAAAAAATGAAGGCAGAGTGTGAGTGAAATTATTCCTTGAGAAAATCTCTTTCTTCAGGCAAGGAATTCAGGGTTTATATCCTGGATTTTCCTTATTCTGGACACATTTTGAGTTTGTTCAGACAAGGAATTCAGGGTCTGGATTTTCCTTATTCTGGACACATTTTGAGTTTGTTCAGACAAGGAATTCAGGGTTTATATTCTGGATTTTCCTTATTCTGGACACATTTTGAGTTTGTTTAGACAAGGAATTCAGGGTCTGGATTTTCCTTATTCTGGACACATTTTGAGTTTGTTTAGACAAGGAATTCAGGGTTTATATTCTGGATTTTCCTTATTCTGGACACATTTTGAGTTTGTTTAGACAAGGAATTCAGGGTTTATATTCTGGATTTTCCTTAATCTGGACATATTGTGAGTTTGTTTAGACAAGGAATTCAGGGTTTATATTCTGGATTTTCCCTATTCTGGACACATTTTGAGTTTGTTTAGACAAGGAATTCAGGGTCTGGATTTTCCCTATTCTGACACATTTTGAGTTCGTTTATACATTGGAGACTCCCAAAAAACAAAGACAGAGTGTGAGTGAAATTATTCCTTGAGAAAATCTCTTTCTTCAGGCAAGGAATTCAGGGTTTATATTCTGGATTTTCCTTATTCTGGACACATTGTGAGTTTGTTCAGACAAGGAATTCAGGGTCTGGATTTTCCTTATTCTGGACACGTTTTGAGTTTGTTTAGACAAGGAATTCAGGGTTTATATTCTGGATTTTCCCTATTCTGGACACATTTTGAGTTCATTTATACATTGGAAACTCCCAAAAAATGAAGGCAGAGTGTGAGTGAAATTATTCCTGGAGAAAATCTCTTTCTTCAGGCAAGGAATTCAGGGTTTATATTCTGGATTTTCCTTATTCTGGACACATTTTGAGTTTGTTCAGACGAGGAATTCAGGGTTTATATTCTGGATTTTCCTTATTCTGGACACATTTTGAGTTTGTTTAGACAAGGAATTCAGGGTTTATATTCTGGATTTTCCTTAATCTGGACACATTTGGAGTTTGTTTAGACAAGGAATTCAGGGTTTATATTCTGGATTTTCCCTATTCTGGACACATTTTGAGTTTGTTTAGACAAGGAATTCAGGGTTTATATTCTGGATTTTCCCTATTCTGGACACATTTGGAGTTTGTTTAGACAAGGAATTCAGGGTTTATATTCTGGATTTTCCTTAATCTGGACACATTTGGAGTTTGTTTAGACAAGGAATTCAGGGTTTATATTCTGGATTTTCCCTATTCTGGACACATTTTGAGTTCGTTTATACATTGGAGACTCCCAAAAAATGAAGGCAGATGTGTGAGTGAAATTATTCCTTGAGAAAATCTCTTTCTTCTCACTTTGAGGAGCTTTTGATACAAAAGAACTTCAAATTAGGCAGAGTTTTTTGAGTTTTAGATTTTGCTTTGCTGCGTCACTAGGCTGAGTTGAGAAGGAGGCAAAGAGGGAAAATCCTTTGGAAAATCCAAGTTTTTCCTTGAGGACAGCATTATATAATATATTAATAATATAATTTAATATAATATAATATAATATAATATAATACAATACAATATAATACAATATAATACAATACAATATATATAATATAATACAATACAATATAATATACAATACAATATACAATATAATGTACAGTATATAATAATAAATATATAGAATATATATATATATTTACAATATATCATATATAGTACAATATAATACAATATAATATAACATATATAATACAATGTAATACAATAAAATATATATAATATAATACAATATAATATACAATACAATGTACAATACAATATAATATACAGTATATAATATACTAGTAAATATATAGAATATATATAATATTTACAATATAATATAATATAATATAATACAATATATATAATACAATATAACACAATATATATAATAAAATATAATACAATACAATATATAATACAATATAATATACAATATAATGTACAATACAATATACAGTATATAATATAATAAATATATAGAATATATATAATATTTACAATATAATATAATATAATATAATACAATATATATAATACAATATAACATACAATATATATAATACAATATAATACAATACAGTATATAATATAATACAATATAATATACAATACAATGTACAATACAATACAATATACAGTATATAATATAATAATAAATATATAGAATATATATAATATTTATAATATAATATAATAATATCATATCATATTATATCATATAGTACAATATAATAAAAAATATATAATACAATATAATATGCAATATATATAATGCAATATAATATAATACAATATAATACAATACAATATAATATACAGTATATAATATACTAATATATAGAATATATATAATATTTATAATATAATATAAAATATTATAATATCATATCATATAGTACAATATAATACAATATATATAATACAATATAATACAATATAATGTACAATACAATATAATATACAGTATATAATATACTAATAAATATATAGAATATATATAATATTTATAATATAATATAATATAATGTAATACAATATAATAATATCATATCATATAGTACAATATAATACAATACATATAATACAATATAATATAATATAATACAATATATATAATACAATATAATATAAATCAATATATATAATACAATATAATACAGTATATATAATACAATATAATACAATACAATATATATAATATAATATAATATATAATAATGTTTATTTATAATATATATAATACAATATCTATAATATAGATATTATAGATAATATTATATTAAAAACATATATGATATGATACTATATATTATATTATATATTATATATAATAATATATAATATATATTACATTGTATATAAATATAATTATATTATATTGTATTTTTAATATATAAAAATAATATATAGATATATTAAAAATATAAATATATAAAAGATAAATAAATAAATATATAAATAATATAATAATTAATATATTATTAATCTAATCAATATCCATGGTGCCAAAGCATACCCGAGTTTACAGGAGGTGACAGCAGCACAGGGAAAATTCATCTTTCCCAACTTGGGCATGAACACTTCCCTCCCCTGTACCTGAAAAAATGGAAACATTTCCTCGAATTATCCAAACAAACGAGCTCCAAATGGCCGCCATCAAATCCCCCAGGAGGTGAAAGATTGGCCAAGGGATAAGCAGGGAAAGCAGGAGTTTTGATAGAATTTATTTGTGACATTAGAAAGACCAGGTTAACAAATTTGGGGCCAAACAGGAGCTCTGGGACGTGCAATTTGGGGCAAATCTCATTTTATTTCTCTGTCTCAAAAATTGTATTTTCTGCTGCTTTTTTTGGGTTTTTTCCCCTCACAGCTGGGTTGGGGATTAAGATTAAATTGATTTTTGCTTTATTCTGTAAGGAATTCATGTTATGAGCTGGGATTCCTTTAAAAAGTGTGTCCCTGAATTGAAGGAGAACAGGGAATTTGTGCTCAAATGGAAGAATAATTCCTCTTAATTTAAGAATCACTGCCTGTGGAATCTGGGCTATCCCTGGATTGTGGAAAAGGGGATTTATACCTTTAAATCACAGCTAAAATTAAACTGTTATTTACCTTGGTGCTGTATTTATAAATTTAATTATTATTTATAAATACATAAATACATAAAATTGTTCTGTATCAGCTGAATAATTTGATTTATACAGGTTCAACATAGCAAAATTAATTTTCTTTTTTTCTTTTCTTTTTTTTTAGCCTTCTGTTGAGTCTTCAAGCCCAGGTAAATATTTTTAATAATTTCCAATGGTTTTGGCATCCTGTGAGTGGAAAAACTTTCCAGGAGTTCCTTCAGCTGGATTGTTGTTGCCTTTTGAGGTTTTATTTCTTTCAGAGAAATAATTAATTGCTTCCTAATGAAACCTTTGAGTCACTCCTCCCTGTCACACCCAAGGTTTGGAAAATGGAATTTAAATTGTCCAGGGAAAAAAGGGGGGAAAATATGAGCAGAGTTGGAAGTAAAAATCAGGGGAAAAGGGGGAAAGATGAGCAGGGTTGGGATTAAAAATCTGGAGATAAAGGGGGAAAATATGAGCAGAGTTGGGATTAAAAATCTGGAGAAAGGGGGAAAAGTTGGGCAGGGTTGGGATTAAAAATCAGGAGAAAAGGGGGAAAAGATGGGCAGGGTTAGGATTAAAAATCTGGAGGAAAGGGGGGAAATATCAGCAGGATTGGGATTGAAAATCTGGAGAAAAGGGGGAAATATCAGCAGAGTTGGAAGTAAAAATCAGGAGAAAAGGGGGAAGATATCAGCAGGGTTGGGATTAAAAATCTGGAGAAAGGGGGAAATCATGAGCAGAGTTGGGATTAAAAATCTGGAGAAAAGGGGGAAAAGATGGGCAGGGTTGGGATTGAAAATCAGGGGAAAAGGGGGAAAAGATGGGCAGGGTTGGGATTGAAATAGGGAGAAAAGGGGGAAAATAGCAGCAGAGTTGGGATTAAAAATCAGAAAAGGAGGAAAAGATGAGCAGGGTTGAGATTAAAAATCAGGAGAAAAGAGAAAATATGAGCAGAGTTGGGATTAAAAATCTGGAGAAAGGGGGAAAAGTTGGGCAGGGTTGGGATTGAAAATCAGGGAAAAAGGAGGAAAACATGAGGAAGGTTTGGATTGAAAATCAGGAGGAAAAAGGGGAAAAGATGGGCAGGGTTGGGATTAAAAATCAGGAGATAAAGGGGGAAAATATGAGCAGGGTTGGAAGTAAAAATCAGGAGAAAAGAGAAAATATCAGCAGGGTTGGGATTAAAAATCAGGGGAAAAGGAGGAAAATTTGAGCAGAGTTGGGATTAAAAATCTGGAGAAAAGGGGAAAATATCAGCAGAGTTGGGATTAAAAATTAGGAGATAAAGGGGTAAATATGAGCAGAGTTCAAAGTAAAAATCTGGAGAAAAGAGAAAATATGAGTTGAGATTAAAAATCAAAAAAGGGGGAAAAGATGAGCAGGGTTGAAATTAAAAATCAGGGGAAAAGGAGGAAAAGTTGGGCAGAGTTGGGATTGAAAATCAGGGAAAAATGAGGAAAATTTGAGCGGAGTTGGGATTAAAAATCTGGAGAAAAAGAGGGAAAAGGTGAGCAGGGTTGAGATTAAAAATCAGGGGATAAAGGGGGAAAATATCAGCAGAGTTGGAAGTAAAAATCAGGAGAAAAGGGGAAATATGATCTGAGTTGGAATTAAAAATCAGGAGAAAAAGGGGGAAAGATGAGCAGGGTTGGGATTAAAAATCAGGAAAAAGGAGGGAAAGATGAGCAGGGTTGGGATTAAAAATCTGGAGAAAAGGGGAAAAAGATGAGCAAGATTAGGATTAAAAATCAGGAGAAAAGGGGGAAATTAGCAGCAGGGTTGAAATTAAAAATCAGGGAAAAAGAGAGGAAAATTTGAGCAGAGTTGAGATTAAAATCTGGAGAGAAGTGGGAGAATATGAGGAGAGTTGGGATTAAAAATCAGGAGATAAAGGGGAAAATATGAGCAGGGTTGGGATTGAAATAAGGAGAAAAGGGGGAAAATAGCAGCAGAGTTGGGATTAAAAATCAGGGGAAAAGGAGGAAATTTTGAGCAGAGTTGAAATTAAAAATCAGGGGAAAAGGAGGAAAAGTTGGGCAGAGTTGGGATTAAAAATCTGGAGAAAAGGGGGAAAAGATGGGCAGGGTTGGGATTAAAAATCAGGGAAAAAGGAGGAAAATTTGAACAGAGTTGGGATTAAAAATCTGGAGAAAAGGAGGAAAAGATGAGGAGGGTTGGGATTAAAAATGAGGAGAAAGGGGGAAAAGTTGGGCAGAGTTGGGATTGAAAATCAGGGAAAGGGGAGGAAAATTTGAGCAGAGTTGGGATTAAAAATCTGGAGAAAAGGGGAAAATATCAGCACGATTGGGATTAAAAATCAGGAGAAAAGGGGAAAAGATGAGCAGAATTTGGATTAAAAATCAGGATAAGCAGGAAAAGATGGGCAGGGTTGAGATTAAAAATCAGGAGAAAAAGGGGGAAAATATCAGCAGAGTTGGAAGTAAAAATCAGGAGAAAAGGGGGAAAACATGAGCAGGGTTGGGATTAAAAATCAGGAAAAAGGAGGGAAAGATGAGCAGGGTTGGGATTAAAAATGAGGAGAAAGGGGGAAAAGTTGAGCAGGGTTGGGATTGAAAATCAGGGAAAAGGGAGGAAAATTTGAGCAGAGTTGAGATTAAAAATCTGGAGAAAAGGAGGAAAATACGAGGAGAGTTGGGATTAAAAATCAGAAAAGGGGGAAAAGATGAGCAGGGTTGGGATTAAAAATCAGGGAAAAGGGAGGAAAAATTTGAGCAGAGTTGGGATAAAAAAATCAGGAGAAAAGGGGGAAATATCTGCAGAGTTGAAATAAAAATTCAGGAGAAAAGGGGAAATATGATCTGAGTTGGAATTAAAAATCAGGAGAAAAAGGAGGGAAAGATGAGCAGGGTTGGGATTAAAAATCAGGAGAAAAGGGGGAAATTAGCAGCAGGGTTGGGATTAAAAATCAGGGAAAAAAAGGGGAAAATATGAGCAGAGTTGGGATTGAAATCAGGAGAAAAGGGGAAAATATCAGCAGAGTTGGGATTAAAAATCAGAAAAGGGGGAAAAAATGGGCAGGGTTGGGATTAAAAATCAGGAGAAAAGGGGAAAAATATGAGGAGAGTTGGGATTAAAAGTCAGGAGAAAAGAGAAAATATCAGAACGGTTGGGATTAAAAATCAGGAGAAAAGGGAGAAAATATGAGCAGGGTTGAAATTAAAAATCAGGGAAAAAGGAGGAAAATTTGAGCAGAGTTGGGATTAAAAATCAGAAAAGGAGGAAAAGATGGGCAGGGTTGGGATTAAAAATAAGAAAAGAGGGAAAAATGAGCAGAGTTTGGATTAAAAATCTGGAGAAAAGGGGGAAATATGATAAGAGTTGAAACAAAAAATCAGGAGAAAATGGGGAAAATATCAGAATGGTTGGGATTAAAAATCAGGGAAAAAGGAGGAAAATTTGAGCAGAGTTGGGATTAAAAATCAGGGAAAAAGGAAAATTTGAGCAGAGTTGGGATTAAAAATCAGAAATTGCCGAGTGACATGTGCCAAACCATCCCTCATTCTTTGTCATTGTCACCAAATGGAACCAAAGGGATGGGGGAAAATAACTCGGAAATAAAATGTGCACGACTGGGAAAGCTGGTCAAAGGATAGTTTGGAAAAAGGGTTTTGTGTTTGTTGTGAATGAGAAAAGTGCCTGAGAATTAAAGTTTTTATTGAGGAGTTTTTATTGAGTTTTTATTGATGAGTTTTTATTGATGAGTTTTTATTGATGAATTTTTATTGATGAATTTTTATTTGATGAATTTTTATTAATGAGTTTTTATTGATGAGTTTTTATTGATGAATTTTTATTGATGAGTTTTTATTGATGAGTTTTTATCGATGAATTTTTATTGATGAGTTTTTATTGATGAGTTTTTATTGATGAGTTTTTATTGATGAGTTTTTATTTGATGAGTTTTTATTTGATGAATTTTTATTGATGAGTTTTTATTGATGAATTTTTATCGATGAGTGTTTATTGATGAGTGTTTATTGATTAATTTTTATTAATGAGTTTTTATTGAGTTTTTATGGATGAGTTTTTATTGATGATTTTTATTAATGATTTTTTATTGATGAATTTTTACTGATGAGTTTTTATTGGTGAATTTTTATTGATGAATTTTTATTTGAATTTTTATTTGCTGAATTTTTATTTGCTGAGGTTTTTACTCTCTGTAGATCTGGACTGAGGCAGGTTTGTGATTATTTCCCAATGAACTGATCACAAATTTAAATTTTCCAGACATGATGTGCAGAAAGAGGAGCCTGGTCCTTCCTACCAGAAAATTTCCCTGAGACAAATGGAACCAGGGCCAATAATTTGAATTTTTGCTCCCAATTCTGCTTGGAGCATCACCTAAAGAAACAAATTAAAAATTCCAGCTCGGTGAGGCTGTGATGGAATTAAAAATCTTTTTGGGAATGTTCCCCAGGAGGTTCAGCAGCATCTGATGACCATGAGTTTGACCCATCAGCTGATATGTTGGTGCACGATTTCGATGATGAGAGGACATTAGAGGAGGAGGAAATGATGGAAGGAGAGACAAACTTCAGATCTGAAATCGAGGATCTCAACAGGGTAGGTGCAATCACCACAAAACATCCAGGTTTTAATACCAAATTGTAATAAAAATCAGCTTCTGGTGGGAATTATTTAAAAAAAAATCATCTTAAAGCTGTTAATAATTAAATATAAAGAGAGGGGGAAAGGGTTGAATAAATTTCCCAAAAATCAGGGGAAATAAATGGTTTATAAATATTGATAATGTGCTTTTTGCATCTCTAGGATTTGCATTTTCCAAGTAATATAAAATATTATAATAAATATTATATTATATAATATATATAATATATTTATAATATTTCTATATTAAATATATAAATATTTAATCTATTAAATAATATATTAAAATATAAAATATATTAAAATACCATCTGACTAAAGCTGTGTGTTCCAACTACACCTGAGTAGTGCCTGTAGGTTTTTATTTCAAACCAAAACCCCTCATAATTCACATTTTTTGTGTATTTTGATACAAATATTTGTCCAATCTAGTGGAGCACCCAGAAAAGTCATTATTTAAATAAGAGATGCAGAAATAATGGCCAAACCCTATTTAGCATGAACATGATGCCAGTAGCATAATCAATAATTAATTCATTGATTGAGTGCAGTTAATCAATATTTCCAATGTAAATGTTAATTTCTCTCTGATAATTCCAAGTTCTGCTGTCACTGCTGTGTTGTCTGCAATTATTTCTTAAATTACCAAATGGGTTCATTATAAATGCAAAGTAATTTGCCTCCAGGATCATTAATGATTCACAGATGAATATTTGATGTACAAATCCTATTTAATTAAAGTGATCCTGCCAATAGGACTTGACATTGATTTAATTCATTTAATCTGTGTTTCCAGTGGAAATTATCTTTTTTTTTTAATCTGCTGATTTCCAGGTTGATATTAATATATAAATATATAGATATATAAAGAGAAATAAATAAATATATAGATAATCGATATATAAATACAAAGATATATAAATATATAGATATATAAATATAAAGATAAATAAATACATAAATATACAACTATATAAATATAAATATATAAATATATACGAATATATAAAGATAAATAAATATATAAATATGTAAATATACAAATAGATAAATATAACTATAATTAAATATATAAATATACAACTATATAAATATAAAGATAAATATATAAATAAATATAAATATATAAACACATAAATATAAAGATAAATAAATATATATAAAAATATATAATATATAAATATAAAGATAAATAATACATAAATATACAAATATACAACTATATAAATATAAAGATAAATATATAAATATATAAATAGATGAATATATAAAGATAAATAAATATATAAATATATAAACATAAATATAAAAATAAATAAATAAATATAAATATATGAATATATAGATATATAAATATATGAATATATGAATATATAAAGATAAATAAATATATAAATATGTAATTATACAAATAGATAAATATAACTATAAATAACTATGTAAATATACAACTATATTAATATAAAGATAAATAAAAATATAAATATAAAGATAAATAAATATATAAAATAAATATATACAAATATAAATAAATATATAAAGATAAATAAATATATAAATATATAAATATATAAAGACACAAATATATAAGTATAAAGATAAATAAATATATAAAGATATATAAATATAAATAAATATATAAGTATATATTTATATATAAACATAAAGATATGAATATCAATAAATATATAAATATATAAATGTAAAGATAAATAAATATATAAAGATATATAAATATATAAATATATAAATATAAAGATAAATAAATAAATAATATCTAAATATAAAGATAAATAAATAGTTGGTGAATCTAAATGTATTTCATGTAGATTAAATGAGGAATGGAGCTCCTCACGTCTCTCATGTGGAGTTTAAATTGAAAATGTGATTTTTTCTCTTCATTTTCATGTAATTCTCTCACATTAAAATCCTTCAGTTTATCCCCTCATATCCAGTGGTTACCTCTGGATATATAGAAAATAAATAAATATATAAAATAAATATATAAAGATAAATATATACAAGTAAATCTATTAATTTTATAATAATAAATATATTTTAAAATAATATATAAATATTTTATTCAACTTTTCAATTTTCCCTGAAGCGTTACAGAAATCCAAATTTGTGTTTTCTCTTGGAATTGAAATGAATTTGAATTTAAGAGCCTTAACCTAAGAAAAATATTGTAAATACAACCCCCTTTTGTAGGTAACACACGTCAGTAACATTCCTGTGCCACAACTCCCAAATACCTAAAAATTCCAGGAAAAATTTAAATTTTAATTCTCAGTTCCATTGGATGGAAAATCAGGATATACAAGTAAATCTATTAATTTTATAATAATAAATATATTTTAAATAATATATATAAATATTTTATTCAACTTTTCCATTTTCCATACCCTGAAGTGATACAGAAATCCCAATTTGTGTTTTCTCTTGGAATTGCAATGAATTTGAATTTAAGAGCTTTAACCTAAGAAAAATATTGTAAATACAACCCCCTTTTGTAGGTAACACACGTCAGTAACATTCCTGTGCCACAACTCCCAAATACCTAAAAATTCCAGGAAAAATTTAAATTTTAATTCTCAACTCCATTGGATGGAAAATCAGGATATACAAGTAAATCTATTAATTTTATAATAATAAATATATTTTTAAATAATAAATAAATATTTTATTCAACTTTTCCATTTTCCCTGAAGTGTTACAGAAATCCCAATTTGTGTTTTCTCTTGGAATTGCAATGAATTTGAATTTAAGAGCTTTAACCTAAGAAAAATATTCTAAATACAACCTCCTTTTGTAGGTAACACACGTCAGTAACATTCCTGTGCCACAACTCCCAAATACCTAAAAATTCCAGGAAAAATTTAAATTTTAATTGTCAGTTCCATTGGATGGAAAATCAGGATATACAAGTAAATGTATTAATTTTATAATAATAAATATATTTTTCTCACCTTTTCCATTTTCCATACCCTGAAGCGTTACAGAAATCCAAATTTGTGTTTTCTCTTGGAATTGCAATGAATTTGAATTTAAGAGCTTTAACCTAAGAAAAATATTGTAAATACAACCCCCTTTTGTAGGTAACACACGTCAGTAACATTCCTGTGCCACAACTCCCAAATACCTAAAAATTCCAGGAAAAATTTAAATTTTAATTCTCAGTTCCATTGGATGGAAAATCAGGATATTCCTGTTCAAAATATCCTGGAGAATATTTGGAAAATTCAAATTATGCTGCCTCTCCTGCCAGGTTTAATTAATTTTCTGAATTAATATTCTAAAATATTAATTCCCATTAAGTGACACTGTGGGGATCAGGGAGTCACCTTTTCATTCTGGGTTTTGGTAAAGTTTAACCAAAGAATTGAGGGAGAAAAAGTGGTAAAAGGGCTTAGTTCTTTGAAATGAAATAAAATAAATGAAATGAAATGAAAATAAAAGTAAAAGAAATAAAATGAAGTGAAATGAAATGAATGAAGTGAAATAAAATTAAATAAAATGTTTAATTTGAGTGAAAATTAAGGGAAATTAAAATGAAATGAAATGAAGTGAAATAAAATTAAATAAAATGTTTAATTTTAGTGAAAATTAAGGGAAATTAAATGAAATGAAGTGAAATAAAATTAAATAAAATGTTTAATTTTAGTGAAAATTAAGGGAAATTAAAATGAAATGAAGTGAAATAAAATTAAATAAAATGTTTAATTTTAGTGAAAATTAAGGGAAATTAAATAAAATGAAATGAAGTGAAATAAAATTAAATAAAATGTTTAATTTTAGTGAAAATTAAGGGAAATTAAATAAAATGAAATGAAGTGAAATAAAATTAAATAAAATGTTTAATTTTAGTGAAAATTAAGGAAAATTAAAATGAAATGAAGTGAAATAAAATTAAATAAAATGTTTAATTTTAGTAAAAATTAAGGGAAATTAAAATGAAATGAAGTGAAATAAAATTAAATAAAATGTTTAATTTTAGTGAAAATTAAGGGAAATTAAAATGAAATGAAGTGAAATAAAATTAAATAAAATGTTTAATTTTAGTGAAAATTAAGGGAAATTAAATAAAATGAAATGAAGTGAAATAAAATTAAATAAAATGTTTAATTTTAGTGAAAATTAAGGGAAATTAAATAAAATGAAATGAAGTGAAATAAAATTAAATAAAATGTTTAATTTGAGTGAAAATTAAGGGAAATTAAAATGAAATGAAATGAAGTGAAATAAAATTAAATAAAATGTTTAATTTTAGTGAAAATTAAGGAAAATTAAAATGAAATGAAGTGAAATAAAATTAAATAAAATGTTTAATTTTAGTGAAAATTAAGGGAAATTAAATAAAATGAAATGAAGTGAAATAAAATTAAATAAAATGTTTAATTTTAGTGAAAATTAAGGAAAATTAAAATGAAATGAAGTGAAATAAAATTAAATAAAATGTTTAATTTTAGTAAAAATTAAGGGAAATTAAAATGAAATGAAATGAAGTGAAATAAAATTAAATAAGATATTTAATTTTAATAAAAATGAAATAAACTGAAACAAAAATAAAATTAAATAAAATATTTAATTTTAATGAAAATAAAATAAATTAAATAAAATATTTAATTTTAATAAAAATAAAAATGAAATAAAATGAAATGAAATATTTAATTTTAATAAAAATGAAATGAAGTGAAATGAAAGAAAGTGAAATAAAATGAAAGAAAATATTTAATTTAATAGAAATAAAATAAAATAAAATGAAAGAAAGTGAAATAAAATGAAATGAAATATTTAATTTTAATAAAAATGAAATGAAATGAAGGAAAGTGAAATAAAATGAAATAAAATATTTAATTTAATAGAAATAAAATTAAATGAAAAGAAATGAAATAAAATATTTAATTTTAATAAAAATAAAATTAAATTAAAAGAAATAAAATATTTAATTTTAATAGAAATGAAATAAAATGAAATAAAATAAAATTAAATGAAAAGAAATGAAACAAGTAATTTAATTTTAATAGAAATAAAGTGAAGTAAAACGAAATAAAAATAAAATTAAAAGAAATGAAATAAAATATTTAATTTTAATAGAAATGAAATGAAATTAAAAGAAATGAAACAAAATATTTAATTTTAATAGAAATAAAATAAAATGAAATAAAATTAAATGAAAAGAAACAAAATAATTTTAATAGAAATAAAATAAAATGAAATAAAACTAAATTAAAAGAAATAAAATATTTAATTTTAATAGAAATAAAATAAAATGAAATAAAATTAAATGAAAAGAAACAAAATATTTAATTTTAATAGAAATAAAATGAAATAAAAATAAAATTAAATGAAAAGAAATAAAATATTTAATTTTAATAGAAATAAAATGAAATAAAAATAAAATTAAATGAAAAGAAATAAAATATTTAATTTTAATAGAAATAAAATGAAATAAAAATAAAATTAAATGAAAAGAAATAAAATATTTAATTTTAATAGAAATAAAATGAAATAAAAATAAAATTAAATTAGAAGAAATGAAGTTAAATAAAATAAAAGTCACAGATAACCCTGATAAACTCTTGCCTTACAGAGCACAACCAACTCCCCTTTTGTCTTTGGGATTATTGGGATGTTCCCAGAAATCAGATCAGGGCAGGCCCTTAGGGTGGGAAGTCTAAAAATATCTGATTATCAGCCATGGTGTGCATTAAATCCTAAAAAAACAATTTAGAGCAGATAATAAATAAAGATTTGGGGTTTTGAGAGGGAAATTTTAAATAATCCCTGAAAATTCCTTTTAAGGATGATTGTCCTGAAGGCTGAGGATTAAAAGGGATAAAGGAATTAATTAGCAGAGCCAGCAATTTTTATTAATAATATTTATTAATAGTATAATTAATATATAATTATATTATTTTTTATTAATAGTATTTATTATTTTTATTAATACTATTTATTAATAGTATTAATAGATTAATAAAATCTAATTTAAAGTATTTATTAATAGTATTTATTAGTAATTTTTATTATTAAAAGTAAGAGTTGGAAGCCTTTGTTGTACTTGAATTAATTTGAGAGCTGACAGTATAAACTTAAATGATTTTTTAAATAAATTATTTTAAGGTTTGAGCTGATTTATTTCCAGCTGGGGATGGGTTTGGAGCCAAGCAACTTAAAATAAATGGGAAATAAAAATTCCTGCTGTCCTTCCTTGGATATCAGGGATCCCTGACCCCATCCAAATTGTCAGGAAAAGGAGAGGAGCATCTGGGGTGGAATTTTATATTCCAGAATTGTGGAATTGTCCCTGGAGAACAATTTCCCTTAAAAGATGGAATTCCACATTCCAGGCAGGTGGAGGATGTTGGGATTGAGCCGAATTCTTGGAATTCACTGCAGGAATTCCTGCCTTGCATTGGGATCTCAGCATTTCTCCCATTTTTTCCCACCAAATTGTATTAAAAATCACAATTTTTCAGCTGGTTTGGGGCTGTGGAGGGATATTATAAATATATAATAAATATATAATAAATATATAATAAATATATAATAAATATATAACAAATATATAATAAATATGTAAAAAAATATAATAAATATGTAATAAATATATAATAAATATGTAATAAATATGTAATAAATATATAATAAATATGTAATAAATATATAATAAATATATAATTAATATAATATAATATAATTAATATAAATAAAAATATATTGTATTATATTGCAATATACTGCATTATATTATATATTTATAATATGTTTGTATTATATTATATTATTATTATATTATCTATATTAAAAATATTATATTGTCTTATATTAAGATATATTATGAATATAAAATTATTATATATTATATAATTATATAATTACATAATCAATATATATAATTAGTATATATTAATAAATTGATTTGTTTCAATATATTACATATTAATATATTGATTTATTTTAAAATATTATATATTAATATATTGATTTGTTTTAATATATTATATATTAATATATTGGTTTCTTTTAATATATTATTTATTAATATATTGATTTGTTTAATATATTATATATTTAATATATTGGTTTCTTTTAATATATTATATATTAATAAACTGATTTGATTTAATATATTATATATTTGATATATTGATTTCTTCTAATATATTATTTATTAATATATTGATTTGTTTCAATAATTATTATTTTATTGGGTTATTTTAATATATTATATATTTAATATATTGGTTTATTTTAATAGATTATTAATATATTGATTTGTTTTAATATATTATATTTAATATATTGATTTATTTTAATATATTATTTATTAATATATTGGTTTCTTTTAATATATTATATATTTAATAAATTGATTTCTTTTAATATATTATTTATTAATATATTGATTTGTTTCAATAATTATATATTATTTTATTGGGTTATTTTTATATATTATATATTAATAAATTAATTTATTTTAATATATTATATAAATAGATAACACCAATAAATATTCCCATAAGGAATGTGTTTGCTGTGGGTACTGATGGTGTTTGATAAAACCAAACCCTTTTAAAGAGCTTTATGGCCCCTTGGAGATCCTGTTGGGTGGGAGGTGTGCTGTAAATAATCAGGGATTGGGAAATAAATGATCCCACATTTTTCTTGGAGCCCAAATTCCCAATTTTTGCAACCCATCCCTTCTGGAGTGACCATTCCTGGTGAAGGTGCCCTTGATCTCTGTGGTAATTCCTGTGGAATTATCCCAGTTTTTGTTTGGATTTTGCCCAGAAAAGCAACATGCCCATCCAGGAGATCCTGTTGGGTGGGAGGTGTGCTGTAAATAATCAGGGATTGGGAAATAAATGATCCCACATTTTTTTTTAGGAGCCCAAACTTCCAATTTTTCCATCCCACCCCTTTTGGAATGACCGTTCTTAGTGTGGGGTGCCCATGATCGCTGTGGTTTGATCTCTGATAATTCCTGTGGAATTATCCCAGTTAATTCCCAGTTTTTATTTGGATTTTAGCCAGGAGAGCGACATGCCCATCCAGGAGATCCTGTTGGGTTGGAGGTGTGCTGTAAATAAATCAAGGATTGGGAAATCAATGATCCCACATTTTTTTTTTAGGAGCCCAAACTTCCAATTTTGCCAACCCATCCCTTCTGGAGTGACCATTCCTGGTGTAGGTACCCGTGATCTCTGTGATAATTCCTGTGGAATTATCCCTGTTAATTCCCAGTTTTTGTTTGGATTTTACCAGGAGAGTGACATGTCCATCCAGGAGATCCTGTTGGGGTGGGAGGTTTGCTGTAAATAAATCAAGGATTGGGAAATAAATGATCCCACATTTTTCTTGGAGCCCAAATTCCCAATTTTGCCAACCCATCCATTTTGGACCATTTTTGGTGAAGGTGCCCATGATCCCTGTGGTTTGATCTCTGTGTAATTCCTGTGGAATTATCCCTGTTAATTCCCAGTTTTTGTTTGGATTTTACCCAGGAGAGCGACATGCCCATCCAGGAGCTGCTGAGCCGCTATGGCTACGATGGCACCGTGCCCCTGCAGGAGGAGGAGGAGGAGGAGGAGGAAGAAGAGGAGGAGGAGGAGGGAGAGGACGATGATGATGTCGATAACGATGACAACAGCGGCTGCAGTGGGGAGAACAAGGTAAATGTGTGCTCATTTGCATATGTAAATGCATCATTTGCATACTGCACTGCTCAGTGTCCCAGGTCAGAGTTAATTTGTAATGGAGTTGGTGTAATAAACCTTGCTTTACTAATTAGGTTTATTACTAATTACCCATCTGAATTGCTCTTAATTGCTCTTAATTCCATCCCTCTCATTCCATACTGAGGCAGTTTAAAATCCAGGGTGCAATAACTGCAGCACCAGTGCAGCTCTGCCTGCCCTGGGCTCAGTGCAGCTGTGTGGGTGCAATAACTGCAGCACCATTGCAGCTCTGCCTGCCCTGGGCTCAGTGCAGCTGTGTGGGTGCAATAACTGCAGCACCATTGCAGCTCTCCCTGCCCTGGGCTCAGTGCAGCTGTGTGGGTGCAATAACTGCAGCACCATTGCAGCGCTCCCTGCCCCGAGCTCAGTGCAGCTGTGTGGGTGCAATAACTGCAGCACCAGTGCAGCTCTCCCTCCCCAGCCCCAATGCAGCTGTGTGGGTGCAATAACTGCAGCACCATTGCAGCTCTCCCTGCCCCAGCCCCAGTGCAGCTGTGTGGTTGCAATAACTGCAGCACCAGTGCAGCTCTCCCTGCCCTGGGCTCAGTGCAGCTGTGTAGGTGCAATAACTGCAGCACCAGTGCAGCTCTCCCTGCCCCAGCCCCAGTGCAGCTGTGGAGTTGCAATAACTGCAGCACCAGTGCAGCTCTCCCTGCCCCATCCCCAATGCAGCTGTGAGGGTGCAATAACTGCAGCACCAGTGCAGCTCTCCCTGCCCCAGCCCCAGTGCGGCTGTGGAGTTGCAATAACTGCAGCACCAGTGCAGCTCTCCCTGCCCTGGGCTCAGTGCAGCTGTGAGGGTGCAATAACTGCAGCACCAGTGCAGCTCTCCCTAGCCCCAATGCAGCTGTGGAGTTGCAATAACTGCCGCACCATTGCAGCTCTCCCTGCCCTGGGCTCAGCTCTATTTTTATTCTCCTTTAAGCTGCACACGTGACAGAGCTCTGCTGCCTGCTGGGCCTGATGCTCCACAAACACCTCACTAAATACACAAACTGCAGCCTTGGAACACCAAAAATGCATTTTAAAATATATTTATAATTTACCTTTTCTCTGCTTCTAATAATTCCTCTACTTGTGGTGGTTTGGCTACAAAGAAAGGAATTTATTCCAATTTTTGGTGTTATTATTGTTTGGTGGTAATATTTTAATGAAATGAAATTCAATAAAAAACACAAAGATCAAAGAAAGCAAATATTTAAATTTTATCTACTTAAAAAACAATCTTAGAGTATGTTCACACATTAAAAAGTTATTAATAAAGGAATAAAGGAATTTATTCTAATAAAGGAAATTTATTCTAATAAAGGAATTTATTCTAATAAAGGAAATTTATTCTAATAAAGGAATTTATTCTAATAAAGGAATTTATTCTAATAAAGGAATTTATTCTAATAAAGGAAATTTATTCTAATAAAGGAATTTATTCTAATAAAGGAATTTATTCTAATAAAGGAATTTATTCTAATAAAGGAAATTTATTCTAATAAAGGAATTTATTCTAATAAAGGAAATTTATTCTAATAAAGGAATTTATTCTAATAAAGGAATTTATTCTAATAAAGGAATTTATTCCAATTTTTGGTGTTATTATTGTTTGGTGGTAATATTTTAATGAAATGAAATTCAATAAAAACACAAAGATCAAAAAAAGCAAATATTTAAATTTTATCTACTTACAAACCTTGGAGTATGTTCACACATTAAGAAGTTATTAATAAAGGAATAAAGGAATTTATTCTAATAAAGGAATTTATTCTAATAAAGGAATTTATTCTAATAAAGGAAATTTATTCTAATAAAGGAAATTTATTCTAATAAAGGAATTTATTCTAATAAAGGAATTTATTCTAATAACGGAAATTTATTCTAATAAAGGAAATTTATTCTAATAAAGGAATTTATTCTAATAAAGGAAATTTATTCTAATAAAGGAATTTATTCTAATAAAGGGAATTTATTCTAATAAAGGAATTTATTCTAATAAAGGAATTTATTCCAATTTTTGGTGTTATTATTGTTTGGTGGTAATATTTTAATGAAATGAAATTCAATAAAAACCACAAAGATTAAAAAATGCAAATATTTAAATTTTATCTACTAAAAAACAACCTTAGAGTATGTTCACACATTAAAAAGTTATTAATAAAGGAATAAAGGAATTTATTTTAATAAAGGAAATTTATTCTAATAAAGGAAATTTATTCTAATAAAGGAATTTATTCTAATAAAGGAATTTATTCTAATAAAGGAATTTATTCTAATAAAGGAATTTATTCTAATAAAGGAAATTTATTCTAATAAAGGAATTTATTCTAATAAAGGAATTTATTCTAATAATGGAATTTATTCTAATAAAGGAATTTATTCTAATAAAGGAAATTTATTCTAATAAAGGAATTTATTCTAATAAAGGAATTTATTCTAATAAAGGAAATTTATTCTAATAAAGGAAATTTATTCTAATAAAGGAATTTATTCTAATAAAGGAATTTATTCTAATAAAGGAAATTTATTCTAATAAAGGAATTTATTCTAATAAAGGAAATTTATTCTAATAAAGGAAATTTATTCTAATAAAGGAATTTATTCTAATAAAGGAATTTATTCTAATAACGGAAATTTATTCTAATAAATGAATTTATTCTAATAAAGGAAATTTATTCTAATAAAGGAATTTATTCTAATAAAGGAATTTATTCTAATAAAGGAAATTTATTCCAATTTTTGGTCTTTGTACCAAGCCACCCCTGCTGTTCTGTGGGGTTGAACCACTCAACTCACGTGGATTTTTATGGAAGGCACCATTTCCATCTAAATCCCTAATTATTGAAAATTATTGAAATGATTGAAAATAAGAAAGGGTTTTAAAGACCAAAGTAAAATATTTATAATCTTCCTTTTCTCTGCTTGTAATAATTCCCCTTGTTGTGGTGGTTTGGCTACAAAGAAAGGAATTTATTCCAATTTTTGGTGTTATTAATGTTTGGTGGTAATATTTTAATGAAATGAAATTCAATGAAAACCACGAGGATTAAAAAATGCAAATATTTAAATTTTATCTACTTAAAAACAACCTTAGAGTATGTTCACACATTAAAAAGTTATTAATAAAGGAATAAACGAATTTATTCTAATAAAGGAAATTTATTCTAATAAAGGAATTTATTCTAATAAAGGAAATTTATTCTAATAAAGGAAATTTATTCTAATAAAGGAAATTTATTCTAATAAAGGAATTTATTCTAATAAAGGAAATTTATTCTAATAAAGGAATTTATTCTAATAAAGGAAATTTATTCTAATAAAGGAAATTTATTCTAATAAAGGAAATTTATTCTAATAAAGGAAATTTATTCTAATAAAGGAATTTATTCTAATAAAGGAATTTATTCTAATAAAGGAATTTATTCCAATTTTTGGTGTTATTATTGTTTGGTGGTAATATTTTAATGAAATGAAATTCAATAAAAACCACAAAGATTAAAAAATGCAAATATTTAAATTTTATCTACTTAAAAAACAACCTTAGAGTATGTTCACACATTAAAAAGTTATTAATAAAGGAATAAAGGAATTTATTCTAATAAAGGAAATTTATTCTAATAAAGGAATTTATTCTAATAAAGGAAATTTATTCTAATAAAAAAAATTTATTCTAATAAAGGAAATTTATTCTAATAAAGGAATTTATTCTAATAAAGGAAATTTATTCTAATAAAGGAATTTATTCTAATAAAGGAATTTATTCTAATAAAGGAAATTTATTCTAATAAAGGAATTTATTCCAATTTTTGGTCTTTGTTCCAAGCCAACCCTGCTGTTCTGTGGGGTTGAACCACTCAACTCACGTGGATTTTTATGGAAGGCACCATTTCCATCTAAATCCCTAATTATTGAAAATATTGAAATGATTGAAAATAAGAAAGGGTTTTAAAGACCAAAGTAAAATATTTATAATCTTCCTTTTCTCTGCTTGTAATAATTCCTCTACTTGTGGTGGTTTGGCTACAAAGAAAGGAATTTATTCCAATTTTTGGTGTTATTATTGTTTGGTGGTAATATTTTAATGAAATGAAATTCAATAAAAACCACGAGGATTAAAAAAACCAAATATTTAAATTTTATCTACTTAAAAACCAACCTCAGCACGCATTCACACTTTTAAAAAATTCCATTTTATAAAAAATATTGCCCAAATGACATTTCTCACCACCAGGCAGAACTGAGCTGCTGATTTATTTCCCTGTTTAATTTTTATTTTATTTTGTGGCAGGAGGAAACCATCAAAGATTCCTCGGGGCAGGAGGATGAGACCCAATCCTCCAACGATGACCCAGCCCCGTCTGTGGCGTCCCAGGATCCCCAGGAGATCATTCGGCCTCGGCGCTGTAAATATTTCGATACCAGTGAGTCCAGTTCAATCCCCAAAAATCCCAGTTACACCCAGTTCTGGGAGCTCCAGTGAGTCCAGTTCAATCCCAGTTACACTCAGCTCTGGGAGCTCCAGTGAGTCCAGTTCAATCCCAGTTACACCCAGTTCTGGGAGCTCCAGTGAGTCCAGTTCAATCCCCAAAAATCCCAGTTACACCCAGCTCTGGGAGCTCCAGTAAGTCCAGTTCAATCCCAGTATCACCCAGCTCTGGGAGCTCCAGTAAGTCCAGTTCAATCCCAGTTACACCCAGCTCTGGGAGCTCCAGTGAGTCCAGTTCAATCCCAGTATCACCCAGCTCTGGGAGCTCCAGTAAGTCCAGTTCAATCCCCAAAAATCCCAGTATCACCCAGCTCTGGGAGCTCCAGTAAGTCCAGTTCAATCCCAGTATCACCCAGCTCTGGGAGCTCCAGTAAGTCCAGTTCAATCCCAGTATCACCCAGCTCTGGGAGCTCCAGTGAGTCCAGTTCAATCCCAGTATCACCCGGCTCTGGGAGCTCCAGTAAGTCCAGTTCAATCCCCAAAAATCCCAGTTACACTCAGCTCTGGGAGCTCCAGTAAGTCCAGTTCAATCCCAGTTACACTCAGCTCTGGGAGCTCCAGTAAGTCCAGTTCAATCCCCAAAAATCCCAGTTACACCCAGCTCTGGGAGCTCCAGTAAGTCCAGTTCAATCCCCAAAAATCCCAGTTACACCCAGCTCTGGGAGCTCCAGTAAGTCCAGTTCAATCCCAGTATCACCCAGCTCTGGGAGCTCCAGTAAGTCCAGTTCAATCCCAGTTACACTCAGCTCTGGGAGCTCCAGTGAGTCCAGTTCAATCCCCAAAAATCCCAGTTACACCCAGTTCTGGGAGCTCCAGTGAGTCCAGTTCAATCCCCAAAAATCCCAGTTACACCCAGCTCTGGGAGCTCCAGTGAGTCCAGTTCAATCCCCAAAAATCCCAGTTACACCCAGTTCTGGGAGCTCCAGTGAGTCCAGTTCAATCCCCAAAAATCCCAGTTACACCCAGCTCTGGGAGCTCCAGTGAGTCCAGTTCAATCCCAGTTACACTCAGCTCTGGGAGCTCCAGTAAGTCCAGTTCAATCCCAGTATCACTCAGCTCTGGGAGCTCCAGTAAGTCCAGTTCAATCCCAGTATCACCCAGCTCTGGGAGCTCCAGTAAGTCCAGTTCAATCCCAGTTACACCCAGCTCTGGGAGCTCCAGTAAATCCAGTTCAATCCAGTTACACTCAGCTCTGGGAGCTCCAGTAAGTCCAGTTCAATCCCAGTATCACCCAGCTCTGGGAGCTCCAGTAAGTCCAGTTCAATCCCCAAAAATCCCAGTTACACCCAGCTCTGGGAGCTCCAGTGAGTCCAGTTCAATCCCCAAAAATCCCAGTATCACTCAGCTCTGGGAGCTCCAGTAAGTCCAGTTCAATCCCAGTATCACTCAGCTCTGGGAGCTCCAGTAAGTCCAGTTCAATCCCAGTTACACTCAGCTCTGGGAGCTCCAGTAAGTCCAGTTCAATCCCAGTATCACCCAGCTCTGGGAGCTCCAGTAAGTCCAGTTCAATCCCAGTATCACCCAGCTCTGGGAGCTCCAGTAAGTCCAGTTCAATCCCAGTATCACCCAGCTCTGGGAGTTCCAGTAAGTCCAGTTCAATCCCAGTATCACCCAGCTCTGGGAGTTCCAGTAAGTCCAGTTCAATCCCAGTATCACCCAGCTCTGGGAGCTCCAGTAAGTCCAGTTCAATCCCCAAAAATCCCAGTATCACCCAGCTCTGGGAGCTCCAGTAAGTCCAGTTCAATCCCAGTATCACCCAGCTCTGGGAGCTCCAGTAAATCCAGTTCAATCCCAGTATCACCCAGCTCTGGGAGCTCCAGTAAGTCCAGTTCAAAACCCAAAAATCCCAGTATCACCCAGCTCTGGGAGCTCCAGTAAGTCCAGTTCAATCCCCAAAAATCCCAGTTACACCCAGCTCTGGGAGCTCCAGTAAGTCCAGTTCAATCCCCAAAAATCCCAGTTACACTCAGCTCTGGGAGCTCCAGTAAGTCCAGTTCAATCCCAGTTACACTCAGCTCTGGGAGCTCCAGTAAGTCCAGTTCAATCCCCAAAAATCCCAGTATCACCCAGCTCTGGGAGCTCCAGTAAGTCCAGTTCAATCCCCAAAAATCCCAGTATCACCCAGCTCTGGGAGCTCCAGTAAGTCCAGTTCAATCCCCAAAAATCCCAGTTACACCCAGCTCTGGGAGCTCCAGTAAGTCCAGTTCAATCCCAGTATCACCCAGCTCTGGGAGCTCCAGTAAGTCCAGTTCAAAACCCAAAAATCCCAATATTTTAAAATTTGAAGAATTTTACATTTTTAAATTTGAAGAAATTTTCAATTTTAAGAACTTTAGGTTTTTACATTTTAAGAATTTTTAAATTTGAAGAATTTTACATTTTTCAATTAAAGGAATTTTTGAAATTTGAAGAATTTTAGATTTTTAAATTTGAAGAATTTTAGGTTTTAAAATTTGAAGAATTTTTCAATTCAAAGAATTTTACATTTTTAAATTTGAAGAAATTTTCAATTTTAAGAACTTTAGGTTTTTCCATTTTAAGAATTTTTAAGTTTTTAAATTTGAAGAATTTTCGATTTTTGCATTTAAAGAAATTTTCAATTTGAAGAACTTTAGGTTTTTACATTTGAAGGCCTTTTAAATTTTTAAATTTGAAGAATTTAAAATTTTTAAATTGAATTTTTCTATTCAAAGAATTTTAAATTTTTCAATTAAAGGAATTTTTCAATTTGAAGAATTTTAGATTTTTGAATTTGAAGAATGTTTCAATTTGAAGAATTTTACATTTTTAAATTTGATGAATTTAAATTTTTAAATTAAAGGAATTTTTCAAATTGAAGAATTTTAAATTTTTCAATTTGAAGAATTTTTTTAATTTGAAGAATTTTACATTTTAAATTTGAAGAATTTTAAATTTTTCAATTAAAGGAATTTTTCAATTTGAAGAAATTTAAATTTTTAAATTAAAGGAATTTTTCAATTTGAAGAATTTTTCAATTTGATGAATTTTAATTTTTTTTAATGCTGCTGGCTCACATCCTGTATAGAAACCAGCACCTTGTGAAAGGTTAATAATAAAGGATAATAAAGAGCTCAACATTCCTGCCAATCCTTATCCCAAATAATCTCCTGGAAGTGCTGCTGTGCATCCCAGATTTTTCCCTCCTCCTGCTGAGTTCTACCTGAAATTCCCTGGAAAAAACCAGAAATAACCAAGCCAGGAGCTGATGGAAAAGGGGTTAAAACCCACAAAAATATTCCCATAAAAATTCAGGATAAAATTGGATTGGGGAATCATTCAAAGCTGGGAGAAATCTGAATTTTGTGACAAAACTTCGGAATAATTTTATTTATTTGTTATTTATGTTTTCATGTCTCAGAGCCTGGTTTATATCTTAACCCCAATGTGGGTGGGTCATTTTTTAATCTCCATAAATGTCCCCAAAAGTGTCCCCAACCCTGCTGGGGGTGAGATAAGGAGGGAGGAGGGCTGGGCTGTGCTTCAATGTCTGCAAAATTCCTTGCAGATAGTGAAATAGAGGAGGAATCTGAAGAAGATGAAGATTATATTCCATCAGAAGATTGGAAAAAGGTAAATATTCCTGAATAATTAATGGCAATAATATAATCAAGAAATATAGAATAGGAAATAAATCTAGAATAGAAAAAATATAGAATAGAAAATGAATATATAGTGGAAAATAAATACAGAAAATAAAGATATAATGGAGAATAAATATGGAAAATAAATCTAGAATGGAAAATAAATCTAGAATGGAAAATAAATCTAGAATAGAAAATAAATATATAATGGAAAAAAAATATAGAATGGAAAATAAATCTAGAAAATAAATATATAATGGAAAATAAATATGGAAAATAAATATATAATGGAGAATAAATATATAATGGGGAATACATATAGAAAATAAATATATAATGGAAAATAAATATATAATGGAAAATAAATCTAGAAAATAAATATATAATAGAAAATAAATATAGAATAGAAAAAATGTAGAATAGAAAATAATTACATTATAGAAAATAAATATATAATGGAGAATACATAAAGAAAAGAAATACAGAATGGAAAATAAATATATAATGGAAAATACATTATAGAAAATAAATATATAATAGAAAATAAAGATATAATGGAAAATAAATCTAGAAAATAAATATATAATGGAAAAGAAATATAGAATGGAGAATACATATAGAAAATAAATCTAGAATGGAAAATAAATCTAGAAAATAAATATATAATGGAAAATAAAGATATAATGGAGAATAAATATAGAAAATAAATCTAGAATGGAAAATAAATATATAATGGAGAATAAATCTAGAATAGAAAAAATGTAGAATAGAAAATAAATACATTATAGAAAATAAATATATAATGGAAAATAAATATAGAAAAGAAATATATAATGGAGAATAAATCTAGAAAAGAAATATATAATGGAGAATAAATATATAATGGGGAATACACATAGAAAATAAATATAAAATAGAAAATAAATATATAATGGAAAATAAATCTAGAAAATAAATATATAATGGAAAATAAAGATATAATGGAGAATAAATCTAGAAAATAAATATAGAATGGAAAATGAATATATAATGGAGAATAAATCTAGAAAATCAATATAATGGAGAATAAATATATAATGGAGAATACATATAGAAAATAAATATAAAATAGAAAATAAATATATAATGGAAAATAAATCTAGAAAATAAATATATAATAGAAAATAAATATATAATGGAGAATACTTATAAAAAATAAATATAAAATAGAAAAGAAATATATAATGGAGAATAAATCTAGAAAATAACTATATAATAGAAAAGAACTATATAATAGGAAATAATTTGTCCCTGGGTGACTCTGAGCTCTGCAGAGCACCCAAATCAGTTTTCCCTCATAATTAGAGAAATCTTTAAATCCTCCCCAAACAATAAAAAATCCATTTCTATGTAGTTATTTTAAATTTTGAACCTGCTGATTGCATTTTTTTACATTTTAAACAATGAAAATTTTAAGAGGGGAGGACAAAAGTTGTGGTCATGCTAACAAAAAAAAAACCTCAGGTTTATTTCACTTTTTCTTTTTCTTTCCCCCCAGGAAATCATGGTGGGCTCCATGTTTCAAGCTGAAATTCCAGCTGGCACCTGCAAATACAGAGAGAATGAAAAAGGTGAGATTGGAGCATTTATTTATTTATTGTTGTTTGGAATTAATGTCCAACAAGGAGAAAAAAAAGATTTAATTGATGTCACGTGTCTTTAATTAATGAGTGATAATTAGAGCCACCATCATTAAATTACTGCTCATCCTGTGATTCAACAGAGCTGGAGGAAGAGATAAAAAAGGATTTTATTCTTCCTCTTTTTAACCCTTAAATTCTGATTTTTGATCCACACAAGCTGCAACCTCTCCACTTGGAGATTTCTTTTATGGAAAATCAAACAGCAAATGGAGAAATTGGATTATCCCATTAAAAATTGAAATTGGATTATCCCATTAAAAATTGAAATTGGATTATCCCATTAAAAATTGAAATTGGATTTCACATTAAAAATTGAAATTGGATTATCCCATTAAAAATTGAAATTGGATTTCACATTAAAAATTGAAATTGGATTTCACATTAAAAATGGAAATTGGATTATCCCATTAAAAATTGAAATTGGATTATCCCATTAAAAATTGAAATTGGATTATCCCATTAAAAATTGAAATTGGATTATCCCATTAAAAATTGAAATTGGATTATCCCATTAAAAATTGAAATTGGATTATCCCATTAAAAATGGAAATTGGATTATCCCATTAAAAATGGAAATTGGATTATCCCATTAAAAATTGAAATTGGATTATCCCATTAAAAATTGAAATTGGATTTCACATTAAAAATTGAAATTGGATTATCCCATTAAAAATTGAAATTGGATTTCACATTAAAAATTGAAATTGGATTATCCCATTAAAAATTGAAATTGGATCATCCCATTAAAAATTGAAATTGGATTATCCCATTGAAAATTGAAATTGGATTATCCCATTAAAAATTGAAATTGGATCATCCCATTAAAAATTGAAATTGGATCATCCCATTAAAAATTGAAATTGGATTATCCCATTAAAAATTGAAATTGGATTATCCCATTAAAAATTGAAATTGGATTATCCCATTAAAAATTGAAATTGGATTTCACATTAAAAATTGAAATTGGATTATCCCATTAAAAATTGAAATTGGATTATCCCATTAAAAATGGAAATTGGATTATCCCATTAAAAATTGAAATTGGATTATCCCATTAAAAATGGAAATTGGATTATCCCATTAAAAATTGAAATTGGATTTCACATTAAAAATTGAAATTGGATTATCCCATTAAAAATTGAAATTGGATTATCCCATTAAAAATTGAAATTGGATTTCACATTAAAAATGGAAATTGGATTTCACATTAAAAATGGAAATTGGATTATCCCATTAAAAATTGAAATTGGATTATCCCATTAAAAATGGAAATTGGATTTCACATTAAAAATTGAAATTGGATTATCCCATTAAAAATTGAAATTGGATTATCCCATTAAAAATTGAAATTGGATTTCACATTAAAAATTGAAATTGGATTATCCCATTAAAAATGGAAATTGGATTATCCCATTAAAAATTGAAATTGGATTATCCCATTAAAAATGGAAATTGGATTATCCCATTAAAAATTGAAATTGGATTATCCCATTAAAAATGGAAATTGGATTTCACATTAAAAATTGAAATTGGATTATCCCATTAAAAATGGAAATTGGATTATCCCATTAAAAATTGAAATTGGATTATCCCATTAAAAATTGAAGTTGGATTATCCCATTAAAAATTGAAATTGGATTATCCCATTAAAAATTGAAATTGGATTTCACATTTTGTCCCTGTTCAATCAGGAATAAAAAGTTCTGCTTTTGTGGATTTAGGTTTTTTCCCCTCATCCCAAGCTGGATGCTGTCAGGAAAGGCAGAAAGGAAATTTTCCTGATTTTTCAGCCCATTCCTAAAATTTTGCTCACACTGCAGGTCAAGGAGAAGGG
Source organism: Acrocephalus arundinaceus (assembly GCA_021534815.1). NCBI lineage: Eukaryota > Metazoa > Chordata > Aves > Passeriformes > Sylviidae > Acrocephalus > Acrocephalus arundinaceus. The sequence goes on from JAJEOU010000967.1 coordinate 30,682,810, forward strand.
AATTTTTTTTGGAAGTTTTGTGTATTTGAGTTTTTAAATCATCACCACAAGAGCTGGAGCTTTCCTAGAATCCAGGCTGGTCCTTGATTATCTCATTGCCCAGAGAGGTTGTGGATTCTCCTGGAATGAATTGTCCTCTGGAATTATCCCTGGAATGAGTTATCCCCTGGAATTATCCCCTGGAATTATCCCTGGAATGAATTGTCCCCTGGAATTATCCCCTGGAATTATCCCTGGAATGAATTATCCCCTGGAATTATCCCTGGAATTAATTAGCCCCTGGAATTATCCCCTGGAATTATCCCTGGAATTAATTATCCCCTGGAATTATCCCTGGAATTAATTATCCCCTGGAATTATCCCTGGAATTAATTATCCCCTGGAATTATCCCTGGAATTAATTATCCCCTGGAATTATCCCTGGAATTAATTATCCCCTGGAATTATCCCTGGAATGAATTATCCCCCAGAATTATTCCTGGAATGAGTTATCCCCTGGAATTAATTATCCCCTGGAATTATCCTTGGAATTAATTATCCCCTGGAATTATCCCTGGAATTATCCCCTGGAATTAATTATCCCCTGGAATTAATTATCCCCTGGAATTATCCCTGGAATTAATTATCCCCTGGAATTATCCCTGGAATTATCCCTGGAATTAATTATCCCCTGGAATTATCCCTGGAATGAATTATCCCCAGAATTATTCCTGGAATGAGTTATCCCCTGGAATTAATTATCCCCTGGAATTATCCCTGGAATTATTCCTGGAATTAATTATCCCCTGGAATTATCCCTGGAATTATCCCTGGAATTAATTATCCCCTGGAATTAATTATCCCCTGGAATTATCCCTGGAATTAATTATCCCCTGGAATTATCCCTGGAATTAATTATCCCCTGGAATTATCCCTGGAATTATCCCTGGAATTAATTATCCCCTGGAATTATCCCTGGAATTAATTATCCCCTGGAATTATCCCTGGAATTATCCCTGGAATGAGTTATCCCCTGGAATTATCCCTGGAATTATCCCCTGGAATTAATTATCCCCTGGAATTAATTATCCCCTGGAATTATCCCTGGAATTATCCCTGGAATTAATTATCCCCTGGAATTATCCCTGGAATTAATTATCCCCTGGAATTATCCCTGGAATTATCCCTGGAATTAATTATCCCCTGGAATTATCCCTGGAATTAATTATCCCCTGGAATTATCCCTGGAATTATCCCTGGAATGAGTTATCCCCTGGAATTAGCCCTGGATTATCCCCTGAAATTATTCCTGGAATGAATTGTCCCCTGGAATTATCCCTGGAATTATCCCTGGAATTATCCCTGGAATTATCCCTGGGAATTCCCAGGCCAGGCTGGACAGGATTTGGGGAAGCAGAATTCCCTCTCCCAGTGCAATCCATGGAATTGGATCATTTTTAAGCAGAATTCCCTCTCCCAGTGCAATCCATGGAATTGGATCATTTTTAAGCAGAATTCCCTCTCCCAATGCAATCCATGGAATTGGATGATTTTTAAGGTCTCCTGTGATAGCAGAATTCCCTCTCCCAGTGCAATCCATGGAATTGGATCATTTTTTAGGATCCCTTGGAGTAGCAGAATTCCCTCCTCCAGTGCAATCCATGGAATTGGATCATTTTTAAGCAGAATTCCCTCTCCCAGTGAAATCCATGGAATTGGATCATTTTTGACATCCCTTGGAATAGCAGAATTCCCTCTCCCAGTTAAATCCATGGAATTGGATCATTTTTAAGATCCCTTGGGATACAGAATTCCCTCTCCCAGTGGAATCCATGGAATTGGATCATTTTTAAGCAGAATTCCCTCTCCCAATGCAATCCTTGGAATTGGATCATTTTTAAGCAGAATTCCCTCTCCCAGTGCAATCCATGGAATTGGATCATTTTAGGATCCCTTGGGATAACAGAATTCCCTCTCCCAGTGCAATCCATGGAATTGGATCATTTTAGGATCCCTTGGGATACAGAATTCCCTCTCCCAATGCAATCCATGGAATTGGATCATTTTAGGATCCCTTGGGATACAGAATTCCCTCTCCCAATGCAATCCTTGGAATTGGATCATTTCTCAGGTCCCTTCCAACCCAAACCACTCCAGGATTCTCTGAGGATTCCCAGAACTCTTTTTTTATTTTGAATGAGCATCCAAACATCAGCTGAGTTGGAACCTGTGGAACAAAAACTTCCCAAAAAACCTCCTGGGAGCTGTTCCCAAAGTGTCAAACGAAGCTTCTTTCTTTACCAAACATTTCATCATTGTTTTTACCACTTTTAGGGATTTATTTGGATTTATTTCCATGATAAAATACTTTTTCCATGTGGAGATTCCTCTCTCCACCCCCTGAGCTCTCCCCATGCTCCCTTCCTGTGCTTTCCCAAGTTTTCCTCTTGGAATCAATCCTCAAATTCCATTCTTGCTGCTCTTTTTAGATTGCATGGATATTTTGCTCCTTTAATAGCCAGAATTTCACTTTATTTTTTGTTGCAACCCAAAGCTTGGCTCTTCCAAAGGAAAACTGGGGGATAATCAGGGATATCTCCCTTGGAGCACATTTCTCCATGAATTTTGGGTTATTGTGGCTTCCCTGCTCTCAAACTGCTGTGAAAGCTCTGGAAAAAGTGGAGATGAAAATTCTGGATGAGTTTTAGAATCCACATCTCAGATCATGGCAGGGATTTGAAGGCAAAGCCCAAAATCCAAACCCAAAATCCAAACAATTTGGATCCCTGCATCCATTGGAGCTCCAATGATCTCCCAAGGTTGATCATTATAAAGAATTATTTTATCATGATTTGATTTGATTTGAATTCTTTTCTTGTGAATTCCAATTCCTCATGCAGTGTATGAAAACGATGACCAGCTGCTGTGGAATCCTGATTTTTTAGCAGAGGATAAAGTGATAGAATTCCTCAAGGAAGCCTCGAGGCGCACGGGAGAGGAGAAAGGTTTGGATGCAATTCCAGAGGGGTCTCATATTAAAGACAACGAGCAGGTATGGAAAAATAATCACAATTTGGAGTTTATTTTCTAGAATTAATCATCTTTTTCTTTCATTTTACACCCAGGAGGTAAAATTGAAGTTTTGTTGTTCCTTGTGGAAATGGAACTTGGTGAGGTTTTGGCCTCTCAGTGAATATTGGAAATGTTCACTTGGGTTTGATGTTGCTTTATGGGAAATAAATATAGAATAGGAAATAAATATAGGAAATAAATATAGAATAGGAAATAAATGTAGAATAGGAAATAAATGTAGAATAGGAAATAAATGTAGAATAGGAAATAAATATAGAATAGAAAATAAATATAGAATAGGAAATAAATATAGAATAGGAAATAAATATAGGAAATAAATATAGAATAGGAAATAAATATAGAATAGGAAATAAATATAGAATAGGAAATAAATGTATAATAGGAAATAAATATAGAATAGGAAATAAATATAGAATAGGAAATAAATATAGGAAATAAATATAGAATAGAAAATAAATATAGAATAGAAAATAAATATAGAATAGAAAATAAATATAGAATAGGAAATAAATATAGAATAGAAAATAAATATAGAATAGAAAATAAATATAGAATAGGAAATAAATATAGAATAGAAAATAAATATAGAATAGAAAATAAATATAGAATAGGAAATAAATGTAGAATAGGAAATAAATATAGAATAGAAAATAAATATAGAATAGAAAAAATTATATAGGAGATAAATATAGAATAGGAAATAAATATAGAATAGGAAATAAATATAGAATAGGAAATAAATATAGAATAGGAAATAAATGTAAAATAGGAAATAAATATAGAATAGGAAATAAATATAGAATAGGAAATAAATATAGAATAGAAAATAAATATAGAATAGGAGAAAAATATAGAATAGGAAATAAATATAGAATAGGAAATAAATATAGAATAGGAAATAAATGTAGAATAGGAAATAAATGTAGAATAGGAAATAAATATAGAATAGGAAATAAATATAGAATAGAAAATAAATGTATAATAGAAAATAAATATAGAATAGGAAATAAATATAGAATAGGAAATAAATATAGAATAGGAGATAAATATAGAATAGGAAATAAATATAGAATAGGAAATAAATGTAGAATAGGAAATAAATATAGAATAGGAAATAAATATAGAATAGGAAATAAATGTAGAATAGGAAATAAATATAGAATAGGAAATAAATATAGAATAGGAAATAAATGTAGAATAGGAAATAAATGTAGAATAGGAAATAAATGTATAATAGGAAATAAATATAGAATAGGAAATAAATATAGAATAGAAAATAAATATAGAATAGAAAAAATTATATAGGAGATAAATATAGAATAGAAAATAGATATAGAATAGAAAATAAATATAGAATAGGAAATAAATATGTAATAGAAATAAATATAAAATAGGAAATAAATATATTATAGAAAATAAATATGTAATAGAAAAATATAATAGAAATAAATATATAATAGGAAATGAATACATAATAGGAAATAAATATATAATAGGAAATAAATATGTAATAGGAAATAAATATATAATAGAAAAATATATCATAGGAAATAAATATGTAATAGGAAATAAATATATAATAGAAGAAAAAGAATAGAAAATAAATATATAATAGGAAATAAATATGTAATAGAAATAAATATGTAATAGGAAATTAATATATAATAGGAAAAGAAGAATAGAAAATAAATATATAATAGAAAAAAATAGGAAATTAATATGTAATAGGAAATTAATATATAGTAGGAAATAAATATAGAATAGAAAAAAGAATAGAAAATAAATATAGAATAGGAAATAAATATATAATAGAAATAAATATAGAATAGGAAATAAATATATAATAGAAAATAAATATGTAATAGAAAAAATATAATAGAAATAAATATATAATAGGAAAATAAATATGTAATAGGAAATTAATACGTAATAGGAAATAAATATATAATAGAAAAATATATCATAGGAAATAAATATGTAATAGGAAATTAATATATAATAGAAGAAAAAGAATAGAAAATAAATATGTAATAGGAAATAAATATATAATAGGAAATAAATATAGAATAGAAATAAATATATAATAGAAATAAATATATAATAGAAATAAATATATAATAGAAAATAAATATATGATAGAAAATAAATATATAATAGAAATAAATATATAATAGAGAATAAATATATAATAGAAATAAATATATAATAGAAATAAATATATAATAGAAAATAAATATATAATAGAAAATAAATATATAATAGAAATAAATATATAATAGAAAATAAATATATAATAGAAATAAATATATAATAGAAAATAAATATATAATAGAAATAAATATATAATAGAAATAAATATATAATAGAAAATAAATATAGAATAGGAAATAAATATGCAATAGGAAATAAATAAAACCAGTTTTTATTTTATATTTAAATCTGTGTGAATTAATTCTCTCAGGTACAGAATTTTTCAATTCTGAAATTCTCTATGAATCCACATTTAATTTTTTCTTCATCCCTTAAAAACAACCCTCAACACATCGATTTTACAGAAGTGTGTAGTGGATGGAAAAGTCTCCAAAAAAACTTTTACAGAGGTGTGTGATGGATGAAAAAGTCACGGTGCTTTGGTAGGGGACTTTTGGTTCTGGAAATAGAGATTTGGAAATTGAAGTACAGTAAATACATCTGAAATAACACCAGTTATTTTTAATTTGGGGTATCAGGGGTTCCCTGGGAGTGCTGGGGTGATAAATGTGAATTTTCCATTTTTAATTTGGGGTATCAGGGGTTCCCTGGGAGTGCTGGGGTGATAAATGTGAATTTTCCATTTTTAATTTGGGGTATCAGGGATTGCCTGGGAGTGCTGGAGTGATAAATGTGAATTTTCCATTTTTAATTTGGGGGTGTCAGGGATTGCCTGAGAGTGCTGGGGTGATAAAATGTGAATTTTCCATTTTTAATTTGGGGTATCAGGGATTCCCTGGGAGTGCTGGGGTCATAAAATGTGAATTTTCCATTTTTAATTTGGAGTGATAAATGTGAATTTTCCATTTTTAATTTGGGGTATCAGGGGTTCCCTGGGAGTGCTGGGGTCATAAAATGTGAATTTTCCATTTTTATTTTGGGGTGATAAATGTGAATTTTCCATTTTTAATTTGGGGTATCAGGGATTGCCTGGGTGTGCTGGGGTCATAAATGTGAATTTTCCATTTTTAATTTGGAGTGATAAAATGTGAATTTTCCATTTTTAATCTGGGATGATAAAATGTGAATTTTCCATTTTTAATTTGGAGTGATAAAATGTGAATTTTCCATTTTTAATCTGGGATGATAAAATGTGAATTTTCCATTTTTAATTTGGGGTATCAGGGATTGCCTGGGAGTGCTGGGGTGATAAATGTGAATTTTCCATTTTTAATCTGGAGTGATAAATGTGAATTTTCCATTTTTAATCTGGGATGATAAAATGTGAATTTTCCATTTTTAATCTGGAATGATAAATGTGAATTTTCCATTTTTAATCTGGAGTGATAAATGTGAATTTTCCATTTTTAATCTGGGATGATAAAATGTGAATTTTCCATTTTTAATCTGGAGTGATAAATGTGAATTTTCCATTTTTAATCTGGAATGATAAATGTGAATTTTCATTTTTAATCTGGAATGATAAAATGTGAATTTTCCATTTTTAATCTGGAATGATAAATGTGAATTTTCCATTTTTAATCTGGAATGATAAAATGTGAATTTTCCATTTTTAATCTGGAGTGATAAAATGTGAATTTTCCATTTTTAATCTGGAGTGATAAATGTGAATTTTCCATTTTTAATCTGGAATGATAAATGTGAATTTTCCATTTTTAATCTGGGATGATAAATGTGAATTTTCCATTTTTAATCTGGAATGATAACATTTGGATTTTCCATTTTTAATCTGGGATGATAAATGTGAATTTTCCATTTTTAATCTGGAATGATAAATGTGAATTTTCCATTTTTAATCTGGAATGATAAATGTGAATTTTCCATTTTTAATCTGGAGTGATAAAATGTGAATTTTCCATTTTTAATCTGGAATGATAAAATGTGAATTTTCCATTTTTAATCTGGAGTGATAAATGTGAATTTTCCATTTTTAATCTGGAATGATAAAATGTGAATTTTCCATTTTTAATCTGGGATGATAAAATGTGAATTTTCCATTTTTAATCTGGAATGATAAAATGTGAATTTTCCATTTTTAATCTGGAGTGATAAATGTGAATTTTCCATTTTTAATCTGGAATGATAAAATTTGAATTTTCCATTTTTAATCTGGGTTATCAGTGATTCTCTGACCATGCTGGAATGATCAAATTTGGATTTTCCATTTTTAATCTGGAGTGATAAAATGTGAATTTTCCATTTTTAATCTGGAATGATAAATGTGAATTTTCCATTTTTAATCTGGGATGATAAACGTGAATTTTCCATTTTTAATCTGGGATGATAAATGTGAATTTTCCATTTCTAATCTGGAGTGATAAATGTGAATTTTCCATTTTTAATCTGGGATGATAAATGTGAATTTTCCATTTTTAATCTGAAATGATAAATGTGAATTTTCCATTTTTAATCTGGAACGATAAAATGTGAATTTTCCATTTTTAATCTGGAGTGATAAAATGTGAATTTTCCATTTTTAATCTGGAATGATAAATGTGAATTTTCCATTTTTAATCTGGGATGATAAACGTGAATTTTCCATTTTTAATCTGGGATGATAAATGTGAATTTTCCATTTCTAATCTGGAGTGATAAATGTGAATTTTCCATTTTTAATCTGGGATGATAAAATGTGAATTTTCCATTTTTAATTTGAGGTATCAGTGATTCTCTGACCATGCTGGAATGATAAATGTGAATTTTCCATTTTTAATCTGGAATGATAAATGTGAATTTTCCATTTTTAATCTGGAGTGATAAATGTGAATTTTCCATTTTTAATCTGGAGTGATAAAATGTGAATTTTCCATTTTTAATCTGGGGTGATAAATGTGAATTTTCCATTTTTAATCTGGGGTGATAAATGTGAATTTTCCATTTTTAATCTGGAATGATAAAATGTGAATTTTCCATTTTTAATCTGGAATGATAAATGCGAATTTTCCATTTTTAATCTGGAATGATAAAATGTGAATTTTCCATTTTTAATCTGGAATGATAAAATGTGAATTTTCCATTTTTAATCTGGGATGATAAATGTGAATTTTCCATTTTTAATCTGGAATGATAAATGTGAATTTTCCATTTTTAATCTGAAATGATAAAATGTGAATTTTCCATTTTTAATCTGAAATGATAAAATGTGAATTTTCCATTTTTAATCTGGAATGATAAAATGTGAATTTTCCATTTTTAATCTGGAATGATAAATGTGAATTTCCCATTTATTTATCTGGGGGATATCAGTGATTCTCTGGACATGTTGGAATGATAAATGTGAATTTTCCATTTTTAATCTGGAATGATAAAATGTGAATTTTCCATTTTTAATCTGGAATGATAAAATGTGAATTTTCCATTTTTAATCTGGAGTGATAAATGTGAATTTTCCATTTTTAATCTGGAGTGATAAATGTGAATTTTCCATTTTTAATCTGGAATGATAAATGTGAATTTTCCATTTTTAATCTGGAATGATAAAATGTGAATTTTCCATTTTTAATCTGGAATGATAAAATTTGCATTTTCCTCTCTTGCAGGCTCTCTATGAACTGGTGAAATGCAATTTTGACACAGAGGAATCCTTGAGGAGGCTGAGGTTTAATGTCAAAGCAGCCAGAGGTGAGAACGCCCCAAAAATGAATTTAAATTCCGAAATTTTAATTTAATTTCTTACCCACACATTGAGATTTGCTGGCAGCAGGGTTGATTTGAGTTTTATTTAAATGAGCTCAGTGAATCTCTTGTTTTTGGGAGAATGGAATTAATTCTCAGCTGGGGAAATTCTCTTCCTGACCAGATTTGGGATTTCAGCAGCAACTCCAAATTAAAATTATTTCTTTACACAGCACAGGAAATGCTGATTTTTTATTGATGATATTGATTTTATTGACGGATGTGATTATTTTTTAGGTGTTTGATTGTGCTCTTCCAGACCTTGCAGTCATCAAAGGGAATGCAACAAACATGAGACGTGAAATAATTCTGAATAAAGGAACAAATTAACCTTTTATTTTGCATAAATAACAGTAAAAAAACCCTGATACATAAAATAAAAGAATTCTAAATAAAGGAGCAAACAAAAGAACATTAAAAACCTTGATATGTAAAATAAAATAATTCTAAATACAGGAACAAATTAACCTTTTATTTTATAAAAATAACATTAAAAGTCCTGATATGTAAAAATTAAATAATCCTAAATAAAGGAGAATAAAAACTTTTTATTTTCCAAAGTATAACATTACAAATCCCTGATACATAAAATAAAATAATCCTAAATAAAGAGGCAAATTAACCTTTTAATTTCCCAAAATAACATTAAAAGTCCTGATACACAAAAATTAAATAATCCTAAATAAAGGAGAATAAAAACCTTTTTATTTTCCAAAAATAACATTAAAAGCCCTTGATATATAATTAAATAAAGGAGCAAATAAATCTTTTATTTTACAAAAATTAACATTAAAAAGCCTAATATGTAAAATAAAAGAATTCTGAATAAAGGAACAAATTAACTTTTTATTTTCCAAAGTGTGGCATTAAAAATCCTGATACATAAAATAAAATAACCCTAAATAAAGGAGCAAATAAATCTTTTATTTTACAAAATTAACATTAAAAAGTCTAATATATAAAATAAAATAATCCTAAATAAAGGAACAAATTAACTTTTTATTTTCCAAAGTGTAGTGTTAAAAATCCTGATACATAAAATAAAATAAATTCCTTATAAGGAATTATAATTCCTTATAATTCCACCTGAATAAAGGAACAAATTAACTTTTTATTTTATAAAAATAACATTAAAAACTCTGATATGTAAAAATTAAATAATCCTAAATAAAGGAGAATAAAAACTTTTTATTTTCCAAAGTATAACATTACAAATCCCTGATACATAAAATGAAATAATAAATAAATTAAGTGGAAAATTAACCTTTTTATTTTATAAAATATGACATTAAACCCCCGATCTTGGGTTTTAATGGGATCCTGCAGCATTTCCTGTGCTGATATTGACCTGAAAAATCAGTTTATAACAATCCCGAAAAACCAGATCCTCCCATTTCCCAACTTGTCCTTCCAAGGGACAATTCCCATTCTTATACTAAAAATTAGACTAAAATTACACTAAAATTGGACTAAAATTGGACTAAAATTAGATTAAAATTACACTAAAATTAGACTAAAATTAGACTAAAATTGGACTAAAATTATACTAAAATTACACTAAAATTGCACTAAAATTATACTAAAATTAGACTAAAAATAGATTAAAATTAGATTAAAATTATGCTAAAATTGGACTAAAATTAGACTAAAATTAGACTAAAATTACGCTAAAATTACACTAAAATTACACTAAAATTACACTAAAATTAGACTAAAATTAGACTAAAATTGGACTAAAATTGGACTAAAATTAGATTAAAATTAGACTAAAATTAGACTAAAATTATGCTAAAATTAGACTAAAAATAGATTAAAATTAGACTAAAATTAGACTAAAATTATGCTAAAATTATGCTAAAATTATGCTAAAATTAGACTAAAATTGGACTAAAATTACACTAAAAATTAGACTAAAATTACACTAAAATTGCACTAAAATTAGATTAAAATTAGACTAAAATTACACTAAAATTACACTAAAAATTAGACTAAAATTGCACTAAAATTAGACTAAAATTACACTAAAATTACGCCAAAATTAGACTAAAATTAGACTAAAATTAGACTAAAATTACGCCAAAATTAGACTAAAATTAGACTAAAATTACACTAAAATTACACTAAAATTACACTAAAATTAGATTAAAATTACACTAAAAATCGGACTAAAATTGGACTAAAATTAGACTAAAATTGGACTAAAATGAGACTAAAATGAGACTAAAATTGGACTAAAATTGGACTAAAATTATGCTAAAATTAGACTAAAATTGCACTAAAATTGCACTAAAATTAGACTAAAATTGGACTAAAATTAGACTAAAATTATGCTAAAATTGGGCTAAAATTATGCTAAAATTGCACTAAAATTGCACTAAAATTGCACTAAAATTGGACTAAAATTGCACTAAAATTGGACTAAAATTGGACTAAAATTGGACTAAAATTACACCAAAATTACACCAAAATTCCCATTTTTTTCCCTTAAAAGTGAAATTCCTGTGGGTGCTTCCTATGGGATCAACATCCACCTCATCCCAGATTTTTTCTGTCCTTCATTTGCCTTTTTTAATGAATTATTTCCTTTATTTTTTATTTGGGATTTTCCTACAGAAGAATTATCTGTTTGGACAGAAGAGGAGTGCAGGAATTTTGAGCAAGGACTGAAAGTTTATGGCAAAGATTTCCACGTCATTCAGGCAAATAAGGTAAATTTGAATTGCAATTTTTACATTTTAAAACAAATTAATTCTGAATAAATGTATTTCCATGGATAAATTTATTTCATTTTTGCTGTAGGATCACAAAATCCTGGAATGGTTTGGGTTGGAAGGGACCTTAAAGATCCCTTTAATTCCAGGGATGGATCCAGGGATGATTTTTTTCCCAATATTTCCATCCAAATTTGGATTTAATTTGGATTTTTGGGTTTCTCAAAGCCCAGAATTTGTAACTGGAAGTGCAGAAATCCTGGGGGCTGAAAATCCTTGGAATTTTTCCTCCTGGAGCTGCTCCTTCCCTAAGAGCTCCAATCCTTTCACAAACACCCCAACTTCCATTCCATAAAATAACTCCATAAATTCCAAATCAATTTTAACATTTTTGAAATTTGAAGGATTTTTCAATTTGAAGAATTTTAAATTTTTCAATTTGAAGAAATTTAATTTTTTCAATTTAAAGATTTTTTTAATTTTTAATTTTTCAATTTGAAGAATTTTTCAATTTGAAGAAATTTAGATTTTTTCATTTAAAGATTTTTTTTAATTTTTAATTTTTCAAGTTGAAGAATTTTTCAATTTGAAGAAATTTAAATTTTTCAATTTGAAGAAATTTAAATTTTTTAATTTAAAGATTTTTTTCAATTTTTAATTTTTCAATTTGAAGAATTTTTCAATTTGAAAAATTTTAAATTTTTCAATTTGAAGAAATTTAGATTTTTAAATTTAAAGATTTTTTTAATTTTTAGTTTTTCAATTTGAAGAATTTTTCAATTTGAAGAAATTTAAATTTTTCAATTTGAAGAAATTTAATTTTTTCAATTTAAAGATTTTTTAATTTTTAATTTTTCAATTTGAAGAATTTTTCAATTTGAAGAAATTTAAATTTTTCAATTTGAAAAAATTTAGATTTTTTAAAGATTTTTTTAATTTTTAATTTTTCAATTTGAAGAATTTTTCAATTTGAAGAAATTTAAATTTTTCAATTTGAAGAAATTTAAATTTTTAAATTTAAAGATTTTTTTAAATTTTTAATTTTTCAATTTGAAGAATTTTTCAATTTGAAGAATTTTAAATTTTTCAATTTGAAGAAATTTAGATTTTTTAATTTAAAGATTTTTTTAATTTTTAATTTTTCAATTTGAAGAATTTTTCAATTTAAAGAGTTTTATATTTTTCAATTTGAAGAAATTTAGATTTTTAAATTTAAAGATTTTTTTTAATTTTTAATTTTTCAATTTGAAGAATTTTTCAATTTAAAGAATTTTATATTTTTCAATTTGAAGAAATTTAAATTTTTCAATTTGAAGAAATTTAAATTTTTCAATTTAAAGATTTTTTTTAATTTTTAGATTTTCAATTTGAAGAATTTTTCAATTTGAAGAATTTTAGGGGTTTGAATTTGAAAAAAATTAAATTTGAAGAATTTTAGATTTTTAAATTTTAATATTTTTAGATTTGAGGATTTTTAGATTTTTTTTGAAGAATTTTTCAATTTGAAAAAATTTTAATTTTTAAACCTGAAGTTTTTTAAATTTGAAATTTTTTTCAATTTCAAGAATTTTGAATTTTTAAATTTGAAGAATTTTAAACTTAAATTTGAAGACTTTTTCAATTTGAAGAATTGTAGGGTTTTAATTTGAAGATTGTTAGGTTTTTAAATCTGAAGAATTTTTACATTTGAAGAACTTTAGATTTTTGAATTTGAAGAATTTTTGAATTTGAAGAATTTTTCAATTTGAAGAATTTTAGTTTTTTAAATTTTAAGAATTTTTCAATTTGAAGAATTTTAGATTTTTCAATTTGAAGAATTTTTAAATGTGCAGAATTTAAAATGTTCAAATTTGCAGAATTTTTAGCTTTTTAAATTTGAAAAATTCTTCAATTTGAACAATTTTAAATTTTTCAATTTTGAGAATTTTTCGATTTGAAGAATTTTACATTTTTCAATTTGAACAATTTTAAATTTTTAAATTTGAAGAAGTTTTAAATTTGAAGAATTTTAGTTTTTTAACTTTTAAGAATTTTTAAATTTGAAGAACTTTAGATTTTTATATGTTAAAACTTTTTAAATTTTAAGAATTTAAATTTTTAAATTTGAAGACTTTTTAAATTTTAAGAATTTAAATTTTTAAATTTGAAGACTTTTTAAATTTTAAGAATTCTAAATTTTTAAACTCGAAGAATTTTACTTTTTTAAATTTGAAGAATTTTTCAATTTGAAGAATTTTAAATTTTTAAATTTGAAGACTTTTTCAATTTGAAGAATTTTACTTTTTTAAATTTGAAGACTTTTTCAATGTGAAGAATTTTACATTTTTCAATTTGAAGAATTTTTCAATGTGAAGAATTTTACATTTTTCAATTTGAAGATTTTCCACTCTTCCAACCACCTCTCACTTCCAATTTCACCCATTTTTTTGCTATAAAATCTGAATTTTTTGCCCCAAACCACCTTTAAATTAACCCAGACTTGTTTGTCTCTGCTCCCAGGTTCGGACCCGCTCCGTGGGGGAATGTGTGGCCTTTTATTACATGTGGAAAAAGTCAGAACGTTACGATTTCTTCGCTCAGCAGACTCGATTTGGGAAGAAAAAATACAACCTGCACCCTGGGGTCACGTAAGATGTGCCTCATTTCATCTTTGGGGGGTTAAATGGGCATTTCTTGTCCTGCTCACAGCTGGAAATTCAGGGATTCACAGCTTGGTTTGCAGCAGCAAAAGAGCCAAAGTGAGAATGTTGTAAGTAAAAAAATAAATGTTGTAAGTGTGCTTAAATAATCTGAAAAATACGTTTATTATATGTTAATATGTATAGAAAAATATGTAATGTATAATGTATAATGTATAATATATAATATATGATATATAATGTATAATACATAATATATAATACATAATATATAATGTATAATATATAATATATGATATATAATATATAATACATAATACATAATATATAATATGATATATAATATATAATACATAATACATAATATATAATATATAATATATAATACATAATATATAATGTATAATATATAATATATAATGTATAATGTATAATATATAATGTATAATGTATAATACATAATACATAATATATAATGTATAATATATAATACATAATTTATAATATGTAATATATATTATCTATAATATATAATGTATAAGACATAATATATAATATATAATATATATTATATATAATATATAAATGTTATATTAATTATGTTATTAATTAATATTAATATAAATATTATATAGTTATATAGTTATAGATTCATCCCAGCCCCTGCCCACCTTCCCAGGGAGGAATTCCTGCCCAATCTCCCATCCAGGCTGGCCTGGGACACTTCCAGGGATGCAGGGACAACCCCAGCTGTTCTGGGAATTCCATCCCAGCCCCTCCCAGCCAGGAATTCCTGCCCAATATTCCATCCAGGCTGGCCAGGGACACTGCCAGGGATCCTGGGGAATTCAACCAAGCCCCTCCCAGCCAGGAATTCCTGCCCAATATCCCATCCAGGCTGGCCTTGGACACTGCCAGGGATCCAGGGAATTCATCCCAGCCCCTCCCAGGAGGAATTCCTGCCCAATATCCCATCCAGCGTGGCCATGGACACTTCTGGGATTCCCAACTCTTCTGGGAATTCCATCCCAGCCCCTCCCAGGGAGGAATTCCTGCCCAATATCCCATCCAGCCTGCCTTGGACACTGCCAGGGATCCAGGGAATTCATCCCAGCCCTTCCCAGGGAGGAATTCCTGCCCAACATCCCATCCAACCTGGGCATGGGCACTTTCAGGGATCCAGGGGAATCCATGCCAGCCCCTCCCAGCCAGGAATTCGTGCCCAATCTCCCATCCAGACTGGCCAGGGACACTGCCAGGGATTCAGGGAATCCATGCCAGCCCCTCCCAGGGAGAAATTCCTGCCCAATTTCCCATCCAGCCTGGCCATGGACACTTCAAGAGACGCAGCTGCTTCTCTGGGAATTCCATCCCAGCCCCTCCCAGGGAGGAATTCCTGCCTGATATCCCATCCAACCTGGCCTTGGACACTTGTGGGATTCCCAGCTGTTCTGGGAATTCCATCCCAGCCCCTCCCAGGAGGAATTCCTTCCCAATCTCCCATCCAGGCTGGCCTTGGACACTTCAAGGGACCCAGGAGCAGCTCCAGCTTCTCTGGGAATTCCATCCCAGCCCCTCCCAGGGAGGAATTCCTGCCCAATATCCCATCCAACCTGGCCTGGGACACTTCTGGGATTCCCAGCTTCTCTGGGAATTCCATCCCATCCCCTCCCGGCAGGAATTCCTGCCCAGTCTCCCATCCATCCCTGGACACTGCCAGGGATCCAGGGGATTCATCCCATCCCCTCCCGGCAGGAATTCCTGCCCAATATCCCATCCATCCCTGGACACTGCCAGGGATCCAGGGGATTCATCCCATCCCGTCCCGGCAGGAATTCCTGCCCAGTCTCCCATCCATCCCTGCCCAGTGTGAGTGGATCCCTTTCCCCATCCGCGGGGTGTGCAGGGATGCGTTCAGCCCATCCCGGGGCTTTCCCTGAGCTCCGTGTGTGCAATTCCCGCAGGGATTACATGGATCGGCTCCTGGACGAGAGCGAGAGCGCCGCCTCCAGCCGGGCCCCGTCCCCGCCTCCCACGGCCTCCAACAGCAGCAGCAGCCAGTCCGAGAGGGAGGAGAGGGAGGAGAGCTCCGAGTGCGCCTCGGGCAGCGCCCGCAACGGTGAGAGCGGCCCTGCTGCCCCTGCGGGACAATTCCAGCTGGACTGGGGCTGGGGGAGATCATCCAGGGAATTCCCTCCATCCCAGGGAATTCCCTCCATCCCAGGGAATTCCCTCCATCCCTCTGCCTCCTCTGCGGGACAATTCCAGCTGGATTGGGGCTGGGGGAGATCATCCAGGGAATTCCCTCCATCCCAGGCTGGCCCCTGCTGCCCCTGCGGGACAATTCCAGCTGGACTGGGGATGGGATAGCCCATCCAGGGAATTCCCACTATCCCAAGGAACTCCCACCATCCCAGGGAATTCCCACCATCCCTCTGCCTCCTCCTCAGCACAATTCCAGCTGGATTGGGGCTGGGAGAGCCCTTCCAGGGAATTCCCTCCATCCCAGGCTGGCCCCTGCTGCCTCTGCGGGACAATTCCAGCTGGATTGGGGCTGGGGGAGATCATCCAGGGAATTCCCTCCATCCCAGGGAATTCCCTCCATCCCAGGGAATTCCCTCCATCCCAGGGAATTCCCTCCATCCCAGGGAATTCCCACCATCCCTCTGCCTCCTCCTGAGCACAATTCCAGCTGGATTGGGGCTGGGGGAGATCATCCAGGGAATTCCCACCATCCCTCTGCCTCCTCTGCGGGACAATTCCAGCTGGATTGGGGCTGGGGGAGATCATCCAGGGAATTCCCTCCATCCCAGGGAATTCCCTCCATCCCAGGGAATTCCCTCCATCCCAGGGAATTCCCTCCATCCCAGGGAATTCCCACCATCCCTCTGCCTCCTCTGCGGGACAATTCCAGCTGGATTGGGGCTGGGAGAGCCATCCAGGGAATTCCCTCCATCCCTCTGCCTCCTCTGCGGGACAATTCCAGCTGGATTGGGGATGGGAGAGATCATCCAGGGAATTCCCTCCATCCCAGGGAATTCCCTCCATCCCTCTGCCTCCTCTGCAGGACAATTCCAGCTGGATTGGGGCCGGGAGAGATCATCCAGGGAATTCCCTCCATCCCAGGGAATTCCCTCCATCCCTCTGCCTCCTCTGCGGGACAATTCCAGCTGGATTGGGGATGGGAGAGCCCATCCAGGGAATTCCCACCATCCCAGGGAATTCCCTCCATCCCTCTGCCTCCTCTGCGGGACAATTCCAGCTGGATTGGGGCCGGGAGAGATCATCCAGGGAATTCCCTCCATCCCAGGGAATTCCCTCCATCCCAGGGAATTCCCTCCATCCCTCTGCCTCCTCCTGAGCACAATTCCAGCTGGATTGGGGCTGGGAGAGATCATCCAGGGAATTCCCTCCATCCCAGGCTGGCCCCTGCTGCCTCTGCGGGACAATTCCAGCTGGATTGGGGCTGGGAGAGCCCATCCAGGGAATTCCCTCCATCCCTCTGCCTCCTCCTCAGCACAATTCCAGCTGGATTTGGGCTGGGAGAGCCCATCCAGGGAATTCCCTCCATCCCAGGCTGCTCCTGGGCACTGCCAGGGATGGAGCAGCCACGCTGCTCTGGGAATTCCAGCCCAGCCTCTCCCCACCCTCCCAGGGATGGATTCTTCCCCAATATCCCATCCAGCCCTGGCTTTTTACCAGTTTAACACCATTCCCTGTGTCCTGTCCCTCTGTCCCTGTCCCCAGTCCCTCTCCAGCTCTCCTGGAGCCCCTTCAGGCCCTGCCAGGGGCTCTGAGCTCTCCCTGGAGCTTCTCCTCTCCAGGGACAAACAGCCTGTTTCCATTTCAAACTGGTTTTAAAAACCTTTCCATGTTTGCATTTAGGCAGGAGCCTTTCCTTGGAGATCTGGGATTTTAACTGAGATTTGTGTGCCCCATTCCAGAGGTGCAATTCCAGTGCTCTGGGCAGTCTGAGCAGGGCTGGGCTCTGGGCAGCTCCTGCTGCCCCTCAGGAGCTTTCCCGAGGCTTTGGAAGGCAGCTGGGAATGGGAGAGGAGCCAGGAGAGCAGAGCTGAGCTGGGGAGGAGCTGGGCACTCACTGGGAGCCTGGAAATCAAAGCTGCACAGGGTGCCCAGGTCAGGAGAGCCCGGCTGCACTTCCAGGGGTTTCTCTGTTCCTTGGGAGGACTTCAGAAACTCCGTGTGTCACATCAATCATGAAGTGAGGAGAAAGAGAAAACCACTGGGTTTTAATTAATTTTTAATTGGAATCCTGCTTTCTCCTTCCTTTTTAATTTGAATTCTTTCCCATTCCTTTTTAATTCCAATTCTGCTTTCCCCTTCCTTTTTAATTTGAATTCTTTCCCATTCCTTTTTAATTCCAATCCTGCTTTCCCATTCCTTTTTAATTCCAATCCTGCTTTCTCCTTCCTTTTTAATTCCAATCCTGCTTTCTCCTTCCTTTTTAATTCCAATCCTGCTTTCCCATTCCTTTTTAATTCCAATCCTGCTTTCCCATTCCTTTTTAATTCCAATCCTGCTTTCCCATTCCTTTTTAATTCCAATCCTGATTTCCCATTCTATTTTAATTCGAATTCTCTTTCTCTTTCCTTTTTAATTCCAATCCTGCTTTCCCATTCCTTTTTAATTCCAATCCTGCTTTCTCCTTCCTTTTTAATTCCAATCCTGCTTTCCCATTCTTTTTTAATTCCAATCCTGCTTTCTCCTTCCTTTTTAATTCCAATCCTGCTTTCCCATTCCTTTTTAATTCCAACCCTGCTTTCCCATTCCATTTTAATTCCAATCCTGCTTTCTCTTTCCTTTTTAATTCGAATTCTCTTTCTCCTTCCTTTTTAATTCCAACCCTGCTTTCTCATTAATTTTTAATTCCAACCCTGCTTTCCCATTCCATTTTAATTCCAACCCAGCTTTCCCCACCACCCCAGGGCTGTGGTGCTGCTGCCCTTTGCTGATGGGTTTCTCTCCCCCAGGTGTCTCTGCCAATGGCCCAGGGGAGCTTCCAGGGAAGGAGGAGGCCAGGCTGGAGGCAGTGCACGCCAATGGACCTTGCAGTGGGAAGAAAACTCCTCACCCTGAGCTGGATACAAACGGCTACGAGCCTGAAAACCTCTGCAGTGAGCCCAAAAACCTCTGCAGTGAGCCCAAAAACCTCTGCAGTGAGCCCAAAAACCTCTGCAGTGAGCCCAAAAACCTCTGCAGTGAGCCCAAAAACCTCTGCAGTGAGCCCAAAAACCTCTGCAGTGAGCCCAAAAACCTCTGCAGTGAGCCCAAACTCGCTCACTCAGCTTCCAGGAACGAGCCTGAGCTGGAAGAGAAGAGTGAGAGACCCCTGAAAAGGAGAAGAATGAACAGCAATGGGAAGGAGAGTCCAGGGGCATCCGAGTTCTTCCAGGAATCCAACTCACACGGGAAGCTGGAGGAGCTGGAACCTTTGGATGACTGAGAGTGCTGGGAGCTGATTTTATTCCTTGGAGTAAATTTGGGGTGTCTAAAATTTTCAGGGTTGATGGGTTACCTTCCAAAATCCAGTTCCAGAAACAATCTGAGATTTTATTTTATTTTTATTTTTCATTTCCTGAGACCTTCTAGTTGGCTCTAAAGATCCAAAATATTTGGGGTTTTTTTTTTCAGTGCTGAAAAAGCAGCAGGAGAATCCTGAATTTCTCAGAGCTGGCAGCTGCAGTTCTGGGATAAATATTGAAGCAAAATAATTGCTGCAAAAATATTCCCAGCCTAATGCATGAAAGAATGCATTAATAGAGGATTTAATGTATAAAAAACCAAATTTAATCAGTGTAGAAGTGAACAAAGCATTTGGGGCTTTGCAGGAAGTTCAAATAAAACAGGAGCAGGCACAGAGACTTCCACTCCTGCTGGAGAGAGGAAAATGTCACCCCATCATTAAGGAACCCTCATGAATCCTGAAAGTTATGAGCACAACTATTTTTATATATATATAGAAGTTTTAAAAGGTAAATAAATAAACCAGGTCAGGTTTGTCTTATGTAAAATTGTTGACATCAATGATGTCTTTCCATTATTCTTTATCTGGGCTAAAGAAATACAATTGTGTATTTTTCCAGATTTCCTTTGTAGCCTTTGAAAGATTTTTACAGTACTTATGTCTTGATTGAACTGTCCTTTCTTAAAACAAAAGCTTGTATAATTTTCTTACCTTGTACAGTTGGTAAACTTTTATGAGAGAGTTGATACCCTGAGTCTAACGTCAGCTTCCTTTTATTTTGCTGAAGTCTTTTCTAAAAAATAAAAACCCAACAAAAACAAAAAACAAACCCAAACCAAACCAAACCAAAAGTTAATCATCAATTTGTTAATTAAAAAAAAAAAAACCAACAAAAAACAAACCAAACCAAACCAAAAGTTAATCATCAATTTGTTAATTTTCTAAAAAAAACCCCAACAAAAAAAAAACCCAAACCAAACCAAACCAAAAGTTAATCACCAATTTGTTAATTAAAAAAACAAAACAAAACAAAAACAAACCCAAAGCAAACCAAAAGTTAATCACCAATTTGTTAATTTTCTAAAAAAAAAAGCAAAACAAAAACCAAACCAAAAGTTAATCACCAATTTGTTAATTTAAAAAAAAAACCCAACAAAAACCAAACCAAAAGTTAATCACCAACTTGTTAATTTTCTAAAAAAAAAGCAAAACAAAACCCAAACCAAACCAAAAGTTAATCACCAATTTGTTAATTTAAAAAAAAACAACCCAACAAAAAACAAACCCAAACCAAGTTAATCACCAATTTGTTAATTTAAAAAAAAAACCAACAAAAACCAAACCAAAAGTTAATCACCAATTTGTTAATTAAAAAAAAAGCAAAACAAAAACCAAACCAAAAGTTAATCACCAATTTGTTAATTTAAAAATAAAAAAACCCAACAAGAACCAAACCAAACCAAAAGTTAATCACCAATTTGTTAATTTTCTAAAAACAAAAAACCCAACAAAAAAACAAACCAAACCCAAACCAAAAGTTAATCACCAATTTGTTAATTTTCTAAAAAAAAACCCCAACAAAAACAAAACCCAAACCAAAAGTTAATCACCAACTTGTTAATTTTCAAAAAAAAAAAAACCCAACAAGAACCAAACCCAAACCAAAAGTTAATCACCAATTTTTTAATTTTCTAAAAAAAAAGCAAAACAAAACCCAAACCAAAAGTTAATCACCAATTTGTTAATTTTCAAAAAAGAAACCCAACAAGAACCAAACCCAAACCAAGTTAATCACCAATTTGTTAATTTTCTAAAAAAAAGAAAACCAAGAAGAACCAAACCAAAAGTTAATCACCAACTTGTTCATTTTCTAAAAACAAAAAACCCAACAAAAAACCAAACCAAACCCAAAAGTTAATCACCAATTTGTTAATTTTCTAAAAAAAAAAAAAAACCCAAACCAAACCAAAAGTTAATCACCAATTTGTTAATTTTCTAAAAAAAAAAAAAACCCAAACCAAACCAAAAGTTAATCACCAATTTGTTAATTTTCTAAAAAAAGAAAACCAACAAGAACCAAACCCAAAGTTAATCACCAATTTGTTAATTTTCTTCCCAGAAACGAGTAAATAATTAAGTTAAGAATGATTAGGAGGTGTTTGATTTTGGCAATGTGGGTTTTTTCCTTGTTTTATGGTGAAATAATGTTTTGATTTTTGTTTAGCACGCTGCTCACACTGCACACATTTCATTGTTCTCTTTATTTGGAACTCAGAGAAATTCCCCAGCAGCCAAATTCTCCAGTTTTACTGAATCTCCTTCAAGTTCAGCTGTTCCATCACACCCTGGTTGGTTTTCAGCCACTGAAAGGCTGCACTGCTTGGAAATCCAAAAATTCAAATCTCCTAAAAAAATAAAACCCCACTGGGAACTGGTGCTGGACTGGAATTCCTGAGGACCACAGGGATGGGTTCAGTGGGCAGAGGTTGGACTTGATCATCTCAGAGGTCTTTTCCAACCTAAAAACAAAAAAAAATCCTGGGATTCTGTTTTGGTGCACAGGGACACTCACCTGGAGAAGGGAGAGCAGGAATTTCAGACTGAGCTGGGGAGAACTTAACCAAAAAATTCCTCACCAATAAATGGGAAGTGCCAGCAGCAGCACTGGAAGTTGTGGAGATGCAGGATTTACATCCAGTGATCAGGAATTGAAATCCAAACTCATTTTTACTGAAAATTTGTAGAAATGCAGCATTTACATCCATCAATGAGGAACATTTGAAATCCAAACTCATTTTCACTGAAAATTTATAGAAATGCAGCATTTACATCCATCAATGAGGAACATTTGAAATCCAAACTCATTTTCACTGAAAATTTGGAGAGATGCAGGATTTACATCCATCAATCTGGAACATTTGAAATCCAAACTCATTTCTACTGAAAGGTTGTGGAGATGTAGGATTTACATTTGAAATCCAAACTCATTTTTACTAAAAATTCATAGAGATGCAGGATTTACATCCAGCAATCTGGAACATTTGAAATCTGTAGAAATCCAAACTCAATTTTACTGAAAAGTTGTGGAAATGCAGGATTTACATCCATCAATGAGGAACATTTGAAATCCAAATTCATTTCTCCTGAAAATTTGTAGAGAAGTAGGATTTACATCCATCAATCTGGAACATTTGAAATCCAAACTCATTTCTAATGAAAAGTTGTGGAGATGTAGGATTTACATTCAGCAATCAGCAACATTTGAAATCCAAACTCATTTTCCTGAAAATTTGGAGAGATGTAGGATTTACATCCATCAATCTGGAATTGAAATCCAAACTCATTTCTAATGAAAAATTGTGGAGATGTAGGATTTACATTTGAAATCCAAACTCATTTCTCCTGAAAATTTGGAGAGATGTAGGATTTACATCCATCAATCTGGAATTGAAATCCAAACTCATTTTGGTTTTGTTTGGTTGGTTTTTTTTCAGCCCAGCTCCATTTCTGCTCTATTAAAATTGGGGCTCATTTTTCATTTGTATCATTGATAACCCTGTGCCTCCTCCTCCTCCTCCTCCTCCTTCCCTGGTTATTTTCCCTGCAGGTTGATTTTTGCTCTTTGTGGTTCCAGTTGAACTGAAATGGTTTGAAATGGATTTGAAAGCCTTGGGCTGATCCGGTTTTTCTTCTCCACTTGAACTTCCCTTGGACTTTGTGATCAGGAATGAACCAAAGCTGGGGACGAGGCTGGGCTGTGGATCCCAGCCCTGCTCTGTGTGAGCTCATCAATTAATTCCTGTGTTAATTGAGTGCAGTGATTAATGCCTGAGGCAGAGGTTGCTGTTAATTCTCCCCTCAAGGACGGTTCCACACAAACAAAATCCCATTTTCAGTTGGAAATCCTTCCCAAAAATCCATAGGAGAAACGTTTTTCCCAATGATTTGTCTCAGGCTCGTGTGTGAAATCAGCACTGTGTGAATATTTTCAGGAATGTTGCTTTGGTTTTTATCTTTATTTTTGTTTTTATTTCTCTTTTTTTTTTTTTTGTGATACTTAGAAGAGACCTGACATTCCATAACCATGTAACGCTCAGCTAGACTTTAAAAATATTTAATTCTGATTTAATTCCTTTTGTTTCTGCTGGTGTTTTATACAACACTTTGTGTTCATGTTTCAGACTGCAGCCACTAGAACTCATTGCACTACTAAAGCTATTGAAAATCCTGGAATCTTCCTAACTTTGCTTTCACTCTCCAAACCCCTCCAGTACAGTTGGGAATCCAGTCCCACAGGAAATCCTGGGGCTTCCCAAAGGGTTCAATAAAATCCCCACAAACACACAAACCCTACAGATTAGTTTGATATTTTTGTATTTTGCACTGTCAATAATTCCCTTCTCTTACTCCCCCTTTCCCTGTCTGCAATTCTGGAAAAGCTTATTAAAATATTTTTAAACTTATTGTCTGCATCCAAAATTCCTGAGTTTTTATTTTTTTGCTCCAGAGGGGTGGAATATTTCTGCTCAGAGGATGGGAGAGCAGTGACTCTGTTACTCTGCAGTGAAACCCACAGGGACAAAATTCATTTTTCTGGATCAAATTCCAACTATTTCCTTCCTTCCCCAGACTGTCCCCACATCCCTTTTCCCTTCTCAAGGAATATTCAAAGCTGGAAACCCAAAATCCCCAACCTCACCCTGCTGGGGTTGTGAAGAACCCCCAAAATCCCAGATTTATCCACGCCCAGGGAACAGAGGGGATGAGGCAGGAGCAGCTTTGGTTCATTGGTTTATTGGAAGCAAATACAAAAATACAGAGGCACAAAAATCCTTCCTGCTCTCATTCCTCACATCCACAGCCTGCCAGACATTCAGAGTTTCATCACTAAAATGTTCATTTTCTAAATAGATTCTCTATAGAAAACATTTTTTATTTTTTAGTCAATTAATAGCATAGAAAATACTGTTAGAGGAATTCTTGGCTTTCCCAGTGTTTGGGATCCAGCAGGATCCCAAAAAAAGCTTTAAAAATCCTTCCTTGTTAGGACTGCAAATCTAACCAGTAGATTTAAAAATAAACAGAAAATTATTTTAAAAAACCCAAAAATCCTCTGACAGAATCAAATTCCTGGCTGTGAGCTCAGCATGGCAGAGTCGGGAAAAAAAAATGGGATTTGGGAATGCTGCAGCATGGGAGGGACCCAGCAGCACCTGGATACTGGGAACCAGTGCAGAACCAGTGCAGAACCAGTGCAGAACCAGTGCAGGAACCAGTGCAGGGATTTCTGCACAGCAGGAAGGGTTTGTCACCCTCCCTCCCCTGGGACAAACCGAGGTTTTCCTGGAATTCTGGGAGCCAAAATAATTTTGGGAGATTTCATTTTTTACTGTGCTCAGAGGCACAAAAGAAGCTTTGAAACTCCTGCTCTGTCAGGACTGCAAATCTAACTGGTGGACTCAAAAATAAACAGAAAATTACTTAAAAAAGCCAAAATTCTCTGACAGAATCAAATTCCTGGCTGTGAGATCAGCACGGTGCAGTCTGAGCAAAAACTTGGGAAAAAAAATGGGATTTGGGACCCAGCAGCACCTGGATACTGGAACCAGTGCAGGAACCAGTGCAGAACCAGTGCAGAACCAGTGCAGGAACCAGTGCAGGGATTCCTGCACAGCAGGAAGGGTTTGTCACCCTCCCTCCCCTGGGACAAACCGAGGTTTTGCTGGAATTTTGGGACACAAAACCATCAGGAATTTCCTTTTTTACTGTGCTGGGAGGGGGAATTTGCTGAGGAGCTGCTCCAGGCCACCCCAACTGCTCCTTGGTGCTCCAGAGACCACAAAATCCCACAAAAAAAAGGGGAATTGTGGCTCTGGGATTGCTCCAGGAGTTGGATGTTGGAGTTCCCTCTCTCCACACCTTCCCCAGCACTCCAGGCTGGAGCTGCTCCCTCACAAAAAATCCCATTTCCATCCAAAACCTTCCAAGGAACTCCAACAAATTCAGCTTTGCCCAAGAGCAGCTCCAGTTTAAACAAATTTCTCCTAAAAAAAACCTGGAGAAGCTCTCAGGGTACAAAAATCTCCAAGCACGTTATTTTACTAAAAAGTTTTTTAACCAAGCTGAAAAACAATTTAAAAACCAATTTTAAACTGCAAGACAAGCCCTGGAAACCTTTAAAAAATCCCTGAACACTGCCCAGTGTGTTCCAGTTCTTCTTTCAAACCCAGGGGGACTCATTCCAGGGAGAACAGGAATTGTGGGGCCAAAAAAGATTGAAATCCTTGTGCCTCCTCCAGGGGTGGCAGCTGCAGAGTCCCTGGATGTGCTGGGATGATGATTTGGTTGTGCTCTGATCCCAGCAGCTTCTCCCTGCTGGATTTTGCCAGCAGCTTTCCCAAATCCAAGGCTGGAATGGCAGGAAAACTCCCCCAGCCTTGGAAAGCCAGAGGTGAACCCAGGAGGGCAAACCCAGCTTGAAAAATGAGTTCATGGAGCAAAGAAACAGAAAATAACAGAACAGCTAAAAAAATTCATTCCAGAGAGCACTGAACTCATCCAGGAGGTTTTAGCCCAGCCCAGGAGCAGCTTCCAGGGAATGGCAGCATCCCTGGATCCTGCAGCATTCCAGAGGGAGCCCAGAGCCAGCCAGGCTGGGATGAGCAAATCCCTGGATCCCACAGCATTCCCATCATTCCAGAGGGAGCCCAGCCAGGCTGGGATGAGCAAATCCCTGGATCCTGCAGCATTCCCAACATTCCAGAGGGAGCCCAGCCAGGCTGGGATGAGCAAACCCCTGGATCCCACAGCATTCCCAACATTCCAGAGGGAGCCCAGCCAGGCTGGGATGGACAAATCCCTGGATCCTGCAGCATTCCCATCATTCCAGAGGGAGCCCAGCCCCAGCCAGGCTGGGATGAGCAAATCCATGGATCCCACAGCATTCCCATCATTCCAGAGGGAGCCCAGCCAGGCTGGGATGAGCAAATCCCTGGATCCTGCAGCATTCCCATCATTCCAGAGGGAGCCCAGCCAGGCTGGGATGGACAAATCCCTGGATCCCATGGAGCAGCTCCAGCCAGGATCAGCCCTGGCCCATCCCTGCCCTGCCCTGCTTGCACCAGCTCAATTAAAAACCCGTTAATTCCTCCCAATCAGAATTAATTAGGCTCATCCCCCCTGCAGGCTGCGTGGATCCTCCCCAGGATTTGTTGGAGGCAGCAATCTGTGCAAATTAATCCCCAGGGCTCCTCCCACGTCCTGCCCACGATGGAGTGAGCACGAAGAGGTCACATCCCAAAAAAATCCCAAAATTTGGAAACCTCTCCCTGCTCACACGGAGCTCTTCCCTTTAATGTCCAACTTGCTGCCGGCGTCCGACTCCTTGTTCATCTGCTCCTCACTGAAGGTGATGTACGAGTACACCAGGCTGCCAGCAATGCTGCAAGAGAGGCACGGAATTCCATGGAAATTCCCACTTTTCCCACTCAGTTTCCCACCACACACCACCAGAAAGGAGACTTTGCCAAAAGTTGAATATTAAGAAATATCAGGTGAAAAAATAAAAAAAAATTTTCTTCTGCTGCCTTAATTCCAGCAATGCTGCAAGAGAGGCACGGAATTCCATGAAAATTCCCACTTTTCCCACCCAGTTTCCCACCACACAGCCCAGAATGGAGACTTTGCCAAAAATTGAATAATAAGAAGTATCAAGGTGAAAAAAATCCCCCAAAATTTCTGCTGCTGCTGCCTTAATTCCAGCAATTCTGCAGGAGAGTCAGGGAACACCTTGGGAATGAGTTCAGCTCCTGGAAAAGCCACAGGGATCTGCTGGAAGCATCAACCTCCATGGAAATTCCCACTTTTCCCACCCAGTTCCCATCACACAGCCCAGAAATGAGACTTTTCTGAAAGTTTAGGAATAAGAGATATCAGTTGAAAAAATAATTTAAAAAAATCTTTTGCTGCCTTAATTCCAGCAATGCTGCAAGAGAGGCACAGAATTCCAGGAGAATTCCCACTTTTCCCAGCCAGTTCCCCACCACACAGCCCAGAATGGAGACTTTGCCAAAAATTGAATAATAAGAAATATCAGGTGAAAAAATAAAAATAAAAAATCTTCATTTGCTGCCTGAATTCCATGAACAGAGCATGAACAGGCATGAACAGAGCATGAACAGAGCACGAACAAAGCATGAACAGAGCATGAACAGAGCGTGAACAGAGCATGAACAGAGCGTGAACAGAGCATGAACAGAGCATGAACAGAGCATGAACAGAGCATGAACAGAGCATGAACAGAGCATGAACACACCATGAACAAAACATGACCAAAGCATGAACAAAGCATGAACAGAGCATGAACAGAGCGTGAACAGAGCGTGAACAGAGCATGAACAGAGCGTGAACAGAGCATGAACAGAGCATGAACAGAGCATGAACAGAGCATGAACAGAGCATGAACAGAGCATGAACACACCATGAACAAAACATGACCAAAGCATGAACAAAGCATGAACAGAGCATGAACAGAGCGTGAACAGAGCATGAACAAAGCATGAACAGAGCATGAACAGAGCATGAAGAAACCATGACCAAAGTGTGAACAAAGCATGAACAAAGCATGAACAGAGCATGACCAAGCCATGACCAAGCCATGACCAAAGCATGAACAAACCATGACCAAAGCATGACCAAGCCATGACCACACCATGACCAAGCCATGACCAAGCCATGACCAAAGCATGACCACCCCATGACCACACCATGACCAAGCCATGACCAAGCCATGACCAAGCCATGACCACACCATGACCAAGCCATGACCACACCATGACCACACCATGACCAAAGCATGACCAAGCCATGACCAAACCATGACCACACCATGACCAAGCCATGACCAAGCCATGACCACACCATGACCAAGCCATGACCAAGCCATGACCACACCATGACCACACCATGACCAAGCCATGACCAAGCCATGACCAATCCATGACCAAGCCATGACCACCCCATGACCACCCCATGACCACCCCATGAGCAGAGCCCCGCCCTTACCTGATGTTGAGGCCCAGGAAGTTGAGCCATGTGAAGATGTAATCTCCTCCAAAGAACATCCCAAGGTAGGTGATCAAAATGTTCTGGGACGGACAGAGAGGGGGAACAGCTGAGACACGGGAATGGGAATGGGAGTGGGAATGGGAATGGGAATGGGGATGGGAATGGGAATGGGAATGGGGATGGGAATGGGAATGGGAATGGGAATGGGAATGGGAATGGGAATGGATGGGAATGGATGGGAATGGGAATGGGAATGGGGATGGGAATGGGAATGGGAATGGGGATGGGAATGGGAATGGGGATGGGAATGGGAATGGATGGGAATGGGAATGGGAATGGGAATGGGAATGGGAATGGGAATGGGAATGGGAATGGGAATGGATGGGAATGGATGGGAATGGGAATGGGAATGGGGATGGGAATGGGAATGGGGATGGGAATGGGAATGGGAATGGGAATGGGAATGGGAATGGGAATGGATGGGAATGGATGGGAATGGGAATGGGAATGGGGATGGGAATGGGAATGGGAATGGGAGTGGGAATGGGAATGGGGATGGGAATGGGAATGGATGGGAATGGGAATGGGAATGGGAATGGATGGAATGGGAATTTAGGGAAAAGGGAATTTATGAAAAAGGGAATGTATGGAATGTATGGAAAAGGGAATGTAGAGGAAAAGGGAAAAGGAATTTATGGAAAAGGGAATTTATGGAATGTGTGGGAAAGGGAATGTGTGGAATTTATGGAAAAGGGAATTTATGGAAAAGGGAATTTATGGAATGTGTGGGAAAGGGAATGTGTGGAATTTATGGAAAAGGGAATTTATGGAAAAGGGAATTTATGGAAAAAGGGAATCTATGGAATGTATAGAAAAGGGAATTTATGGAAAAGGGAATTTATAGAAAAGGGAAAGTATGGAAAAGGGAATTAATGGAATGTGTGGAAAAGGGAATTTATGGAATGTACAGAAAAGGGAATTTATGGAAAAGAGAATTTATGGAATGTGTGGGAAAGGGAATGTATGGAAAAGGGAATGTATGGGATATGTGGAAAAGGGAATTTGTGGGAAAGGGAAATTATGCAAAAGGGAATTTATGGAATGTACAGAAAAGGGAATTCATGGAAAACGGAATGTACTGAATTTATGGGAAAGGGAATTTATGGAATGTACAGAAAAGGGAAATTATGGGATGTATGGGAAAGGGAATGTAGGGAAAAGGTAATTTATGGAAAAGGGAATTTATGGAATTTATAGGAAAGGGAATTTATGGAAAAGGGAATTTATGGAATTTATGGAAAAGGGAATGTACTGAATTTATGGAAAAGGGAATGTATGGAATTTATGGAAAAGGGAATTTATGGGAAAGGGAATTTAAGGAAAAGGGAATTTATGGAATTTATGGAAAAGGGAATTTATGGAAAAGGGAAGTGCAGGGGGTGGGACACGGGGGTCAATGCCATTCCCAAGGAGAACCAGGTGCATTTTCGGGAGCAGGGAATCTCTCACCTTAATGCAGCCAACGATTGTGGTTGTGAGGGCCGAGTTGTACTGAGTGCAGAGGAGCGTGGAATACATCAGGATAAACCTGCGGAGAGGGGCCCAGAGCAGGGATAAAACCTTGGGAATCACCCCTGGATTCTGGGAATGGCGGAGCTCAGCTTAAGGGCCCTCCCATGGATCCAGGATCCATTCCCAGCCTGTCTCCAGCAGCGTTTATCCCAGTTTTTTAGCTCAAAAAAAGATTTTATCCCACTTTTTTAATTTAAAAAAAAGTGTTTATCCCACTTTTTTAACTCACAAAGAGTTTTTATCCCACTTTTTTTAGCTCAAAAAAAAGTTTTTATCCCACTTTTTTAACTCAAAGTTTTTATCCCACATTTTTAGCTCAAAGTGTTTATCCCAGTTTTTAGCTCAAAAAAAGGGTTTATCCCACTTTTTTAACTCAAAAAAAGTTTTTATCCCACTTTTTTAGCTAAAAAAAAAGTTTATCCCACTTTTTTAACTCAAAAGTTTTTATCCCACTTTTTTAGCTCAAAGTGTTTATCCCACTTTTTTAGCTAAAAAAACCCCACATTTATCCCACTTTTTTAGCTCAAAAAAATCCCCTTATCCCAATTTTTAAACTCAAAAAAAAGTATTTATCCCACTTTTTTTAGCTCAAACAAAAGTTTTTATCCCACTTTTTTAGCTCAAAAAAAAATGTTTATCCCACTTTTTTAACTCAGTGTTTATCCCACTTTTTTAGCTCAAAAAAAAAAGTGTTTATCCCATTTTTTAACTCAAAGTTTTTATCCCACTTTTTTAGCTCAAAAAGATTTTATCCCCCTTTTTTAACTCAAAAAAAAAAGTTTTTATCCCACTTTTTTAGCTAAAAAAAAAGTTTTTATCCCGCTTTTTTAACTCACAAAGAGTTTTTATCCCACTTTTTTAGCTCAAAAAAAGGGTTTATCCCACTTTTTTAGCTAAAAAAAAAGGGTTTATCCGAATTTTTTAACTCAAAAAAAAGTTTTTATCCCACTTTTTTAACAAAAAAAAAGGTTTATCCCACTTTTTTAACTCAAAAAAAAAGTGTTTATCTCACTTTAGCTCAAAAAAAGTTTTTATCCCACTTTTTTAATTAAAAAAAGTTTTTATCCCACTTTTTAATTAAAAGAAAGTTTTTATCCCACTTTTTTAATTAAAAATAAAAGTTTTTATCCCACTTTTTAGCTCAAAAAACCCCACATTTATCCCACTTTTTTAATTAAAAAAAAAGTTTTTATCCCACTTTTTTAACTCAAAATGTTTAGCCCACCTTTTCAGCTCAAAAAAAAGTTTTTATCCCAGTTTTTAGCTCAAAAAAAAAAGTTTATCCCACTTTTTTAACTCAAGAAAAAGTTTTTATCCCACTTTTTTAACTCAAGAAAAAGTTTTTATCCCACTTTTTTAACTCAAGAAAAAGTTTTTATCCCACTTTTTTAACTCAAAGTTTTTATCCCACTTTTTTTAGCTCAAAAAAAATTTTTATCCCATTTTTTTAACTCAAATAAAAAGTGTTTATCCCACTTTTTTAGCTCAAAAAAAACCCCTTTATCCCAATTTTTAAACTCAAAAAAAAGTATTTATCCCACTTTTTTAGCTCAAAAAAAATATGTTTATCCCACTTTTTTAACTCAAAGTGTTTATCCCACTTTTTTAGCTCAAAAAAAAAAGTGTTTATCCCATTTTTTAACTCAAAGTTTTTATCCCACTTTTTTAGCTCAAAGTTTTTATCCCACTTTTTTAGCTAA
Source organism: Acrocephalus arundinaceus (assembly GCA_021534815.1). Lineage (NCBI taxonomy): Eukaryota > Metazoa > Chordata > Aves > Passeriformes > Sylviidae > Acrocephalus > Acrocephalus arundinaceus. The sequence continues at coordinate 30,714,941 of JAJEOU010000967.1, forward strand.
AAAACCCCCACATTTATCCCACTTTTTTAGCTCAAAAAAATCCCTTTATCCCAATTTTTAAACTCAAAAAAAAGTATTTATCCCACTTTTATTAGCTCAAACAAAAGTTTTTATCCCACTTTTTTAGCTCAAAAAAAATGTTTATCCCACTTTTTTAACTCAAAGTGTTTATCCCACTTTTTTAGCTCAAAAAAAAAGTGTTTATCCCATTTTTTAACTCAAAGTTTTTATCCCACTTTTTTAGCTCAAAAAGTATTTATCCCAGTTTTTTAGCTCAAAAAAGTTTTTATCCCACTTTTTTAACTCAAAAAAAAGTTTTTATCCCACATTTTAGCTCAAAAAGTGTTTATCCCATGTTTTTAATTAAAAAAAAGTGTTTATCCCAGTTTTTTAGCTCAAAAAAAAAGTTTATCCCAGTTTTTTAACTCAAAGTGTTTATCCCACTTTAGCTCAAAAGTTTTTATCCCACTTTTTTAGCTCAAAAAACCTTTATCCCACTTTTTTAACTCAAAGTTTTTATCCCACTTTTTTTTTAGCTCAAAAAACCCCACTTTTTAATTAAAAAAAAGTATTTATCCCACTTTTTTAGCTCAAAGTGTTTATCCCACTTTTTTAACTCAAAAAAAAAAATTTTATCCCACTTTTTAAACTCAAAGTTTTTATCCCACTTTTTTAGCTCAAAGTGTTTATCCCACTTTTTTAACTCAAACTTTTTATCCCAGTTTTTAGCTCAGCCTGCACTGGAGCAGGGCAGGAGTCGATTCCCACCCCACCACAACCCTCAGGAATTCTCTCCTGAGGATTTGTGGTGATTTTTAACCCCCACCAGGACACCACAATTCCCAGTTTCTGGAATGGAGACGCATTCCCAGCATCCCAAATCCTTACCCCATGACACAGGAGAGCGCGAACTGCACCAGGAACAAAGTGTCTGCCCAGCCCTGGAATTCCATTGCCTGCAGGGAAACACCGACCTCAGAGCCCGGGAGGCACAGAATTCCCAGCAGGACACGGAATTCCCAGCAGGACACGGAATTCCCAGCAGGACACGGAATTCCCAGCAGGACACGGAATTCCCAGCAGGACACGGAACAACCCCAGGCACCGCCTCCAACCTCCCAGCAGGGAAAAACAACCCAGGAAAAAAACAACCCAATCCCAAAGTTGGAATGAATTCCCAAAGCTGGAATGAATTCCCAAAGTTGGAATGAATTCCCAAAGTTGGAATGAATTCCCAGGGCTGGAATGAATTCCCAAAGTTGGAATGAATTCCCAAAGTTGGAATGAATTCCCAGGGCTGGAATGAATTCCCAGGGCTGGAATGAATTCCCAAAGCTGGAATGAATTCCCAAAGTTGGAATGAATTCCCAAGGCTGGAATGAATTCCCAAAGCTGGAATGAATTCCCAAGCCTGGAATGACATCCCAGGGCTGGAATGAATTCCCAAAGTTGGAATGAATTCCCAAAGCTGGAATGAATTCCCAAAGCTGGAATGAATTCCCAAAGTTGGAATGACACCCCAAGGCCGTGGATTCCCCTCTGGCACCGCCTCCAGCCTCATCCCTGGGCTGATCCCCTCTGGAAAAAGGGCAGGAATCTCTCAGGCAGGGATCTCTCAGGGCAGGAATCTCTCAGGCAGGAATCTCTCAGGGCAGGAATCTCTCAGGGCAGGAATCTCTCTGGGCAGGAATCTCTCAGGCAGGGATCTCTCAGGCAGGGATCTCTCAGGGCAGGAATCTCAGGGCAGGAATCTCTCAGGCAGGGATCTCTCAGGCAGGAATCTCTCAGACAGGAATCTCTCAGGCAGGAATCTCAGGGCAGGAATCTCTCAGGCAGGGATCTCTCAGGGCAGGAATCTCTCAGGCAGGAATCTCTCAGGGCAGGGATCTCTCAGGGCAGGAATCTCTCTGGGCAGGAATCTCTCAGGCAGGGATCTCTCAGGCAGGAATCTCTCAGGTAGGAATCTCTGAGGGCAGGAATCTCTCAGGGCAGGAATCTCTCAGGCAGGAATCTCTCAGGTAGGAATCTCTGAGGGCAGGAATCTCTCGGGGCAGGGATCTCTCAGGCAGGAATCTCTCAGGCAGGGATCTCTCAGGGCAGGAATCTCTCAGGGCAGGAATCTCTCAGGCAGGGATCTCTCAGGCAGGAATCTCTCAGGCAGGGATCTCTCAGGGCAGGAATCTCTCAGGGCAGGAATCTCTCAGGCAGGGATCTCAGGGCAGGAATCTCTCAGGCAGGAATCTCTCAGGCAGGGATCTCAGGGCAGGGATCTCTCAGGGCAGGAATCTCTCAGGGCAGGAATCTCTCAGGCAGGGATCTCAGGGCAGGAATCTCTCAGGGCAGGAATCTCTCAGGGCAGGGATCTCTCAGGCAGGAATCTCTCAGGCAGGAATCTCAGGGCAGGAATCTCTCAGGCAGGGATCTCTCAGGCAGGAATCTCTCAGGCAGGAATCTCAGGGCAGGGATCTCTCAGGCAGGGATCTCTCAGGGCAGGAATCTCTCAGGCAGGGATCTCTCAGGCAGGAATCTCTCAGGGATCAGCAGAGGCTCCCAGCCAGGACTGGATCACTTTGGAATCTGCTCAGTGCAAACCACAGCGCTGAGCCAGCACATCCCAAGGGATCACTGAGAGTGCTCCAGGCAGCCTGGATTTCAGGGAAGGGATTTTTCCTGGGGGTTTGGGAGCCTCTGGAATGCTGGACCCAGTGCCACAGCCAGGGGGAATCCTGCAGGGATCACCCAGATCCTGCAGGAGAGCTGGGAGCAGGGATCCCACCCAGGGGTGTGGGACAGAACCACGGACACACAGGGACACCCTGGAATGTCCCTCTGGAGCTCTGCAGGCACCTGGAGAGCTCCCAAAGCTCCCCAGGGAATTGGGGGAATCTCCATGGGAGAATCCAAGTGGAATCCTGCAGAGGAGCCTCAGCCACGAGGCAGGAGCAGGGCAGGAGCTGCTCCCCTCACTCCTTTTCCAGCTGCACAGGGAATTCCAAAGCTCCTGGGCTTTTCCAGGGCTCCTGGGAATGCACATCCCAGGAGTGAATGCATCCTGCAGCTCAGCCATTCCCTTTTTCCCCAGGAATTCCGGGCAGGGCTGGGCTCAGCAGCCACAGGGATCCTCAGGATAACAAATCCAGCACACAGAGCAGGAGGTGTTAGCTCCAAGGAACCCCAAGAATTCCCAGATTCAGGAAAAGCTCCCAGGCCCTTCCCAGGAGGGTTTTCCTGGACTGCCAAGGCGGAGTTTCCCGGCAGCAGCCGCGGCACAGAGCTCATCTTTGTGTGGGCAGAAAGGATTTATTCAGGGAAAGGGAAATGAAAACATTTCTGGCTCTGAGGGCCCCACTGAGGCTGAAACAGCCGCTTTTCCTGCTTTTCCTGCTTTTCCTGCTTTTCCTGCTTTTCCTGCCAGCTCCTGCTGCTCAATGGGCACGTTCATCCCAAATCCAGCTGTTTATCCCAAATCCAGACCTTCATCCCAAATCCAGCCCTTCATCCCAAATCCAGCCCTTCATCCTAAACCCGTTCATCCCAAATCCAGACCTTCATCCCAAATCTGTTCATCCCAAATCCAGCCCCTCATCCCAAATCCAGCCCTTCGTCCTAAATCTGTTCATCCCAAATCCATTCATCCCAAATCCATTCATCCCAAATCCAGTCCTTCATCCCAAATCCATTCATCCCAAATTTGTTCATCCCAAACCCGCTCATCCCAAACCCGTTCATCCCAAATTTGTTCATCCCAAACCCGCTCATCCCAACCCCGTTCATCCCAAATCCAGCTGTTCATCCCAAACCCGTTCATCCCAAATCCATTCATCCCAAACCCGTTCATCCCAAACCCAGCTGTTCATCCCAAACCTGTTCATCCCAAACCCGTTCATCCCAAACCCGTTCATCCCAAACCCGTTCATCCCAAACCCGTTCATCCCAAACCTGCTCATCCCAAACCCGTTCATCCCAAACCCATTCATCCCAAATCTGTTCATCCCAAATCCATTCATCCCAAATCCAGCCATTCATCCCAAACCTGTTCATCCCAAACCCGTTCATCCCAAACCCATTCATCCCAAACCCGTTCATTCCAAATCTGTTCATCCCAAATCCAGCCCTTCATCCCAAATCTGTTCATCCCAAACCTGTTCATCCCAAACCCAGCCCTTCATCCTAAATCCAGCCCTTCATCCCAAACCCGTTCATCCCAAACCCAGCCGTTCATCCCAAACCGTTCATCCCAAACCCATTCATCCCAAACCCGTTCATCCCAAACCCGTTCATCCCAAACCCGTTCATCCCAAACCCATTCATCCCAAACCCGTTCATCCCAAACCCGTTCATCCCAAACCCGTTCATCCCAAAACCCATTCATCCCAAACCCATTCATCCCAAACCCGTTCATCCCAAACCCGTTCATCCCAAACCCATTCATCCCAAACCCATTCATCCCAAACCCGTTCATCCCAAATCCTTTCATCCCAAACCCGTTCACCCCAAATCCTTTCATCCCAAACCCGTTCATCCCAAACCCATTCATCCCAAACCCGTTCATCCCAAACCCCTTCATCCCAAACCCCTTCATCCCAAACCCGTTCAACCCAAACCCATTCATCCCAAACCCGTTCATTCATCCCAAACCCGTTCATCCCAAACCCGTTCATCCCAAACCCATTCATCCCAAACCCGTTCATCCCAAACCCGTTCATCCCAAACCCGTTCATTCCAAACCCGTTCATCCCAAATCCAGCCATTCGTCCCAAACCTGTTCATCCCAAACCCGTTCAACCCAAACCCGTTCATTCCAAATCCAGCCATTCATCCCAAACCCGTTCATCCCAAACCCGTTCACCCCAAATCCATTCATCCCAACCCCAGCCATTCCATAGCCCCCTTCCCCCCGCCATCCCTGCAATCCCAGCTCATTATCCCAGAGCCCCTAACGAGGACAAAGCCACCCAGCCCAGGGGACAGGGGGTGCCAGGGCCACCCAAGGGCACCCCAGGGTGGGTGGCACCTCCAGCCTTGGGAGGAGGGAATTTATTGGGATTCCCTGCACAGAACGGGCAGGGAAAAGGGGCTCAGGGGTGCAACAACAACAACAGCAAATATTAATATTAATATTAATGGAATTAAATTATTATTCATTTATTATTATTATTTCTAGTAATATATTTATTTTAGATATATTTCTAGAAATAATGATAAATAAAGGATAATAATAGAGAATATTATCTATTGGATAATTATTATTATATCATAATTATTATTTCTAGTAATGTAATATATTAATATATCATATTAATGTATTATATTAATAGAAATAATATATTGTTCTATATATAATTATAATAAATATAATAAATATAATGTTATATTATATTATATTATATATAATATAATTAATATAATATAATATATCAATTAATTAATATTTCATGTTATATATGTTATATAATATAATATAATATAATATAATATATTATAATATATATATTAATTAATATGCTTTATGTTATATTATATACTTTATATAATATTATATTATTCTCATTATTATTACTAATAATGGTAATAATAATAATAATAATAAATAATTCCACCTATACAGGACCACAGGTAAATAATAATAATAATCATAATAGTAATAATAAAGAATAATTTCATGTATTCAAGGCCATGGGTAAATAATAATAATAACAATAATAATAATAATAATATAAAATATATATTATAATAATAAATACTTATATAAAATATATGATTTAATAATAATGATAATAATAATAAATATAATAATGATGATAATAAATAATTATATAAAATATATAATTTAATGATAATAATAATAAATATAAAAATAATAATAAATAATTATAATAATGATAATAAATAATTATATAGAATATATTATTTAATAATAATGATAATAATAATAATAAAAATAATTATATAAAATATATGATTTAATAATGATAATAATAAATATAATAATAATTATAATAAATAATTAGATAAAATATATTATTTAATAATAATGATGATAATAACAATAATAATAATAATTTAATTTTTATATTTTTATTATTATTATTTCACCTCTCCAGGCCCACAGCCCCAATGAGGCACCACAAGCAAAGTGAACCCACCCAGCAACTGCACAAAACATCCCCAGTGAGAGAGGGGAAGGACAGAAAATAAAACTCTGAAGGAACTCATTGATTCCAAAATGACTGAGCCTGCTCCAAAAACCATTTGGGTTTTCCTCCTGCTCTCCACTTCCTCAGGCGTTACAGAAACCCCGGAATGGAGCAACTCTGTGGGTTTGGGGCCAACGAAAACGCTGCAGTTCCCTCCTGCTCAGGGGTTTGGGGCACCCCCTGTTCCCCCACCCCTCCTCAGCCCCCCAGGGATGCAGGGCCCCGAAATCCATGGAATTTTGGATGGATTTTCCTACCTTCTGTGCATCTCCAGTGATGTAGGCGATGCTCAGGGTGGGCAGGATCATGAACAGTGCGTTGTAGTAGAGCAGCCCGTACTTCCCCAGCTCCTGGGAATGGGAACACCCAGGCTTGGAGTGGGAATGGGAATTCACATCCCATCCCTGCCTGGAGTGAATCCATGTGGGATCCCTCAAAGGGTTGGGATTTGGATAAAGCCTGGAATTCCATGATGTGGAATTCCCATCCCGTGGTTTGGGTTGGGAGGGACCTTAAAGTTCATCCAGTCCCATGGGCAGGGACAATTCCAGGGTGCTCCAACCTGGCCTGGGACATTCCAGGGATCCAGGGGCAGCCACAGCTGCTCTGGGAATTCCAGCCCAGCCAGGAATTCCTGCCCAATCTCCCCTTTCCCAGTGGGAAGCCATTCCCTGTGTCCTGTCCCTCTGTCCCTTGTCCCCAGTCCCTCTCCAGCTCTCCTGGAGCCCCTCCAGGCCCTGCCAGGGGCTCTGAGCTCTCCCTGGAGCTTCTCCTCTCCCTTGGGCACTTCCAGGGATCCAGGGGCAGCCACAGCTGCTCTGGGAATTCCATTCCAGCCAGGAATTCCATCCCAATATCCCATCTAAATCCTCCCTTTTCCAGCTTACAGCCATTCCCTGTGTCCTTTATCCCAAGTCCCTCTCCAGCTCTGGACAGATTTTGGGAATGGGATGGGTGAGCCTCCCCACTGTGCCCTCCCAGAAACCCAAATCCCAACAATCCCAAACCCCAACAATCCCAAATTCCAACGATCCCAAATCCCAAAAACCCAAATCCCAACAATCCAAAACCCCAACAATCCCAAACCCCAACAATCCCAAATGCCAAAAACCCAAATCCCAACAATCCCAAACCCCAACAATCCCAAATTCCAACGATCCCAAACCCCAACAATCCCAAACCCCAGCAATCCCAAATCCCAACGATCCCAAATCCCAACAATTCCAAATCCCAACAATCCCAAACCCCAGCAATCCCAAATCCCAACAATTCCAAATCCCAACAATCCCAAACCCCAACAAACCCAAATCCCAACAATCCCAAATCCCAACAAACCCAAATCCCAACAATCCCAAATCCCAAAAACCCAAATCCCAACGATCCCAAGCCCCAACAAACCCAAATCCCAACGATCCCAAACCCCAGCAATCCCAAATCCTAACAAACCCAAATCCCAACAATCCCAAACCCCAACAAACCCAAATCCCAACGATCCCAAACCCCAACAAACCCAAATCCCAACGATCCCAAATCCCAACGATCCCAAATCCCAAAAACCCAAACTCCAGCAATCCCAAATCCCAACAATCCCAAATCCCAACGATCCCAAATCCCAAAAACCCAAACCCCAACAATCCCAAACCCCAACAATCCCAAATCCCAACAAACCCAAATCCCAACAATCCCAAACCCCAACAAACCCAAATCCCAACGATCCCAAACCCCAACAAACCCAAATCCCAACGATCCCAAATCCCAACGATCCCAAATCCCAAAAACCCAAAAACCCAAATCCCAACAATCCCAAAAACCCAAATCCCACCGATCCCAAATCCCAACAATCCCAAACCCCAACAATCCCAAATCCCAAAAACCCAAATCCCAAAAACCCAAATCCCAAAAACCCAAATCCCAACAACCCAAACCCCAACAAACCCAAATCCCAACAATCCCAAATCCCAAAAACCCAAACCCCAGCAATCCCAAAGGATCCCCAAATCCCATCCCCACCTTTGAGTCCAGCTTCTGTTTGACGTAGGCACCGTTTGCAGCTGTTAAGGCGTCGTTGATGAGGATAAAAATGTATCCCTCCAGGTCGAATGCCAAGTCAGCACTGGGAAAGGGATAAAAAATCCCGAGTTTAAAAATAGGAAATCCTGGGCTGTGCAGGGACGACGCTTTGGAAGAGCCCTTCCACCTTCTGTGTGGAAAAGTTAATCAGGCTGGGATTTGGGGCAGGGAAACATTCTTTCCTACTAGAGAGCACGTCTGGGGGAAAATAATGTCAGTGTTTAATTCCTTTATTTTTGGGACACAGCAAGAACTCAATTCCCATTCGGGTCAATTCCCATTAAACCCAATTCCCACTAAACCCAATTCCCACCAAACCCAATTCCCACTAAACTCAATTCCCACCAAACCCAATTCCCATTAAACCCAATTCCCATTAAACTCAATTCCCATTCAATCCAATTCCCACTAAACCCAATTCGCATTCAACTCAATTCCTATTAAACCCAATTCCCACTAAACCAAATTCGCATTCAACTCAATTCCCATTAAACTCAATTCCCATTCAACCCAATTCCCATTAAACCCAATTCCCACTAAACCAAATTCGCATTCAACTCAATTCCCATTAAACCCAATTCCCATTAAACCCAATTCCTATTAAACCAAATTCCTATTAAACCAAATTCCCATTAAACCCAATTTCACCCAATTCCCATTAAATTCAATTCAACCCAATTCCCACTAAACCAAATTCCCATTCAACTCCATTCCCACTAAACCCAATTCCCATCAAACCCAATTCCCACTAAACCCAATTCCCATTAAACCCAATTCCCATTAAACCAAATTCCTATTAAACCCAATTCCACCCAATTCCCATTAAATTCAATTCAACCCAATTCCCACTCAACCCAATTCCCATTTAACTCAATTCCCATTCAACCCAATTCCCATTAAACCCAATTCCCATTCAACTCAATTCCTATTGAACTCAATTCCCATCAAACCCAATTCCCATTAAACCCAATTCCCACCCAATTCCCATTAAACCAAATTCCCATTAAACCCAATTCCCACTAAACCCAATTTCCATTCAGCTCAATTCCCACTAAACCCCATTCCATTCAACTCCATTCCCATTAAACCCCATTCTCATTAAACCCCATTCCCATTCAATCCAATTCCACCCAATTCACATTAAACCCAATTCCACCAAATTCCCATCAAACCCCATTCCCATCAAACCCAATTCCCATTAAACCCAATTCCCACCCAATTCCTATTAAACCCAATTCCCATTAAACCCCATTCCCATTCAACTCCATTCCCATTAAACCCAATTCCCATTCAACTCAATTCCCATTAAACCCAATTCCCACTAAACCCAATTCCACCCAATTCCCATTAAACCCAATTCCCACTAAACCCAATTCCCACCAAACCCCATTCCCATCAGCACGGACCCCCTGGAGAACACGGGAACAGGGACAGCTCACCTGGCAGCCACAAATGCCCCAAAGATCATGGCAAATACTGTCATCTGAATGCTCCAGGAAAACTTCTTCCTGGAAAACAGAGAGGCAGGAGGGCACTGCTCAATCCTTGGGAATGCTCTGAGGGCTTTGGAATGGAAAAGTGAAAAAAAAACCCCAAACCAACCCCAAACAAACCGACCCGTGCAGGAGTAAAGACATTTTTAGACAATTATCTCCAGGATTTTTTTAGAAGATAAAGAAAGCCTGGAGGAGTTGGGAATTCTGCCTGGAGCAGGGAAGGGCTCAGCACACGGAGCCCTGGGAAGGGGCTGGGGGCACTCTGGGGGTGCTTTGGGGTCCCTGCAGGAATTGGGGCTCCCCAAGTGCTGTAAGGGGGGACAGAGCAGCACAGCCCCCCTGTCCCAGCCCCTCGGGATCCTCGGGATCCTTGGGAAGGGATTGGAGCCAGCAGCTCCTGTATCGCCCCCTCCTCCCGGTCCAGCCTGGCCCGGCCCGGAGCCAAACCCAGCGGGGCAGCCCCGGAGCCCCCCGGAGTCCCCCCAGAGCCCCCCGGAGCCAAACCCGGCAGGGCAGCCCCGGAGCCCCTCCCGGAGCCGAGCCCGGAGCACCCCGGAGCCCCTCCCAGAGCTCCCCCGGAGCTCCCCCGGAGCCTCTCCCGGAGCCCCCCGGAGCCAAACCCGGCGTGCCAGCCCCGGAGCCCCCCGGAGTCCCCAAGAGCCCCCCCAGGCCCCCTGGAGCCAAACCTGGCGGGGCAGCCCCGGAGCCCCTCCCGGAGCCCCTCCCGGAGCCCCCCGGAACCGAGCCTGGAGCCCCTCCCAGAGCTCCCCCGGAGCTCCCCCGGAGCCTCTCCCAGAGCCCCCCGGAGCCCCCCCGGAGCTTCCCGGACCGGAGCCCCCCCGGAACCGAGCCCGGAGCCCCTCGGAGCCCCCCCGGAGTCCCCCGGAGCCAAACCCAGAGCCCCCCAGAGCCCCTCCTGGAGCCCTCCCGGAGGCCCCCGAACGGAGCCCGGAGCACCCTGGAGCCCCCTCAAAGCCCCCTGGAGCTCCCCCGGAGCCCCCCGGAACGGAGCCCGGAGCCCCCCGGAGCCCCTCCCGGAGCCCCCCCGGAGCCCCCTGGAGCTCCCCGGACCGGAGCCCCCCCGGAGCCAAACCCGGAGCCCCCCAGAGCCCCTCCCGGAGCCCTCCCAGAGGCCCCCCAGAGCCCCTCCCTGAGCCCTCCCGGAACCCTCCCAGAGCCCCCCGGAGCCCCGAGCCCCCCGAAGCCCCCCGGAGCCCCCCGGAGTCCGGAGCCCCTCCTGGAGCCCCCCCCGAGCCCCCCGGAACCGAGCCTGGAGACCCCCAGAGCCCCTCCCGGAGCCCCCCAGAGCCCCTCCCTGAGCCCCTCGGAACCCTCCCAGAGCCTCCCCGGAGCCCCCAGCCCCCCGAAGCCCCCGGAGCCCCCCGGGCACTCACTTGAGCAGGAATCCCTCGGCAAACATGGTAAAGAGGATGGAAAACCTCCGCAGCACCGTGAACATGGGCAGGCTGAGGGAGTCAGGAATTTATTTATCAAAATTAAATCGTGTTTTGTAAGAAATAGTTATTTAGAAATAGGGTTTAAATTATTAGTATTAATATTAATATATATAAAATAGAAACATTAATATATATTTAAAATATAGACATAAATATGTGTTAAAATATAAAGATAAATCTATTAAAAAAATATAAAATATATATATAATACAATATAATATAATATTAATATAATACAATATATAATAAATATAAATATAAATATAAATATATATGTAAAAATATAAGTATAAATATATTTATAAAATATATAATAAATATATAAAAATATTTTAACTATATCTAATAAAATATTCATAAATAAATGTATTTTTAATCTATAAATATAAATAAATAAAATATAGGGATAAAAATATATAAATAGAAATATATCTGTATAAATATATATTTTAAATTATAAAATATAATATATAAAAATATATTTTAGATTGTAATTATAAAATATAAATAAATTTTAAATTATAACTATAGCTATAAATATAGATACAAATACAGATGTAAATATACATATAAATACATATATAAATATAGATATAAATATCAATAAAAATTATAAAATATATAAATAAAAATTTGTTTATAAATCAATTTATATTATCTAAAATACATAATATAAATATGTTATTTTATATATTCCCCCTTCCCCACATCCCAAACGGAGCAGGAATACAAAAATCCAGCACGGATCACCCTGCCCCTGCCCTTTTGGGGGAATAATTCCCTTATGGATTCTCTACAGAAAACATTTTTTATTTTTTAGTCAATTAATAGCACAGAAAATACTGTTAGAGGAATTCTTGGCTGTCCCAGAGTTTGGGATCCCAAAAAAAGCTTTAAAAATCCTTCCCTGTCAGGGGAACACACCAAGAACTCAATTCCCATTCAGCAAATCCAACTGGTAGATTTAAAAATAAACTGAAATTATTTTAAAAAATCCTCTGACAGAATCAAATTCCTGGCTGTGAACTCAGCATGGCAGGGTCAGAGCAAAAACTTGGGAAAAAAAATGGGATTTGGGACCCAGCAGCACCTGGATACTGGAACCAGTGCAGGAACCAGTGCAGAACCAGTGCAGGAACCAGTGCAGGGACCAGTGCAGGGACCAGTGCAGGGATTTCTGCACAGCAGGAAGGGTTTGTCACCCTCCCTCCCTTGGGACAAACCGAGGTTTTGCTGCAATTTTGGGACACAAAACCATCAGGAATTTCCTTTTTTCCTGTGCTGGGAGAGCACAAAAGAACCTTTGAAACTCCTGCTCTGTCAGGACTGCAAATCTAACTGGTAGATTCAAAAATAAACAGAAAATATTTTACAAAAAAATCCTCTGACAGAATCAAATTCCTGGCTGTGAGCTCAGCACGGCAGGGTCAGAGCAAAAACTTGGGAAAAAAGTGGGATTTGGGACCCAGCAGCACCTGGATACTGGGAACCAGTGCAGGAACCAGTGCAGAACCAGTGCAGGGATTTCTGCACAGCAGGAAGGGTTTGTCACCCTCCCTCCCCTGGGACAAGCCGAGGTTTTGCTGCAATTTTGGGACACAAAACCATCAGGAATTTCCTTTTTTCCTGTGCTGGGAGAGCACAAAAGAAGCTTTGAAACTCCTGCTCTGTCAGGACTGCAAATCTAACTGGTGGATTCAAAAATAAACAGAAAATTATTTTAAAAAAACCAAAAATCCTCTGACAGAATCACTGCTGTGAACTCGGCAAGGCAGGGTCAGAAAAAAAAATGGGATTTGGGAATGCTGCAGCATGGGAGGGACCCAGCAGCACCTGGATACTGGGAACCAGTGCAGAACCAGTGCAGAACCAGTGCAGGAACTGGGGGATTTCTTCACAGCAGGAAGGGTTTGTCACCCTCCCTCCCTTGGGACAAACCGAGGTTTTGCTGCAATTTTGGGACACAAAATGTTGGGACATTTCCTTTTTTACTGTGCTGGGAGGGCACAAAAGAAGCTTTAAAACTCCCTCCCTGTCAGGACTGCAAATATAACTGGTAGATGCAAAAATAAACAGAAAATTATTTTTAAAAACCCAAAAATTCTCTGACAGAATCAAATTCCTGGCTGTGAGCTCAGCACGGCAGGGTCAGAAAAAAATGGGATTTGGGAATGCTGCAGCATGGGAGGGACCCAACAGCACCTGGATACTGGGAACCAGTGCAGGAACCAGTACAAGAACCAGTCCAGGGACTGGGGGGCTTCAGCAAAGCAGGAAGGGTTTGTCACCCTCCCTCCCCTGGGACAAACCGAGGTTTTGCTGCAATTTTGGGACACAAAATGTTGGGACATTTCATTTTTTACTGTGCTCAGAAGGCACAAAAGAAGCTTTGAAACTCCCTCCCTGTCAGGACTGTAAATCTAACTGGTAGATTCAAAAATAAACAGAAAATTATTTTAAAAAACCCAAAAATCCTCTGACAGAATCACCCTCCTGGCTGTGAACTCAGCATGGCAGGGTCAGAGCAAAAACTTGGGAAAAAAATGGGATTTGGGACCCAGCAGCACCTGGATACTGGAACCAGTGCAGAACCAGTGCAGGGATTCCTGCACAGCAGGAAGGGTTTGTCACCCTCCCTCCCCTGGGACAAACCGAGGTTTTCCTGGAATTTTGGGCCACAAAATAATTTGGGGAGATTTCCTTTTTTCCTGTGCTGGGAGGGCACAAAAGAAGCTTTGAAACTCCTTCCCTGTCAGGACTGCAAATCTAACTGGTGGATTCAAAAATAAACAGAAAATTATTTTTAAAAAAACCCCAAACCCCTCTGACAGAATCAAATTCCTGGCTGTGAGCTCAGCACGGCAGAGTCGGAGCAAAAACTTGGGAAAAAAATGGGATTTGGGACCCAGCAGCACCTGGATACTGGAACCAGTGCAGGAACCAGTGCAGGAACCAGTGCAGAACCAGTGCAGGGATTCCTGCACAGCAGGAAGGGTTTGTCACCCTCCTTCCCCTGGGACAAACCGAGGTTTTGCTGCAATTTTGGGACACAAAACCATCAGGAATTTCCTTTTTTACTGTGCTCAGAGGCACAAAAGAAGCTTTGAAACTCCTTCCCTGTCAGGACTGCAAATCTAACTGGTAGATTCAAAAATAAACAGAAAATTATTTTAAAAAACCAAAAATCCTCTGACAGAATCACCCTCCTGGCTGTGAGATCAGCACGGTGCAGTCTGAGCAAAAACTTGGGAAAAAATGGGATTTGGGACCCAGCAGCACCTGGATACTGGAACCAGTGCAGGAACCAGTGCAGGAACCAGTGCAGAACCAGTGCAGGGATTCCTGCACAGCAGGAAGGGTTTGTCACCCTCCCTCCCCTGGGACAAACCGAGGTTTTCCTGGAATTCTGGGAGCCAAAATAATTTGGGGAGATTTCCTTTTTTGCTGTGCTGGGAGGGCACAAAAGAAGCTTTGAAACTCCTTCCCTGTCAGGACTGCAAATCTAACTGGTGGATTCAAAAATAAACAGAAAATTATTTTTAAAAAATCCTCTGACAGAATCACCCTCCTGGCTGTGAGATCAGCACGGTGCAGTCTGAGCAAAAACTTGGGAAAAAAAGGGAATTTGGGAATGCTGCAGCATGGGAGGGACCCAGCAGCACCTGGATACTGGAACCAGTGCAGGAACCAGTGCAGAACCAGTGCAGGAACCAGTGCAGGGATTCCTGCACAGCAGGAAGGGTTTGTCACCCTCCCTCCCCTGGGACAAACCGAGGTTTTCCTAGAGTTTTGGGAGCCAAAATAATTTTGGGAGATTTCCTTTTTTGCTGTGCTGGAAGGGCACAAAAGAAGCTTTAAAACTCCCTCCCTGTCAGGACTGCAAATCTAACTGGTGGATTCAAAAATAAACAGAAAATTATTTTTAAAAAAACCCCAAACCCCTCTGACAGAATCAAATTCCTGGCTGTGAGCTCAGCACGGCAGAGTCGGAGCAAAAACTTGGGAAAAAAATGGGATTTGGGACCCAGCAGCACCTGGATACTGGAACCAGTGCAGGAACCAGTGCAGGAACCAGTGCAGAACCAGTGCAGGGATTCCTGCACAGCAGGAAGGGTTTGTCACCCTCCCTCCCCTGGGACAAACCAAGGTTTTCCTAGAGTTTTGGGAGCCAAAATAATTTTGGGACATTTCCTTTTTTACTGTGCTCAGAAGGCACAAAAGAACCTTTAAAATCCTTCCCTGTCAGGACTGCAAACTCAGATTTCAGCCACACGTGGCACCTCCCGGCTGGGCAGGGAAGGAAGGGAAGGGAAGGAAGAGCCCGGCCCCAGGAGCGGCTCCTGCCCTGCCCGGATCCCCCCGAGCCCCGGGGCAATCCCGGAAAGCCCCGGGGCACCGGATCCTCCCTCCCCGAGCAGCAAAGCCCAGCCCTACTTCAGTTTCTTGGTGCTGAATAGTCCTGTGATCTGGTTCCCGAAATACAGGAGAGGTAGAGGAAATGTCTGCAGGGAAAAGAGGGGAAAAGGCTGGGTGAGCGAGCCTGGAGCGAGCTGGGTGGATAAATAAATATAAATATAATATAAATTAAATATAAATATAATCTAAATTAAATAGAAATTAAATAGAAATATAAATATAATCTAAATTAGATATAAATATAAATATAGATATAAATATATAATCTAAATTAAATAGAAATTAAATAGAAATGTAAATATAAATATAAATATAAATGTATAATCTAAATTAAATAGAAATTAAATATAAATTTAAAATAATCTAAATTAAATAGTAATTAAATATAAATATAAATATATAATCTAAATTGAATAGAAATTAAATATAAATATAAATATAAAATCTAAATTAAATAGTAATTAAATATAAATATAAACATAAACTAAATTAAATAGAAATTAAATAGAAATATAAATATGTAATCTAAATTAAATAGAAATTAAATAGAAATATAAATATATAATCTACATTAAATATAAATATAAATATATAATCTAAATTAAATAGAAATTAAATATAAATTAAATATAGCCATGGATTATTCCCTTCACACACACACAGAGGGGTCCCGGAGCTGCTCCATGCCCACAGCATCCCAAACACACACGGGAATCCCAAAGAACCCGGGGCTGGGGAAAGGAGCCCGGGTGTCTGGAAAAGGGATTTGGGTGCCTGGAAAAGGGAGCTGGGTGCTGGGGAGGGGATTTGGGTGGCTGAGGAGAAGATTTGGGTACCCAAGGAGCAGATTTGGGTTCTTGGGAATGGGAATTGGATGCCCAGGGAGGGGATTTGGGTGCTGGGGAGGGGATTTGGGTACCCAAGGAGGAGATTTGGGTGCCCGAGGAGGGGATTTGGGTGCCCAAGGAAGGGATTTGGGTACCCAAGGAGGAGATTTGGGTGCCCAAGGAGGGGATTTGGGTGCTGGGGAGGGGATTTGGGTGCCCAAGGAGGGGATTTGGGTGCTGGGAGGGGATTTGGGTGCCCGAGGGGCGATTTGGGTACCCAAGGAGGGGATTTAGGTGCCCAAGGAGCGGATTTGGGTGCCCAAGGAGGAGATTTGGGTGCTGGGGAGGGGATTTGGGTGCCCAAGGAGCGGATTTGGGTGCCCAAGGAGGGGATTTGGGTACCCAAGGAGGGGATTTGGGTACCCAAGGAGGGGATTTGGGTACCCAAGGAGGGGATTTGGGTGCCCGAGGAGGGGATTTGGGTACCCAAGGAGGGGATTTGGGTGCTGGGGAGGGGATTTGGGTGCCCGAGGAGGGGATTTGGGTACCCAAGGAGGGGATTTGGGTGCCCGAGGAGGGGATTTGGGTGCCCGAGGAGGGGATTTGGGTGCCCGAGGAGGGGATTTGGGTACCCAAGGAGGGGATTTGGGTGCCCGAGGAGGGGATTTGGGTGCCCGAGGAGGGGATTTGGGTACCCAGGGAAGGGATTTGGGTGCCCGAGGAAGGGATTTGGGTGCCCGAGGAGGGGATTTGGGTGCCCGAGGAGGGGATTTGGGTGCCCAAGGAGGGGATTTGGGTGCCAAAGGGGGATTTGGGTGCCCAAGGAAGGGATTTGGGTGCTGGGGAGGGGATTTGGGTGCCCGAGGAGGGGATTTGGGTACCCAAGGAGGGGATTTGGGTGCTGGGGAGGGGATTTGGGTGCCCAAGGAGGGGATTTGGGTGCCCAAGGAAGGGATTTGGGTGCTGGGGAGGGGATTTGGGTGCCCGAGGAGGGGATTTGGGTACCCAAGGAGGGGATTTGGGTACCCAAGGAGGGGATTTGGGTACCCAAGGAGGGGATTTAGGTGCCCGAGGAGGGGATTTGGGTTCTCAGGAAGGGATTTGGGTGCTGGGGAGGCTCTCACCCGCCGGGGGATGTGTCTGTCCAGGTCAGGGAATTTGACCACCCGCAGAGCCTTCCCCGCCCAGAGCACGGCCACGGTGGCCAGCATCTGCAAGAGAGCAGGGTCACCCCAAAACAGGGTCACCCCAAAGCCGGGGACACCCCAAAGCTGGGGTCACCCCAAAGCAAGGGATGCCCCAAAGCCAGGGACACCCCAAAGCAGGGCACACCCCAAAGCAAGGGACGCCCCAAAGCAGGGGACACCCCAAAACCAGGCAGGGACATGCCAAAGCAGGGAAGAGTCACCCCAAAGCTGGGCAGGGTCACCCCAAAGCCAGAGACACCCCAAAGCCAGGCAGGGTCACCCCAAAGCAGGGGTCACCCCAAAGGTGGGGTCACCCCAAAGCCAGGCAGGGGTCACCCCAAAGAAGGGCAGGGGACACCCCAAAGCTGGGCAGGGTCACCTCAAAGCCGGGCAGGGGTCACCCCAAAGCAGGGTAGGGGTGACCCCAAAGCAGGGCAGGGTCTCCCCCCAAAGCAGGGCAGGGTCACCCCAAAGCAGGGACACCCCTAAGCAGGGGACACCCCAAAGCAGAGATCACCCCAAAGCAGGGGACACCCCAAAGCAGAGCAGGGGTCACCCCAAAGCCCAGAGTTTGGGGGCACAGCGGGGTCCCACTCACCTGGCCCAGCCCCACACACAGCGAGGACGGGAACCTGTGGGGGACAGCACAGATTGGGGGACAGCACAGATTGGGGGGGGACAGCAGAGATTGGGGGGACAGCACAGATTGGGGGGGGACAGCAGAGATTGGGGGGGTCACCCAGGGCCGCGGGGGTCCCAAACCCGCAGCCATGGGGACACCGGGGTCACCCAGGGTCAGAGGGGAAGGGACAGGGTTTGGGGGGCCCCAAAGCAGGGGGGTGACACGGGGTGACACAGGGGGTGACACAGGGACAGGGGGGTGACACAGGGGGGTGACGCAGGGGGTGACACGGGGGGGGTGACACGGGGTGACACAGGGGGGTGACACAGGGGGGTGACACAGGGACAGGGGGGTGACACAGGGGGGTGACACAGGGGGTGGGTGACACAGGGGGGGACCCGACCCCAAGGACGGGGGTGAATGGAGGGGTCCCCATCCACGGGAGCCGATCCGGGGGGGATTCCCGACCCCAGGGTGGGCACCTCGATCCCAGGGATTCCTGATCCCACAGGGGGTACCCCAATCCCAGAGTGGGTACCCCGATTCCAGGGGGGCATTCCTGATCCCAGGGGTGATTCCCTATCCCAGGGGGGTACCTCGATCCCAGGGGGGATTCTGGATCCTGGGGCGGGTATCCCAATCCCGGGGGGAGATTCCCAATTCCACGTGGAATATACCCCGATTCCAGAGGGGCATTCCCAATCCCAGGGTGGTTATCCCGACCCCAGGTGGGTACCCCGATTCCAGGGGGTGATTCCCTATCCCAGAGTGGGTACCCCGATCCCAGTGGGGATTCCCGATCCCAGGGGCGTACCCCGATTCCAGAGGGGCATTCCCGATGCCAGGGGGTGACTCCTGACCCCAGGGTGGTTATCCCGATCCCAGGGGCGATTCCCTGTCCCGGGGGGTGATTCCCTATCCCAGGGTGGGTTCCCCAATCCCAGGGTAGTTATCCCGATCCCAGAGTGGCCACCCCGATTCCAGGGGCGATTCCCGACCCCAGGATGTGATTCCCGACCCCAGAGGGTGATTCCCTCTCCCGGGGGGCGATTCCCTCTCCCGGGGGGCGATTCCCCGTCCCGGGGGGCGATTCCCTATCCCGGGGGTTGATTCCCTCTCCCAAAGGGCGATTCCCTCTCCCAGGGTTGATTCCCTGTCCCGGGGGGCGATTCCCCGTCCCGGGGGGCGATTCCCGACCCCAGGATGTGATTCCCTCTCCCGGGGGGCGATTCCCTATCCCAGGGTGGGTACCCCAATCCCAGGGTGGTTATCCCGATCCCAGGGTGTGCACCCCGATCCCAGGGGCGATTCCCTGTCCCGGGGGGCGATTCCCTCTCCCGGGGATTGATTCCCTCTCCCGGGGGGTGATTCCCTGTCCCGGGGGGTGATTCCCTATCCCAGGGTGGGTACCCCAATCCCAGGGTGGTTATCCCGATCCCAGGGTGGGCACCCCGATTCCAGGGGCGATTCCCGACCCCAGGATGTGATTCCCGACCCCAGAGGGTGATTCCCTGTCCCGGGGGGCGATTCCCTGTCCCAGGGGGTGATTCCCTGTCCCAGGGGGCGATTCCCTCTCCCGGGGGTTGATTCCCTATCCCGGGGGGCGATTCCCTCTCCCAGGGTGGGTACCCCGATCCCAGGAGCAATTCCCTCTCCCGAGGGGCGATTCCCTCTCCCGGGGGGCGATTCCCCGTCCCGGGGGGCGATTCCCTCTCCCGGGGGGCGATTCCCTCTCCCGGGGGGCGATTCCCTCTCCCAGGGAGTGATTCCCTCTCCCGGGGGTTGATTCCCTCTCCCGGGGGGCGATTCCCTATCCCGGGGGGCGATTCCCTATCCCAGAGTAGGTACCCCAATCCCAGGAGCGATTCCCTATCCCAAAGGGCGATTCCCTGTCCCGGGGGGCGATTCCCCGTCCCGGGGGGCGATTCCCCGTCCCGGGCCGGGGGTCCCGCGGCGCGGCCGTACCCGTAGGTGGTGAGGACGCTCTTGTTGACGACGACGATGAGGAAGGAGCTGAGGCCGTAGAAGGCGGCGGCCAGCAGGCGCAGGCAGAGCGGCGGGGCCGCCATGCCCCGCTCCGCATCGCCGGGCGCGGGGGCTCCGCCGGGGGCTCCCCCCTGGGCCGCCCCCTCGGGCCCCCCCCCGGCAGCGGCCGCGGGGCGTCTGCGCGGGGCCGACATGGCTGGGGCGGGACCGGGAGCGGGGCGGGACCGGAGCGGCGGGGCGGGACCGGGAACGAGCGGGAGGAAGCGGGGAGGGAGCGGGGAGGGAGAGCGCAGCCGCGGGGACACGGGGGAGGGACCGCGGAGAGAGGGGAAGGGACGGGATGGGGGATGGAATGGAGGGTGGGGTGGGGGAACCTGAGGAGTTGGGATGGGGGAACATCGCACAGGGGAATGGGATTTGGGATGGTGATGGGGGGACATCGAAGAAGGGGATGGGATGGGGGATGTTGGACAGGAGGGTGGGATGGGGGGCAATGATGGGGACATCGCACAGGGGACTGGGACTGGGGATGGTGATGGGGGGACATCGAAAAGGGGGATGGGATGGGGACTGGGATGAGGGGTGGGATGGGGCCTGGGATGGGGGAACATCGCACAGGGGGGTTGGGATTGGGGACAGTGATGGGGGGACATCGAAAAAGGAGATGGGATGGGGACTGGGATGGGGGCTGGGATGGGGGGACATCGCACAGGGGACTGGGGTGGGAGAGGTCGGACTGGGGGCTGGGATGGGGAGCAGTGGTGGGGGACATCAAAAAGGGGGCTGGGATGGGGGGACATCGTACAGGGGGTTGGGGTGGGGGCAGTGATGGGGGGCACTACACAGGGGGATGGAATTGGAACATCGCACAGGGGACTGGGATGGGGACAGTGATGGGGGACATCAAAAAGGGGGTTGGGATGGGGGGACATCGCACAGGGGGGTTGGGATTGGGGATGGTGATGGGGGGACATCGAAAAAGGGGTTGGGATGGGGGGACATCGAAAAGGCAGCTGAGATTGGGGAAATCGCACAGGGGGCTGGAATGGGGATGTCAGACACGGGGTTGGGGTGGGGACATTGCGCAGAGGGTTAGGATGGGGGGACAGTGATGGGGAACATCGCACAGGGGGGTTGGGGTGGAGGGGGTCAGACAGGGGGTTGGGATGGGGGCTGGGGTGGGGCTGGGATGGGGGAACATTGCACAGGGGGTTTGGGGTGGGGGGTGGTATGGGGGTTTGGATGGGGACATAAAAAGGGGGCTGGGATGGGGACTGGGATGGCGGACATCGCACAGAGGGATGGGATGGGGGTGTCGGACTGGGGGCTGGGATGGGGGAACATCACACAGGGGACTGGGATTGGGGATGGTGATGGGGGGACATCGAAAAAGGGGTTGCGATGGGGGACATCGATGGGGGGACATCGAAAAGGGGGACGGGATGGGGGGTGTTGGACAGGGGGGTGGGATGGGGGGCAGTGATGGGGTGACATCGAAAAGGGGGCTGGGATGGGGGAACATCGGGAGCTGGGATGGGGGCTGGGATAGGGGATCATTGCACAGGGGGGTTGGGGTGGGGGGGGTCGGACAGGGGATTGGGATGGGGGCTGGGGTGGGGCTGGGATTGGGGACATCGCACAGGGGGGTTGGGATTGGGGACAGTGATGGGGGAACATCGAAAAGGAGATGGAATGGGGACTGGGATGGGGGGACATGGCACAGGGGTTAGGATGGAGGGCAGTGATGGAGGACATTCCGCAGGGGGTTGGGGTGGGGGACACTGCACAGAGGGCTGGGATGGGGGGTCAGACAGCGGGATGGGATGTGGGGGACATGACACAGGGGTTTGGGATTGGGGACACCACACAGGGGACAGTGATGGGGGCCAGCACACAGGAGGTTGAGATGGGGACTGGGATGGGGGGACATGGCACAGGGGAATGGGGCATTGATAGGGAGGCACGGCCCAGGGGGCTGGGATTGGGGGGCACTGACTGGGGGAGGGTGGGGTGGGGGGCACAGAACAGAGGTCTGGGATGGGGGACACTGGTAGAGGAACAAGGCACAGGGACTGGGGGACACTGAGCATGGAGGGTGGGATGGGGGACACCGATGTGGGTGAACAGCCAGGGGTGTGGGACAGGGGACACTGCCGGGGGACGCCATCGCACAGGGGGCACTGCTGGGGTGGGGCTGCTGTGGGGGCACTGATGAGGGAACCCCCGGGGGACACGAAGAGGGGACGGGGACAGAGGTGAGGCCACACATGGTGGGACACCAGAGGGACAAGGGGACACCAAACGCGTGGGCAGGGGAACAGGGGTCCCTACAACAGAACTGGGGGGATCAGACCCGCGCTGGCACCGCTGTCCCCGGCACGGTGGCCCCGGGTGTCACCCCTGCCGGGTGTCGCCCCTGCCGGGTGTCGCCCTGGGGTGACCCCGCACGCAGGATTTTGGCACCGGCCCTTCCCTTTCAGAGATTAAATCTTCCCCCGCGGGCTCTGCTCTGCCAAGCGGAAAAATCCCCAAACAAGGCGGCTGGGAGCACAAAAACGCCTCCGCCCTGCCCAGAACGGATTGAGCCGGGGGGGATGAGGGGGGACACGGACCCCTGAGCCCCTCACCGCGGGGGCATCGGCCGGGGGGGCGGCCCCAGCGGTCCTAGCGGGGCAGAGAGTCCCGGAGCCCCGGAGGGACAAAACTGCAGCTGTGGGAATGGAGGGTGAGGGATCAGCCTCAGCCTGGAAACAGCAATTCCATAAAAACCTTGGATCCAAGGTTGGAAAAGCCCTCAAAGACCACCCAGCCCAACCATTCCAGCGCTGCCTCAGCCTGGAAACAGCAATTCCATAAAAACCTTGGATCACTGAGGTTGGAAAAACCTGAGAGACCGCCCAGCCCAACCATTCCAGCGCTGCCTCATCCCAGGGACAGCAGCAATTCCATAAAAACCTTGGATCCAAGGTTGGAAAAACCCCCAAAAACCACCCAGCCCAACCATTCCAGCGCTGCCTCATCCCAGTCCACCCACAGCGCTTTAAATCCCCCCAGGGTTAATTCGGGGCTCACATTCCCTGCCCGTGCCCGTGGCTGCTTCCAGCCTTTTTTAGGGAGCATTATTCCCAATTTTCTGGCTGCCCTGACCCGCCTGGGCACAGCCAGGGCCTGCCTGCCCTGCGGAGGGAAACGGGGCAGCAGCTGCGGCTTGTCCCGGCACGCTGGGCTGGGAAAAGCGAATTCTGCCCAAATTTTCCTTTTCCCGGCTGATTCCCGCCCGCGCCGCTTCCCTGGCTCGGCTCCCAGGAAGGACAGGCCGAGTTTAAAATCCGGGAGCAGCTTTGCCATATCTCGGGTGGCCTTTTAGCCCGGCCAAAAATCACAGTGAGACCTTTCCCTGTGACATCGGCGTCACCTTCCGTGTTCTGCACCCTCAGCGGGGCCGGGATCGGGGACATTTCCTGCTCCGATCCCGCCCGGAGCGCGGGGCCGGCCCCGGGGCACGGCCCTGGCCCAGGGAACCGCACTGAGGGGACAGGGGAGCCCCCGAGGGGACAGGGAACCCCTGAGGGGACAGGGAAACTCCCGTGGGGACAGGGAAACCCCCGAGGGGACAGGGAAACTCCTGAGGGGACAGGGAAACTCCTGAGTGGACAGGGAAACTCCCGAGGGGACAGGGAAACCCCCGTGGGGACAGGGAAACTCCTGAGGGGACAGGGAAACCCTCGAGGGGACAGGGAAACTCCTGAGGGGACAGGGGAGCCCCTGAGGGGACAGGGAACCCCTGAGGGGACAGGGAAACCCTGAGGGGACAGGGAAACTCCTTAGGGGACAGGGAAACTCCTGAGGGGACAGGGAAACTCCTGAGGGGACAGGGGAACTCCTGAGGGGACAGGGGAACTCTGAGGGGACAGGGGAACTCCTGAGGGACTGGGAAACTCCTGAGGGGACAGGGAACCTCACCGAGGGGACAGGGAATCCCTGAGGGGACAGGGGAACTCCTGAGGGGACAGGGGAACTCTGAGGGGACAGGGAAACCCCCAAGGGGACAGGGGAGCCCCCGAGGGGACAGGGAAACTCCTGAGGGGACAGGGGAACTCCTGAGGGGACAGGGAAACTCCTGAGGGGACAGGGGAGCCCCCGAGGGGACAGGGAAACTCCTGAGGGGACAGTGTCCTCCTCCTGCATCCCTGCCCCACAGATCCTAAATCCCAAATCCCAAATCCTGCCCCATAGATCCCAAGTCTAAAATCCTAAATCCCAGATCCCAAACCCTGCCCCACACATTCCCTGGCCCACAGATCCCAAACCCTGCCCCACAGATCCTAAATCCCAGAGCCCAAATCCCAAACCCTGCCCCATAGATCCCGAGTCTCAAATCCTAAATCCCTGATCCCAAACCCTGCCCCACAGATCCTAAATCCCAAATCCTACCCCATGGATCCCAAGTCTAAAATCCTAAATCCCTGATCCCAAACCCTGCCCCACACATTCCCTGCCCCACAGATCCTAAATCCCAGAGCCCAAATCCCAAACCCTTCCCCATAGATCCCGAGTCTAAAATCCTAAATCCCTGATCCCCCACACACTCCTGCCTCACATCCTGACCCCGTTCCTGCCCCACAGATCCTAAATCCCAAATCCCAAAACCTGCCCCATAGATCCTGAGTCTCAAATCTTAAATCCCTGATCCCAAACCCTGCCCCACAGATCCTAAATCCCAAACACTGCCCCATAGATCCCGAGTCTCAAATCCATAATCCCAAATCCCAAACCCTGCCCCACAGATCCTAAATCCCAGATCCCAAATCCTACCCCATAGATCCCAAGTCTCAAATCCTAAATCCCTGATCCCAAACCATAAAATCCTAAATCCGTGATCCCAAACCCTGCCCCACAGATCCTAAATCCCAGATCCCAAACCCTTCCCCATAGATCCCGAGTCTCAAATCCTAAATCCCTGATCCCCCACACACTCCTGCCTCACATCCTGACCCCGTTCCTGCCCCACAGATCCTAAATCCTGAACCCCAAATCCCAAACCCTGCCCCATAGATCCTGAGTCTAAAATCCTAAATCCCTGATCCCAAACCCTAAAATCCTAAATCCCAGATCACAAACACAGCCCCACAAATCCTAAATCCTGAATCCCTGCCCCACAGATCCCAAACCCTGTCCCACAGATCCTAAATCCCACATCCCAAATCCCAAACCCTGCCCCATAGATCCCAAGTCTAAAACCCTAAATCCCTGATCCCAAACCCTGCCCCACAGATGTGCTGCCCTGGGCCCAGCTGTGCTGCCCTGGCCCCAGATGTGCCAGCTGGGCCCACAGATCCTAAATCCCAGATCCCAAATCCCAAACCCTGCCCCATGGATCCCGAGTCTAAAATCCTAAATCCCTGATCCCAAACCCTGCCCCACACATTCCCTGGCCCACAGATCCCAAACCCTGCCCCACAGATCCTAAATCCCAGATCCCAAATCCCAAACTCTGCCCCATGGATCCCGAGTCTAAAACCATAAATCCCTGATCCCAAACCCTGCCCCACAGATCCTAAATCCCAGATCCCAAATCCTACCCCATAGATCCCGAGTCTCAAATCCTAAATCCCTGATCCCCCACACACTCCTGCCTCACATCCTGACCCCGTTCCTGGCCCACAGATCCTAAATCCCAGATCCCAAATCCCAAATCCTGCCCCATGGATCCCGAGTCTAAAATCCTAAATCCCTGATCCCAAACCCTGCCCCACACATTCCCTGGCCCACAGATCCCAAACCCTGCCCCCACAGATCCTAAATCCCAGATCCCAAACCCTGCCCCATAGATCCCGAGTCTCAAATCCTAAATCCCTGATCCCAAACCCTGCCCCACAGATCCTAAATCCCAAACACTGCCCCATAGATCCTAAATCCCAGATCCCAAATCCTACCCCATAGATCCCGAGTCTCAAATCCGAAATCCCTGATCCCAAACCCTAAAATCCTAAATCCCTGATCCCAAACCTTAAAACCCTAAATCCCTGATCCCAAACCCTGCCCCACAGATCCTAAATCCCTGATCCCAAACCCTGCCCCACAGATGTGCTGCCCTGGCCCCAGATGTGCAGCCCCAGCTGCGTGCCCTGGTTATTAAACACTCCCAGAACATCCCAAAACTGGAATTCCCACTAAAATCCCCCCAATCCTGCTCGGGGTGTGTAACTACACAAACCCAGGGGTTCCTAAAACCACCCAGGCACATTAGAGACATTACATACATGATAGATGTATAATATAATATAATATAATATAATATAATATAATATAATATAATATAATATAATATAATATAATATAATATAATATAATATAATATAATATAATAATAATATAATATAATAAATAAAATACAATTAATATAATATAATATAATATAACATAATATAATAAAATATAATATAATATAATATAATATAATATAATATAATATAATATAATATAATATAATATAATATAATTAATATAATATAATATAATATAATATAATATATAATTTATATATTTATATATATAATTTTAAAATATATTTTATAATATATAAAACCATAAAACCATTTCTGAGCATCCCCAGGGATGGAGACTGCAGGACAAATGCACTCTTAAATACAATTATAAATTTTATAAAGATTATAATTTTATTTTATATATATATATATAAAATGAGGGCTCCTCACCTCCATATATTTTATATATATAATATAATATAATATAATATAATATAATATAATATAACATAATACAATATAATATAATATAATATAATATAATATAATATAATAAATATAAATTATAAATAAATTCTTTTAATCCAAAAAAAACCTCTTAAAGAGCTTTTTTTGTGTTTAGCTGGAATTTCCTGATATATATATAAAATCTATATATTTATTTATACATATATGTATAATATATTATACATATACATATATATACACATATAATTTTAAATGTATATATTTTAAATAGATATATTTATATCTAATACAATTTTAAATAGATCTATTTTAATAACAGAAATAAATAAATAATATAATTTTAAATATGTCTATTTTAATAAAATAAATAAACAAAAAAATTCATTTAAAATATATCTATTTTAATAAGATAAATAATATAATAAAATTTTAAATAGACCTATTTTAATCACATAAAGAAATAAATAATATAATTTAAATATATTTATATATAATTTTATGTAGATACCACCCAGTGAGGTTTCACCCAGGTTTAAATATATCTATTTTAAATATATATATATTTTATATCTAATATAATTTTAAATATATCTATTTTAATAAAATAAACAAATAAATAATATAATTTTAAATATACCTATTGTAATAAAACAAATAACTAAATAATATAATTTTAACTGTGTCTATTTTAATAAATAAATAATATAATTTAAAATATACCTATTTTAATCACATAAATAAATAAATAATACAATTTAAATATATTTATATATAATTTTATGTAGATACCACCCAGCGAGGTTTCACCCCGGTTTAAATATATCTATTTTAAATATATATATATATATTTTATATCTAATATCATTTTAAATATACCTATTTTAATCACATAAATAAATAAATAATATAATTTAAATCTATTTATATATAATTTTATGTAGATACCACCCAGCGAGGTTTCACCCCGGTTTAAATATATCTATTTTAAATATATATATATTTATATCTAATATAACTTTAAATATACCTATTTTAATCAAATAAAAAAATAAATAATATAATTTAAAATATATCTATTTTAATAACATAAATAAATAAATAATATAATTTTAAATATATCTATTTTAATAACATAAATAAATAAATAATATAATTTTAAATATACCTATTTTAATCAAATAAATAAATAAATAAAAATAATTTAAAATCTATTTATATATAATTGTTTGTCGATACCACCAGCGAGGTTTCACCCCGGTTTAAATCTATATATTTTAAATATATATATATTTATATCTAATATAATTTTAAATATACCTATTTTAATCAAATAAATAAACAAATAAAAATAATTTAAATCTATTTATATACAATTGTATGTCGATACCACCAGCGAGGTTTCACCCCGGGCTCTGCCCTCCCTCCCACACAAACCCCATTCCCCGTGGCTCGGGGAAGTCCCGCAGCAGGCGGGGCTCGCTGGCCGCGGGCGGCGCTGCCTTGGCCGGGGCGGGTGAATTCTCCTGGCCCACATTTCCTCCTGGCGGGCAGGGGCGGGAGCAGTGCGGGGTTTCCTGTGGGTAACACTTCTTCTTGAGGTTTAACTCTTCGAGAGACGCGGAAAAGGAAGGGCCGGGGCTCTGCAGAGCGGCAGAGCGAGACGGAGAGGGCTGGAGTATCCCTGGAGTATCCCTGGAGCATCCTCGGAGCATTCCCGGAACATCCCCGGACATCCCCGGACATCCCTGGACATCCCCGGAACATCGCCGGAACATCCCCGGACATCCCCAGAGCATCCCCGGAGCGTCCCTGGAGCGTCCCTGGAGCATCCCCGGACATCCCTGGACACCCCTGGAGCATCCCCGGACATCCCTGGAGCATCCCCGGACATCCCTGGACATCCCTGGACATCCCTGGAGCATCCCTGGAGCATCCCCGGACATCCCTGGACACCCCTGGAGCATCCCAGGAGCTTTGGAGCATCCCCGGACATCCCCGGAGCATCCCTGGAGCATCCCCGGACCATCCCCGGATCACCCCCGGACATCCCTGGACATCCCCGGAGCATCCTCGGAGCATCCCGGGAGCATCCCCGGAGCGTCCCTAGAGCATCCCTGGACATTCCTGGACATCCCCGGAGTATCCCCGGACATCCCTGGACATCCCCGGATCATCCCTGGAGCATCCCCGGACATCCCCGGAGCATCCCCGGAGCATCCCTGGACACCCCTGGAGCATCCCCGGAGTATCCCCGGAACAAACCCGGAGCATCCCCGGACATCCCTGGACATCCCTGGAGCATCCCTGGAGTATCCCCGGAGCTTTGGATGTCCCAGCGCCGGGAATTCTCCGCCTGGAACATCCCGGGATGAGCCGAGGAGCAGCACGGGCACAGAGGGGGTGACAATTCCGGTACAAACAACCCCATCCCTCCAGGAATTTTCATTCCACGCCTCTGGGATCGGTCGGGAAATGTCCCTGCCCTGACAGCGCCCAGGAGCGAGCACGGGGATCGGAACCACCCGCTCGGGGCGGGCTCAGCTCTGCCCGGCTGCCTCCAAACCCTGCCAGGAGTTTAAATTCCCCGAGGTGAGGATGTTGGGTTTTCCCATGGGCTGACTCAGACGGGAAGGGAAACTCTGGGGTAGGGCAGCCCCGCGCTGCCCCCGGCCACAGCGAGAGGCTCCGGGTGCCCTGAGCACTGCCGAGGTAAGGATTCCTCTGCTTTTCCCAAAAAAACCTTCAACCCCCTGCATTTCACCCCAAAATCTCCCAGCTGCTGCTCCTCACCCTTTTATCCACCCCTGGTTGAAGATTTTGTGTGGTTTGGGTTGGAACAACGGAGCAGCTTCTTCCTTCTGGGCTGGATCCACATTTCCTCAGCCCTGGTGCACGAGGAGGTTTTACCAGAGATGAAATCCAAGCCCAGGATCCCCAAACAGCCTCGTTCCTTCGGTTTTGGGGTTTCCAGAGATGAAATCCAAGCCCAGCATCCCCCAAACAGCCTCGTTCCTTTGGTTTTGGGGTTTCCAGAGATGAAATCCAAGCCCAGCATCCCTAAACAACCTCTGGGGTTTGCAGAGATAAAATCCAAGCCCAGCATCCCCAAACAACCTCTGGAATTTTTAGAGATAAAATCCAAGCCCAGCATCCCCCAAACAGCCTCTGGAGTTTCCAGAGATAAAATCCAAGCCCAGCATCCCCAAACAGCCTCGTTCCTTCGGTTTTGGGGTTTCCAGAGATGAAATCCAAGCCCAGCATCCCCAAACAACCTCTGGAGTTTCCAGAGATGAAATCCAAGCCCAGCATCCCCCAAACAGCCTCTGGAGTTTCCAGAGATAAAATCCAAGCCCAGCAACCCCAAACAGCCTCGTTCCTTTGGTTTTGGGGTTTCCAGAGATGAAATCCAAGCCCAGCAACCCCAAACAGCCTCTGGAGTTTCCAGAGATGAAATCCAAGCCCAGGATCCCCAAACAGCCTCTGGAGTTTGGTTTTGGGGTTTCCAGAGATAAAATCCAAGCCCAGCATCCCCAAACAGTCTCTGGGGTTTCCAGAGATAAAATCCAAGCCCAGCATCCCCAAACAACCTCGTTCCTTCGGTTTTGGGGTTTCCAGAGATGAAATCCAAGCCCAGCAACCCCAAACAGCCTCTGGAGTTTGGTTTTGGGGTTTCCAGAGATGAAATCCAAGCCCAGCATCCCCCAAACAGCCTCTGGAGTTTGGTTTTGGGGTTTCCAGAGATGAAATCCAAGCCCAGCATCCCCAAACAACCTCTGGAATTTGCAGAGATGAAATCCAAGCCCAGCATCCCCAAACAGCCTCGTTCCTTTGGTTTTGGGGTTTCCAGAGATAAAATCCAAGCCCAGCATCCCCCAAACAACCCCATTCTTTTGGATCTGGAATTTGCAGAGATAAAATCCAAGCCCAGCATCCCCAAAAAGCCTCTGGAGTTTCCAGAGATAAAATCCAAGCCCAGCAACCCCAAACAGCCTCGTTCCTTTGGTTTTGGGGTTTCCAGAGATGAAATCCAAGCCCAGCATCCCCAAACAACCTCTGGAGTTTCCAGAGATGAAATCCAAGCCCAGGATCCCCAAACAACCTCTGGAGTTTGGTTTTGGGGTTTCCAGAGATAAAATCCAAGCCCAGGATCCCCAAACAACCTCTGGAATTTCCAGAGATAAAATCCAAGCCCAGCACCCCCAAACAGCCTCGTTCCTTTGGCTCTGGAGTTTGCAGAGATAAAATCCAAGCCCAGCACCCCCAAACAACCTCTGGAATTTCCAGAGATAAAATCCAAGCCCAGCACCCCCAAACAACCTCTGGAGTTTCCAGAGATAAAATCCAAGCCCAGCAACCCCAAACAGCCTCGTTCCTTTGGTTTTGGGGTTTCCAGAGATAAAATCCAAGCCCAGCACCCCCAAACAACCCCATTCCTTCGGCTCTGGGGTTTCCAGGGTGGAATAACCCCAGGAATTTGATTCCCAGAGGGGGCACAGCTGCCGTCCCTTGGGGAGCTGAGCAGATTTTGAGTTTTCACCTTTTCTCATAGAACCTCCCCCCCACAATTGGATTTTTAAATTTTTTTTTTAAATTTTCTCTGCCTTGCAGAAGCTTCGGGGGCCCTCGGGAAGCGACAGCTTCTCTTTGTAGGTCAGGTAAGAGGGAGGCACTTGAAATTTGACTCAGCCTTGATGAATTCTTTGATCAGCCCTAAAACCAAACCAGGTCACCTCACCCCGCACGAGAAACGCTGAGGCTCTCACTGCTGCTGCTGCTGCTGGCCTGGTTTGGGTGGAAAAACAGAAATTTTGGAGCTTTTGCTGCGGACTCTGGCCTTCCTCCAGGGAAATTTGCCATTCCTGACAGCAGGTACTGCACGGGGAATGGGAATGGGAATTCTGGATGTGGGGCTGGGTGTTTGGGATGGGGCTGCAGGGCTGGCTCAGGGTCAGCTGTTCTGGAGAATTTGCTCCAGGAATTTTTCCTGCTGCTCTCCCAGGAGAATTTGCTCCAGGATTTTTTTCCTACTGCTCTCCCAGGAGGATTTCCTCCAGGATTTATTTTCCTGCTGCTCTCCCAAGAGGATTTGCTCCAGCATTTTTTTTCCTGCTGCTTTCCCAGCAGGATTTGCTCCAGGAATTTTTCCTGCTGCTCTCCCAGGATTTGCTCCAGGATTTTTTTTTCCTGCTGCTCTCCTGGAGGATTTGCTCCAGCATTTTTTCCTGTTGTTCTCCCAGGAGAATTTGCTCCAGGATTTTTTTTCCTGCTGCTCTCCCAGGAGAATTTCCTCCAGGAATTTTTCCTGCTGCTCTCCCAGGAGAATTTCCTCCAGGATTTTTTTCCTGCTGTTCTTCCAGGAGGATTTGCTCCAGGATTTTTTTCCTGCTGCTCTCCCAGCAGGGTTTGCTCCAGGATTTTTTTTTCCTGCTGTTCTTCCAGGAGGATTTCCTCCAGGATTTATTTTCCTACTGTTCTCGCAGCAGGATTTACTCCAGGATTTTTTTCCTGCTGCTCTCCCAGGAGGATTTACTCCAGGATTTTTTTTTATCCCTCAGATTATGCTGCTGCCACAGCCCAGGCCATGGCGGGGGCCGGCGAGGCTTTGGTGCTGCACGTCCTGCTCTGCTGCCTGTGCCCAGGTGAGTGACAGGGACAGGGACAGTGACAGGGACAGGGACAGGGACAGGGACAGGGACAGGGACAGTGACAGGGACAGGGACAGGGGCAGGGACAGTGGCAGGGCCACCACGCTGCCACCTGAGCTCCTGTAGGGGATTTCCATGGGAACAGGACAAGGACAGAGCTGGGGGGTTGGAGTGGAGCATTGCAGGGGGTCCCATGTCCTACAGCTCCTTCTCTGCTCTTCCCTCCTTGGAGCAGGGCCATTTCCAGGCTCCTGGGGACATTTCCAGGCTCTTGGTGCCATTTCCAAGCTCTCAGAGCTATTTCCAGGCTCCCAGGATCATTTCCAAGCTCCTGGGGCCATTTTCAGCCTCCCAGGGACATTTCCAAGCTCCCAGCACAATTTCCAAGCTCCTAGAGACATTTCCAAGCTCCCAGGATCATTTCCAAGCTCCCAGAGCCATTTCCAAACTCCCTGGGGACATTTCCAGGCTCCTAAGGATATCTCCAAGCTGCCAGTGACATTTCCAGGCTCCCAGGGACATTTCCAAGCTCCCAGAACCATTTCCAAGCTCCCAGAACCACTTCCAAGCTCCCAGGGACATTTTCAGCCTCCCAGGGCCATTTCCAAACTCCCAGAACCATTTCCAAACTCCCAGAACCATTCCCAGCCTCCCAGAACCATTTCCAAGCTCCCTGGGGACATTTCCAGGCTCCTAAGGATATCTCCAAGCTCCCAGTGACACTTCCAAACTCCCAGTGACACTTCCAAACTCCCAGTGACATTTCCAAGCTCCCAGGGCCATTCCCAGCCTCCCAGTGTCATTTCCAAGCTCCTGGTGCCATTTTCAGGCTCCCAGGGACACTTCCAAATCCCAGGGACAATTCCAAGCTCCCTGGGGACATTTCCAAACTCCCAGAACCATTTCCAAGCTCCCTGGGGACATTTCCAGGCTCCTAAGGATATCTCCAAGCTCCCAGTGACATCTCCAGCCCCCCAGAACCATTTCCAAACTCCCAGACCCATTTCCAAACTCCCAGGGACACTTCCAAGCTCCTAGAGCCATTTCCAAACTCCCAGGGCCATTTCCAGCTTCCCAGAACCATTTCCAAGCTCCCAGGGACATTTTCAGCCTCCCAGGGCCATTTCCAAACTCCCAGAGCCATTTCCAAGCTCTCAAAATCATTTCCAAACTCCCAGTGTCATTTCCAAGCTCCTGATGCCATTTTCAAGCTCCCAGGGACACTTCCAAACACCCAGAACCATTTCCAAGCTCCTAGAGACATTTCCAAGCTCCCAAAACCATTTCCAAACTCCCAGAGCCATTTCCAAGCTCCCAGGGACATTTTCAGCCTCCCAGGGCCGTTCCCAGGCTCCCAGGACATTTCCAGCTTCCCAGAGCCACTTCCAAGCTCCCAGGGACACTTCCAAACTCCCAGGGACATTCCCAGGCTCCCAGGGACACTTCCAAACTCCCAGAACCATTTCCAGGCTCCCAGAATCATTTCCAAGCTCCCAGAACCATTTCCAAACTCCCAGAACCATTTCCAAGCTCCCGGAACCATTTCTAAGCTCCCAGAATCATTTCCAAGCTCCCAGGGCCATTCCCAGCCTCTCAGAACCATCTCCAAACTCCCAGAACCATTTCCAAACTCCCAGACCCATTTCCAAACTCCCAGGGCCATTCCCAGGCTCCCAGAGCCATTTCCAAGCTCCCAGAACCATTTCTAAGCTCCCAGAACCATTTCCAAACTCCCAGAATCATTTCCAAGCTCCCAGGGCCATTCCCAAGCTCCCAGGGCCATTCCCAGGCTCCCAGAATCATTTCCAAACTCCCAGAACCATTCCCAGCTTCCCAGAACCATTTCCAAACTCCCAGGGCCATTTCCAAGC
The DNA here is from genome assembly GCA_021534815.1 of Acrocephalus arundinaceus. Taxonomy (NCBI): domain Eukaryota; kingdom Metazoa; phylum Chordata; class Aves; order Passeriformes; family Sylviidae; genus Acrocephalus; species Acrocephalus arundinaceus. The sequence goes on from JAJEOU010000967.1 coordinate 30,749,452, forward strand.
TCCCAAAATCATTTCTAAGCTCCCAGAACCATTTCCAAACTCCCAAAACCATTTCCAAACTCCCAGAACCATTTCCAAACTCCCAGAACCATTCCCAGGCTCCCAGACCCATTTCCAAGCTCCCAGAACCATTTCCAAACTCCCAGAACCATTTCTAAGCTCCCAGAACCATTTCCAAGCTCCCTGGGGACATTTCCAGGCTCCTAAGGATATCTCCAAGCTCCCAGTGACACTTCCAAACTCCCAGTGACACTTCCAAACTCCCAGTGACACTTCCAAACTCCCAGTGACATTTCCAAGCTCCCAGGGCCATTCCCAGCCTCCCAGTGTCATTTCCAAGCTCCTGGTGCCATTTTCAAGCTCCCAGGGACACTTCCAAATCCCAGGGACAATTCCAAGCTCCCTGGGGACATTTCCAAACTCCCAGAACCATTTCCAAGCTCCCTGGGGACATTTCCAGGCTCCTAAGGATATCTCCAAGCTCCCAGTGACATCTCCAGCCCCCCAGAACCATTTCCAAACTCCCAGACCCATTTCCAAACTCCCAGGGACACTTCCAAGCTCCCAGAACCATTTCCAAGCTCCCAGGGACATTTTCAGCCTCCCAGGGCCATTTCCAAACTCCCAGAGCCATTTCCAAGCTCTCAAAATCATTTCCAAACTCCCAGTGTCATTTCCAAGCTCCTGATGCCATTTTCAAGCTCCCAGGGACACTTCCAAACACCCAGAACCATTTCCAAGCTCCTAGAGACATTTCCAAGCTCCCAAAACCATTTCCAAACTCCCAGAGCCATTTCCAAGCTCCCAGGGACATTTTCAGCCTCCCAGGGCCGTTCCCAGGCTCCCAGGACATTTCCAGCTTCCCAGAGCCACTTCCAAGCTCCCAGGGACACTTCCAAACTCCCAGGGACATTCCCAGGCTCCCAGAACCATTTCCAAACTCCCAGAACCATTTCCAGGCTCCCAGAATCATTTCCAAGCTCCCAGAACCATTTCCAAACTCCCAGAACCATTTCCAAGCTCCCGGAACCATTTCCAAGCTCCCAGAATCATTTCCAAGCTCCCAGGGCCATTCCCAGCCTCTCAGAACCATCTCCAAACTCCCAGAACCATTTCCAAACTCCCAGACCCATTTCCAAACTCCCAGGGCCATTCCCAGGCTCCCAGAGCCATTTCCAAACTCCCAGAACCATTCCCAGGCTCCCAGAACCATTTCCAAGCTCCCAGAACCATTTCTAAGCTCCCAGAACCATTTCCAAACTCCCAGAATCATTTCCAAGCTCCCAGGGCCATTCCCAAGCTCCCAGGGCCATTCCCAGGCTCCCAGAATCATTTCCAAACTCCCAGAACCATTCCCAGCTTCCCAGAACCATTTCCAAACTCCCAGGGCCATTTCCAAGCTCCCAAAATCATTTCTAAGCTCCCAGAACCATTTCCAAACTCCCAAAACCATTTCCAAACTCCCAGAACCATTTCCAAACTCCCAGAACCATTCCCAGGCTCCCAGACCCATTTCCAAGCTCCCAGAACCATTTCCAAACTCCCAGAACCATTTCTAAGCTCCCAGAATCATTTCCAAGCTCCCAGAACCATCCCCAGGCTCCCAGAACCATTTCCAAACTCCCCGGGTGATTTTTCTCCTGCAGCACCGAGCTGAGCCCTGCCCCGGCTGCGCAGCCCTGCCCTTTCCAGGAAGGGCAGATGGAGCCGATAGCGCCCGCCCGCTCAGCTCCATCTGATAGCGAAGGGCAGCGCCCCCGCCGCGCTAATCGGGGCATCAGAGCTCAGAGAGAGCGTGGGTTATTTCCCTGCACTCATCTCAGCATCAGAGCAAAACCCCAAACTGGGGGAACTGGGGAAACTGGGGGAAACTGGGTGAAACTGGGGGAAATTGGGGGAAATTGGCTGTTTGTGAGGGGCTGGGATGAATCAGCGGGGCCGGGGCGCTGCTGCAGGCGGGGGATTCATCCCAATCCCAGCCTGGTTTGGGTTGGGAGAGAGCTCAGAGCTCACCCGGCTCTGCTCAGGGACAATTCCACTGTGCCAGGTGCTCCAAATCCTGTCCCAGGTGCTCCAAATCTGTCCCGGGTGCTCCAAATCTGTCCCAGGTGCTCCAAAACTGTCCCAGGCTAAATCCTGTCCCAGACTGCTCCAAATCTGTCCCAGGTGCTCCAAAACTGTCCCAGGTGCTCCAAAACTGTCCCAGGCCAAATCCTGTCCCAGGCTGCTCCAAATCCTGTCCCAGGTGCTCCAAAACTGTCCCAGGTGCTCCAAAACTGTCCCAGGCCAAATCCTGTCCCAGGCTGCTCCAAATCTGTCCCAGGTGCTCCAAAACTGTCCCAGGTGCTCCAAAACTGTCCCAGGCCAAATCCTGTCCCAGGCTGCTCCAAATCCTGTCCCAGGTGCTCCAAATCCTGTCCCAGGCTGCTCCAAAACTGTGCCAGGCCAAATCCTGTCCCAGGTGCTCCAAATCCCATCCCAGGCTGCTCCAAATCTGTCCCAGGACAAATCCTGTCCCAGGCTGCTCCAAATCTGTCCCAGGTGCTCCAAAACTGTCCCAGGCCAAATCCTGTCCCAGACTGCTCCAAATCCCATCCCAGGTTGCCCCAAATCCCATCCCAGGCTGCTCCAAATCTGTCCCGGGTGCTCCAAATCTGTCCCGGGTGCTCCAAATCTGTCCCGGGTGCTCCAAATCCTGTCCCAGGCTGCTCCAAATCCCGTCCCAGGCTGCTCCAAATCTCTGCTCCAAATCCCATCCCAGGCTGTTCCAAATCCTGTCCCAGGTGCTCCAAATCCCGTCCCAGGCTGCTCCAAATCTGTCCCGGGTGCTCCAAATCCCATCCCAGGCTGCTCGGGAAGAGCTGTCGATTCTCACCCACCCCGTTTGGCGCAGGTGCTGCGAGCCTCCGGTGCAAGGGGCGCGTCTGGGTCGAGCCCGCGCCCGTGGTGCCGATGGGCTCCGACGTCTCCATCGGCTGCCAGTCCACCCAGGGCTGCCCTTCATCCCGGCTCCTCATCCTCCTCAACTACAGCCACGCCGAGGGCGCCCGGCTGGCCCTGCCCGGCGGCGCCGTGCGGCTCCAGCTGCGCCATTTTCGGATGCCCTTCGCCACCGTCACCTGCTTCTGCTACTACGGCAGCGGTGGCAAGGACAGCCTGGTGTGTGGCACGGAGCTCCGGGCGGGCTGTGAGTGTCCCCGTGTCCCCCAGCCCCGGGGAGTTGGGGTTTGGCTCCTCCCGGGGTGGCTGTGCCCCCTCACGCTGTCTCACCCCCGCAGACCCTCCAGACCCCCCCGAAAAGCTGAGCTGCGCCATCGCCGAGGGCTCGGAGCGCCTGGAGTGTGAATGGGATGGAGGAAGGGTCACTCACCTGCACACCCACAACAGCCTCCACCTGCGCAGGTGAGCCCCGCGGCGGCAAGGGGGGGTGACAGCCCCGGTGACAGCCCCGGTGACAGCCCTGGGGACAGCCATGGGGACAGCCACATGTGACAGCCACATGTGACAGCCCTGGGGACAGCCCTGGGGACAGCCACATGTGACAGCCCTGGGGACAGCCCTGGGGACAGCCATGGGGACAGCCCCAGGTGAGAGCCCCAGTGAGAGGCCTGGGTGACAGCCCTGGGTGACACTGTCGGGTGACAGCCCTGGTGACAGCCCTGGGTGAGATCCCCGGGTGGCAGTTCCAGGTGGCAGCCCTGGGTGAGAACCCTGGTGAAAGCCCCAGGTGACAGCCCGAGGTGACAGCCCCGGGTGACACCTTCAGGTGGCAGCCCTGGTGAGAGCCCTGGGTGATGTCCCTGGTGACAGCCCTGGGTGACACCCTCAGGTGAGGGCCCCAGTGAGACCCTGAGTGGCAGCCCTGGGTGATATTCCCGGGTGGCAGCCCCGGATGAGACCCCCAGTGACACCCTCAGGTGACAGCCCCTGGTGACAGCCCCAGGTGAGAGCCCCGGTGAGACCGCTGGGTGGCAGCTGCAATGACAGCCTCGGGTGGCACATCTGGGTGACAGCATCGGGTGACAGCCCCAGGTGACAACCTCAGTGACAACCCCAGGTGGCAGCCCCAGGTGACAGCTCCAAGTGGCAGCCCTGGTGAGACCCTCAGTGACAGCCCCAGGTGGCAGCCCTGGGTGACATTGGGGTTGGAACATCCAGGAACATCTCAGGTGAGAGCTCCAGGTGACAGCTCCGCCTGGCAGCCCTGGTGACACCCCAGGTGGCACCTCTGGGTGACGGTTCTGGGTGACATCCCTGGGTGAGAACCCCCGGTGAGAACCCCAGTGACAGCCCCTGGTGGCAGGCCTGGGTGACAGCCCCTGGTGGCAGCCCCGAGTGACAGCCCCGAGTGACAGCCCCAGTGACAGCCCCAGGTGACAGCCCCGGGTGACAGCCCCGGGTGACAGCCCCGGTGAGACCCCCAGTGACACCCTCAGGTGAGAACCCCCGGTGAGAACCCCAGTGACAGCCCCTGGTGGCAGGCCTGGGTGACAGCCCCTGGTGAGACCCCCAGTGACACCCTCAGGTGACATCCTCAGGTGAGAACCCCCGGTGAGAACCCCAGTGACAGCCCCTGGTGGCAGGCCCGGGTGACAAACCCCTGGTGAGAGGCCTGGGTGACAAACCCCTGGTGAGAGGCCTGGGTGACAGCTCCGGTGACAGCCCCTGGTGGCAGGCCTGGGTGACAGCTCCGGTGACAGCCCCTGGTGGCAGGCCTGGGTGACAGCCCTGGTGACAGCCAGGCTGCCGTGCCCCAGTTCCACTTCCTCACACTCACGTTTTGTCACCTCCTGCCCGCCAACCACACGTTCCACCGCAGGGACGGTTCTGAGCTCTGTCACCGCCTCACCCCCATCGTGCCCTGCCCGGGGCAGCAGCAGCAGCTCCGGCTGCTCGGGGTCTCTGTGGGATAAAGAGAGGGTGACCCCAAAGCTGCCCAAACCCCAAAAGCAAAAGTCCAGCTGAAGCTGAAGCTGAAGCAGAGGCGCTGGCTGCTGCATGGTGTGCCACAGTGCCACCCTGGTGGCTCCCTGCCACCAAAGTCCCCGTGGCACCAGCTGGCATGTCACACCTCGTCCTGGGATGTTCCCTGCCACCAAAGTCCCCATGGCACCAGCTGGCATGTCACACCCCAGCATGCCACACCCCATCCCAGGATGATCCCTGCCACCAAAGTCCCCATGGCACCACCTGGCATGTCACACCCCATCCCAGGATGCTCCTTTGTCACCAAAGTCCCCATGGCACCACCTGGCCATCCCAGGATGATCCCTGCCACCCAAGTCCCTGTGGCATCATCACCTGGCATGTCACACCTCGTCCTGGGATGTTCCCTGCCACCAAAGTCCCCATGGCACCACCTGGCCATCCCAGGATGATCCCTGCCACCGAAGTCCCCGTGGCACCACCTGGCAGAATTTCCATTATCCTGACTCAATTTTAAAGACATTAATTCCCACCACATGGAAGTTCTGTGAGGAGAAAGGGACAAAGCTCCTGCCGAAGTTTGGGATCAAACTGAACTGTGCAGTTCAGTTTGCACAGGAGGGACAAAGTTCCCTTCCCACTGTGAAAACACAAACCCCCTGCAGCAGTGGCAGAGGTGGGAATGACTGGAAATGGAATGAGTTTCCAGTTTGCTTTAAAGGTGACAAATTTGGGTTTGGGGATGGCCACGCCCTGGTGATGAGCTGTGACACCTCAGGGCCGGGGTGGGCACTGACGGGGCTCCCTGCTGCTTCCAGGGTGGTGGCGCAGGGTGAGGAGGAGGAGGAGGAAAAGATCTTCCCTGCAGACTCACCGGTGCTGCTGAGGGAGCTGCACAACCACAGCCGATACTGGGTGTGGGTGCAGGCCAGCAACGCCCTGGGCACCGCCCGCTCGGAGCCTCGGCACCTCAGCCTGCAGGAGCTCGGTATGTCCGTCTGTCTGTCCGTCTGTCCATCCCTGCCATCCATCCATCATCCATCCATCGTCCATCCATCATCCATCCATCCATCATCCATCCATCCATCCCTCATCCATCCATCATCCATCCATCCATCCATCCATCCCTCATCCATCCATCATCCATCCATCCATCCATCCATCCATCATCCATCCATCGTCCATCCATCATCCATCCATCCATCATCCATCATCCATCCATCATCCATCATCCATCCATCCATCATCCATCCATCCATCCCTCATCCATCCATCATCCATCCATCATCCATCCATCCATCATCCATCCATCATCCCATCCATCCATCCATCCATCCATCCATCATCCATCCATCCCATCCATCATCCATCCATCATCCATCCATCATCCATCCATCATCCATCCATCCATCCATCATCCATCATCCATCCATCATCCATCCATCCATCATCCATCCATCATCCATCATCCATCCATCCCATCATCCATCCATCATCCATCATCCATCATCCATCCATCCCATCCATCCATCATCCATCCATCCATCATCCATCATCCATCCATCCATCATCCATCCATCATCCCATCCATCCATCATCCATCCATCCATCATCCATCCATCCATCCATCCATCATCCATCCATCCATCCATCATCCATCCATCATCCATCCATCCATCATCCATCATCCATCCATCATCCATCCATCATCCATCCATCCATCCATCCCATCATCCATCATCCATCCATCCATCCATCCATCCATCATCCATCCCATCCATCATCCATCCATCCATCCATCCATCCATCCATCCATCCATCATCCATCCATCCATCCATCCATCCATCATCATCCATCCATCCATCCATCCATCATCCATCATCCATCATCCATCCATCATCCATCCATCATCCATCATCCATCCATCATCCATCATCCATCCATCATCCATCCATCATCCATCCATCATCCATCCATCCATCCATCATCCATCCATCCATCATCCATCCATCCATCCATCCATCCATCCATCCATCCATCATCCATCCATCATCCATCCATCCATCCATCCATCATCCATCCATCATCCATCCATCCATCATCCATCCATCATCCATCATCCATCCATCCATCATCCATCATCCATCCATCCATCATCCATCATCCATCCATCCATCATCCATCCATCATCCATCCATCCATCATCCATCCATCATCCATCATCCATCCATCATCCATCCATCATCCATCCATCATCCATCATCCATCATCCATCATCCATCCATCATCCATCCATCATCCATCCATCATCCATCATCCATCCATCCATCCATCCATCATCCATCCATCCATCCATCCATCCATCCATCATCCATCATCCATCATCCATCCATCCATCCATCATCCATCATCCATCCATCATCCATCCCATCCATCCATCCATCCATCATCCATCCATCATCCATCATCCATCCATCATCCATCCATCCCATCCATCCATCATCCATCATCCATCCATCCATCATCCATCCATCATCCATCCATCATCCATCCATCATCCATCATCCATCCATCCATCATCCATCCATCATCCATCCATCCATCATCCATCATCCATCCATCCATCCATCATCCATCATCCATCCATCATCCATCCATCCATCCATCATCCATCCATCCATCATCCATCCATCATCATCCATCCATCATCCATCCATCATCCATCCATCATCCATCCATCCATCATCCATCCATCCATCCATCCATCCATCCATCATCCATCATCATCCATCCATCCATCATCCATCCATCATCCATCCATCCATCCATCCATCATCCATCATCCATCATCCATCATCCATCATCCATCATCCATCCATCATCCATCATCCATCATCCATCATCCATCCATCATCCATCCATCATCCATCATCCATCCATCATCCATCCATCATCCATCCATCATCCATCATCCATCATCCATCATCCATCCATCATCCATCCATCCATCCATCATCCATCCATCATCCATCATCCATCCATCATCCATCATCCATCCCATCCATCCATCCATCCATCCATCCATCATCCATCCATCATCCATCATCCATCCATCATCCATCCCATCCCATCCATCATCCATCCATCCCATCCATCCATCATCCATCCATCATCCATCCATCTCCATCCATCATCCATCCATCTCATCCATCCATCATCCATCCATCATCCATCCATCCATCCATCCATCCATCATCCATCCATCCATCCATCCATCATCCATCATCCATCCATCCATCCATCCCATCCATCATCCATCATCCATCATCCATCATCCATCCATCATCCATCATCCATCATCCATCATCCATCCATCATCCATCCATCATCCATCCATCATCCATCCATCATCCATCCATCATCCATCACCCATCCATCCATCCATCATCCATCCATCATCCATCCATCACCCATCCATTTATCCCTCCCTCATCCATCCCTCTATCCATTCCTCATCCATGCCTCCCATCCCTCCATCCATGCCCCATCCATCCTTCCATCCATCCATGCCTCCCATTCCTCCATCCCTCCATCATCCATGCCCCATCCATCATCCATCCCTCATCCATCCTTCCCTCTGCCCATCATCCTTCCATCCATGCATGCCCCATCCCTCCCTCATCCCTCCCTGAGCCCCACCGTGCTGTGCCTGTCCCTGCCCACCCACACCGCCCTGCCCTGCCCTGCCCTGCCCGTGTCACTTTAGGGACACCCCGGGCACAGAGCCCGTCCCCTCCCGGTGTGTCCCGCAGTGATCCCCGCCCTGCCCTGGGTGACACCCCAGGCACAGGGCCCGTCCCTCCCCGTCCCTCCCGGTGTGTCCCGCAGTGATCCCCGCCCGTCTCACTTTAGGGACACCCCGGGCACAGGGCCCGTCCCTCCCCACCCGTCCCGGTGTGTCCCGCAGTGATCCCCGCCCTGCCCTGGGTGACACCCCGAGCACAGGGCCCGTCCCCTCCCCACCCCTCCCGGTGTTTCCCGCAGTGACCCCTGCCCTGCCCGTGTCACTTTAGGGACACCCCGAGCACAGAGCCCGTCCCGTCCCCACCCGTCCCGGTGTGTCCCGCAGTGACCCCTGCCCTGCCCGTGTCACTTTAGGGACACCCCGGGCACAGGGCCCGTCCCTCCCCACCCGTCCCGGTGTGTCCCGCAGTGATCCCCGCCCTGCCCTGGGTGACACCCCGGGCACAGGGCCCGTCCCTCCCCACCCGTCCCGGTGTGTCCCGCAGTGATCCCCGCCCTGCCCGTGCCCATCGGCGCCGACACCGCGGAGCCGGAGCCGTCCCCTCCCCGCACCACCACCCGCTGGCGGAGCCGCTCCCGGCTGCAGGACGTGCACTGCGAGGAGAGGCACCGAGCCACGGGCACCGCGGCCTGGCACGTGAGAGCCCCGGGACCCCCAAACCGGGACCCCAAACCCTCCCCTTCCATGTCCCCGTTAAACAAACACGGGTCCCGTTCCCGCTGGAGACCCCCATGGCAATGGGAATGTTCGGGGTCGCTCAAAACCCCAAAAAAGGGGTCGTTCACCCCCTGGCTGAGGCAGGTCCCATTTTGGGGGACAGGAGAGCTGCTGCCACCTGAGAGAGCAGGAGGCCCCGTGGGCAGGGTGAGCTCAGCTTTTTAGGCAGCAGGAATTTGGAATTTGGAATTCCAAATATTTCCAAACCCCAAATAAAACAGCACCGGGGCAGCTCCAGCTGAGCCCTTTGCAAACATCCCTGAGTGCTGGCAGGGCCGAGCCTGGATCCCAGATCCCAAAATCTCCACGGTAGCAGAATCCCAGCTCCTAAAATCCACATGGAGGCAGAATCTCAACTCCCAAAATTCCACGTGGAGGCAGAATCTCAGCTCCCATAATCTCTGTAGTGACAGAATCCCAGCTCCTAAAATCTCCAGGGTGGCAGAATCCCAGATCCCAAAATCTCTGTGGTAGCAGAATCCCAGTTCCCAAAATTCCACATGGAGGCAGAATCCCAGCTCCCAAAATCTCTGTGGTGGTCTGGATCCCAGCTCCCAAAATCTCCATTGAGGCAGAATCCCAGCTCCCAGAATTCCATGTGGAGGCACAATCCCAACTCCCCAAATCCCTGCACTGTCAGAATCTCAGCTCCCAAAATTCCACGTGGAGGCACAATCCCAGCTCCCAAAATCCCATGTGGTGGCCTGGATCCCAAAATCTCCACGATGACAGAATCCCAGCTCCCAGAATTCCACATGGAGGCAGCAGCCTGGGGGCTCTGGCTGTGCCCGCAGGGTGGCACAGGAGGGGACAGGGTGGCACAGGAGGGGACAGGGTGGCACAGGAGGGACAGGGTGGCACAGGAGGAAGGACAGGGTGGCACAGAAGGGGACAGGGTGGCACCTGAGGGGACAGGGTGGCACAGAAGGGGACAGGGTGGCACCTGAGGGGACAGGGTGGCACAGAAGGGGACAGGGTGGCACAGGAGGGGACAGGGTGGCACAGAAGGGGACAGGGTGGCACCTGAGGGGACAGAGTGGCACAGGGAGGGACAGGGTGGCACAGGAGGGGACAGGGTGGCACCTGAGGGGACAGGGTGGCACAGAAGGGGACAGGGTGGCACAGGAGGGGACAGGGTGGCACCGGAGGGGACAGGGTGGCACAGGAGGGGACAGGCTGGCTCAGGAGGGACAGGGTGGCACAGGAGGGGACAGGGTGGCACAGAAGGGGACAGGGTGGCACAGGAGGGACAGGGTGGCACAGAAGGGGACAGGGTGGCACAGGAGGGACAGGGTGGCACCTGAGGGGACAGGGTGGCACAGAAGGGGACAGAGTGGCACAGGAAGGGACAGGGTGGCACAGAAGGGGACAGGGTGGCACAGGAAGGGACAGGGTGGCACAGAAGGGGACAGGGTGGCTCCTGCCCACCCAGATCAGGACAGTGACCCCCCGGTGCCACGGGGGTGGCGGTGGCACTTGGGACCCGCCACCTCCCGCCCTCCCATGGCGCTGCCGCTTCCCGTGCAGGTGGAGCCGTGCGACACGGTGACACCGGAGGGTCCCCGCTGGCAGCACGAGCTGCAGAGCGACACCGAGTTCGAGTTCCAGGTCCGGTGCCGGCTCCGCACCGCCCGCAGCCCCTGGAGCGCCTGGAGCCCCCCGCTCCTGTACCGCACCCCCGAGGCAGGTGGGCTCAGCCCCGGGGACACCGCGGTGGCGTTTGTCAGCCCTGGCACGGCCGGCCGGGTGGCACTTGGGGACACGGTGGCCTTGGCAGTGCCACTTGGGGGTGGCGGGGCTCGATGTTCCCGGAGGGTTTTTCCAGCCGAGCACATTCCACGATCTTTAGCGGATTTTAGGGTGGAAAAATCAAATCAGTCGAGGTGCGACAAATCCGTGTCACCCTGAGCCAGCTCCGGTCTGTCCGTGCCACCTGGGGACACCGGGATGAGCCCGGGGAGCGCCGCCCTCCCCTCTCGGTGTCACCGGGACCGGCGGTGCTCTCACCCCAAAAAGCAGCAGCGCCCTCCGCTGCTGGGATCCGCGCTCTTTCCCTTCCCAGCCGCAGATCCCGCGGTCCGGAGGGGCTCCCGCGGCCCGGAGGGGCTCCCGCGGTCCGGAGGGGCTGCCCCGGGGGGCTGCGGCTCCCCCCGGTGTCTCACGGTGTCCCCGCTCCTCCCGCAGCCCCCGCCGCCCCTCCCGCCGTGTGGCGCCGCCTGGGCCCGGCCCTGCCCAACGGCAGCCGCGAGGTGACGGTCTTGATCAAGGTACGGTGATTTTGGGGCCTCTTCTGGCGATTTTGGGGCTCTGCTGCTCCTCCCCGAGCAGCCGGAGGTGCCGCCCTCCCTGAGGAGCCGCGGGGATGGGAGGGAAAATCCAACCCAGCTTGGAGCCAGATCTCTCCATTCTTTAAAAAATTGTCCCCCAGCCTCGGGTACAGCTGTCCTGGCTCTGAGCTCACCGATCTCTGCCCAGCTTGGAGCCAAATCTCTCCATTTAAAAATTGTCCCCCAGCCTCGGGGACAGCTGTCCTGGCTCTGAGCTCACCGATCTCTGCCTAACTTGGAGTCAAATTTCTCCATACTTTTAAAAATTGTCCCCGCAACCCAGGGGACAGCTGTCCTGGCTCCGAGCTCACCGATCTCTGCCCAACCTGGAGCCAAATTTCTCCATCCTTTTAGAAAGTGTCCCCCAGCCCAGGGACAGCTGTCCTGGCTCTGAGCTGACAAATCTCTACCCAGCTTGGAGCCAGATCTCTCCATCCTTTAAAAAAGTGTCCCCAACCCAGGGGACAGCTGTCCTGGCTCTGAGCTCACCGATCCAGCCCAGCTTGGAGCCAAATCTCTCCACCCTTTCAAAAATTGTCCCCACAGCCTCGGGGACAGCTGTTCTGGCTCTGAGCTCACCAATTTCTTCCCAACCTGGAGCCAAATTTCTCCATCCTTTTAAAAATTGCCCCTCCAGCCCAGGGGACAGCTGTCCTGGCCCCGAGCTCACCAATCTTTGGCCAGCTTGGAGTCAAATTTCTCCATCCTTTAAAAAAGTGTCCCCAACCCAGGGGACAGCTGTCCTGGCTCTGAGCTCACCAATCCAGCCCAGCTTGGAGCCAAATCTCTCCATCCTTTTAAAAATTGTCCCCACAGCCTCGGGGACAGCTGTCCTGGCTCCGGGCTCACCGATCTCTGCATGGTTTGGAGCCAGATCTCTCCATGCTTTTAAAAATTGTCCCCCCAGCACAAGGCACAGCTGTCCTGGCTGCGAGCTGACAAATCTCTACCCAGCTTGGAGAAAAAACTCTCCATCCTTTTAAAAAGCGTCCCCACAACCGAGGGGACAGCTGTCCTGGCTCCAGGCTCACCGATCTCTGCCCAACCTGGAGCCAAATCTCTCCGTCCTTTCAAAAGTGTCCCCCAGCCCAGGGACAGCTGTCCTGGCTACGAGCTCACAAACCTCTGCCCAGCTTGGAGTCAAATTTCTCCATCCTTTTAAAAATTGTCCCCAGCCCAGGGACAGCTGTCCTGGCTCTGAGCTCACCAATCTTTACCCAGCTTGGAGTCAAATTTCTCCATCCTTTAAAAAAGTGTCCCCAGCCCAAGGGACAGCTGTCCTGGCTCCAGGCTCACCAATCTCTGCCTAACTTGGATCCAAATCTTTCCATCCCTTTAAAAATTGTCCCCACAGCCTCGGGGACAGCTGTCCTGGCTCTGAGCTTACCAATTTCTTCCCAACCTAGAGCCAGATCTCTCCATCCTTTTAAAAATTGTCCCTCCAGCCCAGGGACAGCTGTCCTGGCTCTGAGCTCACCGATCTCTACCCAGCTTGGAGCCAAATTTCTCCATCCTTTTAAAAATTGTCCCCACAGCCTCGGGGACAGCTGTCCTGGCTGCGAGCTGACAAATCTCTACCCAGCTTGGAGAAAAAACTCTCCATCCTTTTAAAAATTGTCACCCCAGCCCAAGGCACAGCTGTCCTGGTTCCAGACTCACCGATCTTTACCCAGCTTGGAGCCAAATCTCTCCATTCTTTAAAAATTGTCCCCAGCCCAGGGACAGCTGTCCTGGCTCTGAGCTCACCAATCCAACCCAGCTTGGAGCCAAATTTCTCCATCCTTTTAAAAATTGTCCCCAGCCCAGGGACAGCTGTCCTGGCTCCAGGCTCACCGATCTCTGCCCAACTTGGAGCCAAATCTCTCCGTCCTTTCAAAAGTGTCCCCCAGCCCAGGGGACAGCTGTCCTGGCTCTGAGCTCACCAATCCAGCCCAGCTTGGAGTCAAATTTCTCCATCCTTTTAAAAATTGTCCCCAGCCCAGGGACAGCTGTCCTGGCCCCGAGCTCACCAATTTCTTCCCAACCTGGAGCCAGATCTCTCCATCCTTTAAAAAAGTGTCCCCCAGCCCAGGGACAGCTGTCCCTGCTCCGGACTCACCGATCTCTGCCCATCTCGTCCCTCGCAGCCGCTGCCGGCCCGGGATGCCCGCGGGAGGATCCTGGGTTACGCCGTGTCCGCCGAGGGCGCCGAGGGCTCGGGGCCGCTGTGCCTGACCGCGGGCACCGAGTGCACGGTGCCGGTGCCGCCGGGAGCCCGCAGCCTCCTGGTGACCGCCCGCAATTCCAGAGGCGTTTCCAGCCCCGCCAGCATCCCCCTGACCCGCGGCGCGGCTGGGGAAGGTAGGATGGCAGCCGTGCCCATCCCAGGGGCCGCGTTTAGCCCGGATCGGGGGGAAATGTCGGGATTTGTGCGGGGGAAAAGCCCCGGCAGAGCTCGGCCCGCTCCACCCAGGGGGCACAGAGTCCTCTGGAGGAGTCCGGAGTCCCCTGGAGATGGGGACAGGGAGATGCTGCAGGGCATGGAATGTGAATGGAATCAGGGAATTCTGGAGTGGTTTGGGCTGGGAGAGACCCTAAAGCCCATCTCGGTTCATGGTTCTGTGGGCAGGGACAACTTCCACTATCCCAGTTATTCCAAACTCCATCCAAACCAGCCCTGGAGACTTCCAGGGATCCAGAGACAGCCACAGCTGCGGGAATTCCATCCCAGCCCCTCCCAGCGAACAATTCCTGCCCAATCTCCCATCCAGCCCTGCCCTCTGGCACTGGGATCCATTCCCTGTGTCCTGTCCCTCCATCCCTTTTCCCAAATCCCTCTCCAGCTCTCCTGGAGCCCCTTCAGGCCCTGCAATCTCAGCCCTCCACCTCCTGAGGCTGCACCAACAAACCTAAAAATCAATTTACTCCATTTTGTGTTGGCTGGCACAGCAAAGTGTGCCAGGCTGCTCCTCTGCCCGCCCCCACTGCCAGCCGGGCCCTTGAAAACTGAACAAAAAGGAGGAAAAAATCCTTTCTGAATCCCTTTAGGACCACCCCATGCTCCCCTGGGCTCCGGGCTGTGGTTTTCCCCACAACCACACATCACCGGGTCTGAAAAACCTCCCTGAATGAGCAATGGGAGGGGAAAGTCCCCATTTCAAGCCGAGGACAAACAGATGAGTAAAAAGAAACTGCAGAGAAACCAGGTGGAAAAAACTCTCTGAGCTGTGATGTTTTATGAGAATCGTGCACGTTTCTGGTAACGAGGGACAGGTGAAACATTTCAGGGATGTGACACAGCCCGTGATGGGTGGGGGGGTTTTTTTGGGATTGGGAAGCGCAGAGCTCCACATCTGGCTGGGGGTGAGCACAGCTGGACGGGAGAGCAGGGAATGGAGCTGGGAAGGGTTTGGAGAACCAGGAGAGGCTGAGGGAGCTGGGAAGGGGCTGGAGAATTCCTGAGGGAGCTGGGAAGGGGCTGGAGAATTCCTGAGGGAGCTGGGAAGGGGCTGGAGAATTCCTGAGGGAGCTGGGAAGGGGCTGGAGAATCCCTGAGGGAGCTGGGAAGGGGCTGGAGAATCCCTGAGGGAGCTGGGAAGGGGCTGGAGAATTCCTGAGGGAGCTGGGAAGGGGCTGGAGAATCCCTGAGGGAGCTGGGAAGGGGCTGGAGAATCCCTGAGGGAGCTGGGAAGGGGCTGGAGAATCCCTGAGGGAGCTGGGAAGGGGCTGGAGAATCCCTGAGGGAGCTGGGAAGGGGTTGGAGAATCCCTGAGGGAGCTGGGAAGGGACTGGAGAATCCCTGAGGGAGCTGGGAAGGGGTTGGAGAATCCCTGAGGGAGCTGGGAAGGGGCTGGAGAATCCCTGAGGGAGCTAGGAAGGGGCTGGAGAATCCCTGAGGGAGCTGGGAAGGGGCTGGAGAATCCCTGAGGGAGCTGGGAAGGGGTTGGAGAATCCCTGAGGGAGCTGGGAAGGGGCTGGAGAATTCCTGAGGGAGCTGGGAAGGGGCTGGAGAATTCCTGAGGGAGCTGGGAAGGGGCTGGAGAATCCCTGAGGGAGCTGGGAAGGGGCTGGAGAATTCCTGAGGGAGCTGGGAAGGGGCTGGAGAATTCCTGAGGGAGCTGGGAAGGGGCTGGAGAATTCCTGAGGGAGCTGGGAAGGGGCTGGAGAATCCCTGAGGGAGCTGGGAAGGGGCTGGAGAATTCCTGAGGGAGCTGGGAAGGGGCTCAGCCTGGAGCAAAGGAGGCTCAGGGGGGCCCTGGTGGCTCTGCACAACTCCCTGCCAGGAGGGGCCAGCCGGGGGGGATTTGGGATCTGCTCCCAGGGACACAGGGACAGGAGGAGGAAAGGGCTTCAAGTTGCTCCTGGGAAGGTTCAGCTTGGATATTATGGAAAATTCCTTCATGGAAAAGGTTGTCCAGCCCTGGCACAGCAGCTCAGGGCAGGGGTGGGATCCCCATCCCTGGAGGGATTCAAAATCCACGTGGATGTGGCACTTGGGGACACGGGTCAGAGGTGGCCTTGATCTTTAAGGTCTTTTCCAACCTAAATAATTCTGTGAACACACAGATCAATACATAAATTTAGATTATATATATTATATAGATACTATATATAGTATATATATACTGTATATATACTATGTATATAATATATTATAAATATTATATATAATATTAATATAATATAAATATAATTATAATATAATTATAATATAAATATAAGAAAATATTAAGAAAATAATATAATATAATAATAATATAATATAATAATATAATATCATATATCATATCACATCATATAATATAATATCATATAATATCATATTATATATAATATTATATTATTATATTATATCATATTATATCATATTATATCATATTATTATATAATATAATAATGTATAATATAAATATTATATTATAGATATTATAAATATATTATATATTTTATATATAAACACAATATATATAATATATGATATATAATATATGATATATAATATACATTATATATAATATTATATATATATACATTATATATTATACATTATATATAATATTATATATAATATACATTATATATTATACATTATATATATATAATTATATATATAACCTATAATATATATAATATATTATATATATAGTGTATGTGTGTTTACAGATAAACCCACCATATTCCATAATTTCCTGTTCACCCCTCAGTCTCCAAACACTTCCAGGAAAGCCCCATTTGCCCTGCCCTTGGCTGACCCTTCCCAGCCTCCGAGGATGATTTTATCCCCTTTCCCTCTCTCTCCACAGAATTCCCGGCCCCAGGGCCCCTGGAGGTGAAGGCTGAGAACCAGAGCCGGGTCCTGGTTCAGTGGCAGCCCCCCCAGCACAGGCAGGGCCCCCCGCTCTGGTTCATCCTGGAGTGGATTTCCAGCTCCCAGCACGGCCAGCAGCAGAAATACTTCTGGGAAAGAATCCCACAGCAGCAAACACACACCTACATCCCAGGTGAGACATCCCAGGAACGCCTTTTGGGCTTGGAACAGCTCGGCAGGGGTTATAAATCCAAATTACATTATAAATCCAAACCGGATTATAGATCCAAATTACATTATAAATCCCAACTCGATTATAAATCCAAATTAGATTCTAAATCCCAACTGGATTATAGATCCAAATTACATTATAAATCCAAACTGGATTATAAATACAAATTACATTATAAATCCAAACTGGATTATAAATACAAATTACATTATAAATCCCAACTCGATTATATATCCAAATTACATTATAAATCCAAACTGGATTATAAATACAAATTACACTATAAATCCCAACTCGATTATATATCCAAATTAGATTCTAAATCCCAAATGGATTATAGATCCAAATTACATTATAAATCCAAATTAGATTATAAATCCTAACTGAATATAGATCCAAATTAGATTATAGATCCAAATTATACTATAAATCCCAACTGGATTTTAGATCCAAATTATATTATAAATCCAAACTGGATTATAGATCCAAACTGGATTATAGATCCAAATTAGATTATAAATCCAAATTATATTATAAATACCAACTGATTATAAATCCAAATTAGATTATAGATCCCAACTGGATTATAGATCCGAATTAGATTATAGATCCCAACTGTTTTTTAGATCCCAACTGGTTTATAGATCCCAACTCGATTATAGATCCAAATTGGATTATAGATCCCAACTGGATTATAGATCCCAACTGGATTTTAGATCCAAATTATATTATAAATCCCAACTGGATTATAGATCCAAATTACATTATAAATCCCAACTGGTTTATAGATCCCAACTGGATTATAGATCCAAATTAGATTATAGATCCAAATTAGATTATAGATCTCAACCTCATCATAAATCCAAATTACATTATAAATCCCAACTGGATTATAGATACAAACTGGATTATAAATCCAAATTAGATTATAAATCCCAACTGGATTATAGATCCAAATTAGATTATAAATCCAAATTAGATTATAAATACCAACTGATTATAAATCCAAATTAGATTATAAATCCCAACTGGTTTATAGATGCCAACTGGATTATAAATCCAAATAAGATTATAAATCCAAATTATATTATAAATCCAAACTGGATTATAGATCCGAACTGGATTATAACTCCAAATTAGATTATAGATCCCAAATGGATTATAGATCAAATTAGATTATAAATCCAAATTAGATTATAAATCCCAACTGGATTATAAATCCAAATTAAATTACAAATCCCAAATGGATTATAGATCCCAACTGGATTATAGATCAAATTAGATTATAAATCCCTACTGGATTATAGATCCCAAAATAGATTATAAATCCCAATGGATTATAGATCCCAACTAGATTATAAATCCAAATTAGATTATAAATTCCAGCTGATTATAGATCCAAATTAGATTATAGATCCAAACTGGATTATAGATCCAAATTAGATTATAAATCCAAATTATATTATAAATCCCAACTGGATTATAGATCCCAACTGGATTATAGATCCAAATTAAATTATAGATCTCAACCTCATCATAAATCCAAATTACATTATAAATCCCAACTGGATTATAGATACAAACTGGATTATAAATCCAAATTAGATTATAAATCCCAACTGGATTATAAATCCAAATTAGATTATAAATCCAAATTAGATTATAAATCCCAACTGATTATAAATCCAAATTAGATTATAAATCCCAACTGGTTTATAGATGCCAACTGGATTATAAATCCAAATAAGATTATAAATCCAAATTATATTATAAATCCAAACTGGATTATAGATCCGAACTGGATTATAAATCCAAATTAGATTATAGATCCCAACTGGATTATAGATCAAATTAGATTATAAATCCAAATTAGATTATAAATCCCAACTGGATTATAAATCCAAATTAAATTACAAATCCCAAATGGATTATAGATCCCAACTGGATTATAGATCAAATTAGATTATAAATCCCTACTGGATTATAGATCCCAAAATAGATTATAAATCCCAATGGATTATAGATCCCAACTAGATTATAAATCCAAATTAGATTATAAATTCCAGCTGATTATAGATCCAAATTAGATTACAGATCCAAACTGGATTATAGATCCAAATTAGATTATAAATCCAAATTACATTATAAATCCCAACTGGATTATAGATCCCAACTGGATTATAGATCCAAATTAAATTATAGATCCAAACTGGATTATAAATCCAAATTAGATTATAAATCCAAATTATATTATAAATACCAACTGATTATAAATCCAAATTAGATTATAGATCCCAACTGGATTATAGATCCGAATTAGATTATAGATCCCAACTGTTTTTTAGATCCCAACTGGTTTATAGATCCCAAATGGATTATAGATCCAAATTGGATTACAGATCCCAAATGGATTGTAAATCCCAGATGGATTATAGATCCCAAAATAGATTATAAATCCCAATGGATTATAGATCCCAACTAGATTATAAATCCAAATTAGATTATAAATTCCAACTGATTATAGATACCAACTGGATTATAGCTCCCAACTGCATTATAAAGGCACTTAATTTAAATTTGAGCCCCCCTCACTGGTTTTTGGGGACTGGGGACATGAAGATCCCTCAGGGAAGGAGGAGGAGGAGGAGGGAGCAGTTGGAGATTTGAGGTCAGGCAGTGGGATTGGGGTCCCTGGGTGAAGATCAGGGAAAGGAGGGGATGGGGAGGGACAGAAAATGAAATAAAAGTGAGTCAGAAACAACACCAGGCCCCAAAAAGACAAATCCATCAGCTTTCAGCACTCAGTACCACTCCCCTGAGCCAGCCTGGAGCCCTCGGGGCAGATAAAAAGCGAATTTTGAGGACAAATCTGGTTTTCCCCGCAGAGGCGGCGGCGGGAGCGCCCCTGCGAGTGTCGCTGTTCGCGGTTTATCCCGCCGGGATCAGCGAGCCCAGCTCCAGCCCAGGTGAGCCTGCCCGGGGGAAAGCGGGAAAAGATGGAAAAGGTGGAAAAGCGGGAAAAGCGGGAAAAGCGGGAAAAGCGGGAAAAGCGGGAAAAGCGGGAAAAGCTGCTCCTGCCCACGGCCTCGGGTTTGGGGGATTCTGTAGGTTTGGGAATGGGATAAACCCTCCCCAGAGAGCAGGAGAGGGAAATGGAGGGTTTAATCAATGTATTTATATAAAAAATCCATTTCTAGTTGGTCTTTTCTCCCCTGCACAGACCTAAACCAGTGAGCAGGATAGGAAAAGAGAGGGTTTAATTGATATCTATTTATATATTTTTATGTTATGTTATGTGGGGCTGGGCGGGGCTCAGGTGGGGCTGGGTGGGGCTCAGGTGGGGCTGGGCGGGGCTCAGGTGAGGTTGGGCGGGGCTGTCAGAGCTGCAGGCTGAGAATAAACTGAGCATAAACCGAGCACAAACTGAGAATAAACTGAGCATAAACTGAGAATAAACTGAGAATAAACTGAGAATAAACTGAGAATAAACTGAGAATAAACTGAGAATAAACTGAGAACAAACTGAGAATAAACTGAGAATAAACTGATCATAAATTGAGAATAAACTGAGCACAAACTGAGAATAAACTGAGCACAAACTGAGAATAAACTGAGCATAAACTGAGCATAAACTGAGCATAAACTGAGCATGAACTGATCATAAACTGATCATAAACTGATCATAAACTGAGAATAAACTGAGAATAAACTGATCATAAACTGAGAATAAACTGAGCATAAACTGAGAATAAACTGATCATAAACTGAGAACAAACTGAGAATAAACTGATCATAAACTGAGAATAAACTGAGCATAAACTGAGAATAAACTGAGAATAAACTGAGCATAAACTGATCATAAACTGAGCATAAACTGAGAATAAACTGAGAATAAACTGAGCATAAACTGAGCATGAACTGATCATAAACTGAGCATAAACTGAGAATAAACTGAGAACAAACTGAGAATAAACTGAGAATAAACTGAGAATAAACTGAGAATAAACTGAGCATGAACTGATCATAAACTGAGAATAAACTGAGAATAAACTGATCATAAACTGAGAACAAACTGAGAACAAACTGAGAATAAACTGAGAATAAATTGAGAAAAAACTGAGAGTAAACTGAGAAAAAACTGAGCATAAACTGAGAATAAATTGAGAATAAACTGAGAATAAACTGATCATAAACTGAGAATAAACTGATCATAAACTGATAAACTGAAATACAAATTACAAATAACTCAAGGAATAACTTCATTCCTTCAGGGAGCTTTAATTTTTCTCGTTACACCATAATTTATTTTTCTAAAAAAATAAAACCAGGCTGGGTTTTGTGCCCCTCACAGCGCTCTCCATGAATCTCAGACATTTTCTCCCCTCTCTCTGTTCCAGTCCCTCCGGAGGAGCCGCTCCTGGCCAGCACCTACAGCCAGATGTCCCAGGGTAAGGAGGGCAGCCCTGCCTTGCTGAGCTCTGCCTTGCTGAGCCAGGCTTTCTGCTGGCCTCAAGTGGGAGGTTTAACCCAAGCAGCACCTGGCAGTGGGAATTGAGAATTCCTGGATATTTTGGGGAGGTCAGAGCCAAAAAAAATGACATTTTTACTCTGTGAGGACACAACCCACGTGCAGGGGATGCTCTCATGGATGTGCAGCACCCACATCTCGGATCCCAAGACTGCAGATAAAATCCTTTTTCCCAAGTCCTGTTGCCAGAAGAAGGAGTCAGGATGTGTCGGTTTCTTTATCAAAGCTGTTTATTCTTTCTTATCTACATAAATTCCTTTTCACCACTGTCCGAGGCAAACTGCCCCGCTCAAGGGCGGTCATTATCTCTCATACTAATTATTACATGCTACTTTTTTATTATATTATACCAATACCCATCACCTTTATTGAACTGTGCACTTTCACACTAAACCAATCAGAAAATGCCACCACCTCACCAGAAAATGGAGGACAAGAAGAAGAAGAAGAAGAAGGGCAGGGACACACCCAAATCCCTCCATCTTGTCTCCTTGAGCCTCCTTTGTGAACCCCCAAAATCCCACATTTTCACTCAATAATTGGCTGTCTATTATCCCAATCACACATCTGTGATTTGTAATTCTTCATAGAAGGTTGGCAATCGCTCCCAAGGGGTAAAATCAAAGGCTCTGGGGTTTTTATCACTGTGCCAGGGTTTCAGGACCCCCTCCTGGGGTCTCGGACCACCCAGGGCATCCAGAGGGATGTCCTGGGTTCTGACACCCACAGAGCACAAGGTTTGAGCTTTGCTGTCTAATGAGATTAAATTATAACGTCCAGCACAAGTGGGAGGTGCCCAAACCAGGAAAATACAGAATTAACCTGCACAGGGGCTGGTTCCATCCTGCAGTTTGAGCCAGGGACTCATTTCAGCATTTCCCACCCATTGCTCTGCACGCTCTGTCACAAAACCTAAACCAAAAGTAAAACCAGCCCGGGCTGAGGAATTCACATCAGCATTTCTGGCAGCTGGGGCAGGAAATGGTGAGGGCTGAATCACTCAGGAGCTCCAGGCCTGATCTCCTCCCTCTCCATCCTTTTGCAGATGATGACATCAGAGTTTTCTTGGGACTGGGCCTCAGCACGGTTGGATTTTCAGTTCTTTTTGCAGCTGTGATGTTTAAAAAGTCAGCCAGGAAAAGGTATTCCTTTCTCCTCCATACTTTTTCCTCCAATTCCAATTCATCATTTTTTACTCTGTATTTTTTGTGTATAGAAGAAATATAAAATTTCTCCTGGGATGTTTTAAAATCAGCTACAGAATCCTTTTCACCTCAGCCAATGTCACACATTTATCAGGGCAATGTCACAAATTTATCAGGCTGTTGTATAAAAGGATTTTTTGGTGCTCTACAATAAGGCAGAGGCCAACAACAACAAAAAAATTCAAATAAACACAAAATTGGTGAAATTAAAGAATGGGGAACCCAGAGTTTCCAAGCCCTGCTCAAAAGCTGGGAAAAGTTCTTTGTGCATCCATCCCACCCACACAGTTTCATCCTGCCTGAGGAATAAATCAGATTAACATTTGGGGTTTGCTTTTTCCCTCCTGGTGAAGGATCAAGGCCACCCTCGTGTCCCTCTTGCCCTCGTGGCTGTTGGAAGACTTTCCCCACATGGAGAACAGCACCGTGGTGAAGTCACTGCAGGTGAGGGCAGAGTTTTCTCCTCCTGGCTTTGCTTCCCCTCGGGTTAAAGCTTGGCTTGAATCATGGAATTACTCAGGTTGGAAAATCCCTCTGAGATCACCGAGCCCAAGGCCACCACGGGCCACCAGTGCCTCATGTCCCCAAGGGATTTGAAATCCCTGCAGGGATGGGGACTCCACCATCCTGGACAACCTTTCCACAAAGAAATTTTCCCTAAAATCCAACCTAAATCTCCCCTGGCACGACCCGAGTCCATTTCCTCTGGTGACATTCCTTGTTACCTGGGCGAAGGCAGCTTGTCCAGAGCTGTGAGGAACACGGGTGGGAAGAGGTTTCA
Organism: Acrocephalus arundinaceus; assembly: GCA_021534815.1. NCBI lineage: Eukaryota > Metazoa > Chordata > Aves > Passeriformes > Sylviidae > Acrocephalus > Acrocephalus arundinaceus. The sequence continues at coordinate 30,773,261 of JAJEOU010000967.1, forward strand.
GTTCTGAGGCTCTGGGAATTGCTCAGGAATCATTTCCCAGGCATTTGCCAGGTGTGGGGGAGCCTGGATTAAAATTAAATTTAAAGCTGAGCTCTTTAAACCTTCATTCCACACCCTCTGTATTCCATGGCCGGGCTGGGAGGGATCTCAAAGCTCATCCCATTCCATCCCCTGGGCCAGCTCGCTCCCAGCCCTGAGGACAGCTCTGCTCTTCACAAAACTCACCAATTTTTGCCATACCCACCATTTTTCCCCAGGACAAGGCTGATTTCCCCAGTGAGGGTCTCCACGAGCCATTCCTGTCCTCCGGCGATCCCGCGGTGACGGAAATCGAGGAGGTGCCGGCGCAGGAGCAGCACAAGAGGGACACCAAGGCCAGGGCAGAGGTGGCCGAGCACAGGGAGCTCCCAAGGACCGTGGTGACCCCCAAAACCCCAGCCCCAGAGCAGCTGGGTGCCTACAAACCCCAACTCTCCACCAGGAACGCTCTGGGATACGTCGCCGCCGGAATTTACCAGGCACAGCCGCCCGCGGCCACCCCGGAATTCCCAGGGGTGGGAATCTTCTCCCAGGACTACACCAGCCCCGTGCCCCAGCTGTGGGACCAGCAGGGAGGGACAGCCCAGGTGTGTCTGCTGGACAAGATCAACCTCGTCCTCAACAGCAGCCAGGCGTTCCCAGCGCATCCCCAGCGATCCTTCCCGGAGAACCCCTGGGAGCAGAGGCCGCCCAGCGAGGTCCCGGAGCAGATGCTGGTCCCCGAGGAGCTGCTGGCCTGCCTGAGGGCCACCAACAGGGAATCTGCAAATCCCTGCTTCCCACAGAGCCTGGGAGGGCTGCTCTGAGAGCAGCTGGAATTGGGGATAAAACCCCGGAGTGTCAGCGCCGGGATTGCCGATGGAGGAGCCGGCGCAAAACTCCGCCTTGGAATTTTGTCCTCTTACTCCGCTGCAGGTTCTTGTGGCTGCCTTGGGAATTTTGGGCCGGCAAATCCCAATTTTAACCTTACCTGATGCTGGCAGGAGCAAAAAACCCATAAAGCTTGGATTTCTGGGATGCCAAGCAGCAGATTCCTGCAGGGTGGAATATCTTCAATTACTGCTCAACATCGTCCTCTTGTCAAAGGTTTGGAGCGTCTCATTCCCAAAGGTTTGGAGCATTTCATCCCAATGGTTTGGAGCACTTCATTCCCAACTGTTCAGAGCATTTAATTCCCAAGTGTTTGGAGCACTTCATCCCAAAGGTTTGGAATGTTTAATTCCCAAATGTTTGGAGCGTTTAATTCCCAAATGTTCGGAGCACTTCATTCCCAAAGGTTTGGAATGTTTAATTCCCAAATGTTTGGAGCACTTCATTCCCAAATATTTGGAGCACTTCATCCCCAGATGTTTGGAGCGTTTCATTCCCAAAGATTTGGAGCATTTCATTCCCAAATGTTTGGAGCACTTCATCCCAAATGTTTGGAGCACTTCATTCCCAAAGGTTTGGAGCACTTCATTCCCAAACATTTGGAACACTTCATTCCCAAATATTCAGAGCATTTAATTCCCAAATGTTTGGAGCATTTCATTCCTAAATGTTTGGAGCACTTCATTCCCAAATATTTGGAGCGTTTCATTCCCAAAAGTTTGGAGCACTTCATTCCCAAATGTTTGGAGCATTTCATTCCCAAATGTTTGGAGCGCTTAATTCCCAAATGTTTGGAGTGCTTAATTCCCAAATGTTTGGAGCACTTCATTCCCAAAAATTTGAGCACTTCATTCCCAAATGTTTGGAACACTTCATTCCCAAATGTTCAGAGCACTTCATTCCCAAAGGTTTGGAATGTTTAATTCCCAAAAGTTTGGAGCACTTCATTCCCAAATGTTTGGATCACTTCATTCCTGGAGGTAATTGCAGTTAAAATGGATTTTTAAAATCCCTCAGACATCGTGGCTGAGACGTAGAAAATATTTTGGGATTCTCCTGATGAACAGACACCGCACCAGGGAGGATTCATGTACCACAAGGGTGCCGAGAACATGGAATGTTTTGTTTTTTCCTATGCACTCTGAGCATTTCTTCATCAGCGGTTGCACAAATGGATTCATTCTGTTGTTCATCCTCAATACTTCCAAACCACCCTCAATACTTCCCAAGTTCTGGGACTTACAAAGTATTCCCAAATCTTTTTTTAAAATTTTTTCCTATGCACTGTGAGCATTTCTCCATCACCTGTTGCACAAATGGATTCATTCTGTTGTTTGTCCTCAATACTTCCAAACTGGCCTCAATATATCCCAAGTTCTGAGACCTACAAAATATTCCCTAATAATTTTTTCCCCATTTTTCCTATGCACTGTGAGCATTTCTCCATCAGCTGTTGCACAAATGGAATAATGCTGTTGTTTGTCCTCAATACTTCCCAACTTCTGGGACTTACAAAATATTCCCAAACACTTTTTTCCAAATTTTCCAGGCACTGTGGACATTTCTTCATCAGCTGTTGCACTGTTGGATTCATTCTGTTGTTTGTCCTCAATACTTCCAAATCACCCTCAATACTTCCCAACTTCTGGGACTTACAAAGTATTCCCAAATAATTTTTTTCCAATTTTTCCTATGCACTGTGAGCATTTCTCCATCAACTGTTGCACAAATGGATTAATTCTGTTGTTCATCCTCAATACTTCCCAACTTCTGAGACTTACAAAGTATTACCAAATATTTTTTTAAAATTTTTTTCCTAGACACTGTGAGCATTTCTCCATCAGCTGTTGCACAAATGGATTCATTCTGTTGTTCATCCTCAATACTTCCCAAACCAACCTCAATACTTCCCAACTTCTGGGACTTACAAAATATTCCCAAATCTTTTTTTTTTTTTTCATTTTTTCCTATGCACTGTGAGCATTTCTTCATCAACTGTTGCACAAATGGATTCATTCTGTTGTTCATCCTCAATACTTCCCAAGTTCTGAGACCTACAAAATATTCCCAAATAATTTTATCAACTTTTTTTCTAGACACTGTGAGCATTTCTCCATCAGCTGTTGCACAAATGGATTAATTGTGTTGTTTGTCCTCAATTCTTCCAAACCACCCTCAATATTTCCCAGGTTCTGAGACCTACAAAATATTCCCAAATAATTTTTTTTAATTTTTTCTTGCCACCGTGATCATTTCTCCATCAGGATTCTTCAGAAGCAGCAAACAAACACAAAAATGTGGGTGCAGCACGGCCCAGAGCCTAAAATTAGCGGGTGCTGCCTGTGCAGGAAGGAAATCGTACAAGAGCAGCCACACAATTTCAGCAGCCCAAGCCTGAGGTGGGGAAGGGGTTTTGGGTTTTATTTTTTTTTCAATGTGCACATCCTGAGCCTTGTGCTGCCTCTTACAAACCTCGAGGGGGGAACGCTGCCCTGGCCAGGAAACATTTCAGGGAGCTGCTGGGTGAATTTCCAGCCCCGGTGTTTTGGTTTGGAAAACCAGGAGTCTGCCAGGGAGAGCTGGAGCTTCCTTTGGAATGGAGAATGCGAATCCCTTCCCTCCAAATTATTATAATTTTGAAATTAAGGGGCTTTCAGGCAGAGATATGGGAATAGGAATGACAGTTCTTTACTGGGAGTATTAAAAATACAAATGTAGTAGTATAAAAAATAAGAAAACAAAATAAATTCCTGGAAACAGTGACAGAGTCAGAACATGACCTGACCCCCTGTTGGTCAGGGTGTTGGAGCAGTTAAATAAATCCTCCTGCAGTGCCAGATGTGGCTCTGTTGGAGCAGAGATGATCCTGGAGCAGGGCCCAGGGGTGCTGAGATGGGCCCGGGCTCCCTCTGGCAATGCAGTGCACACAGGCTGGGCTGGTGCTCCAAATCCCAGATTTTATCCCGCTGGGAATGCTGGGCTGGTGCTCCAAATCCCAGATTTTATCCCGCTGGGAATGCTGGGCTGGTGCTCCAAATCCCAGATTTTATCCCGCTGGGAATGCTGGGCTGGTGCTCCAAATCCCAGATTTTATCCCGCTGGGAATGCTGGGCTGGTGCTCCAAATCCCAGATTTTATCCCGCTGGGAATGCTGGGCTGGTGCTCCAAATCCCAGATTTTATCCAGCTGGGAATGCTGGGCTGGTGCTCCAAATCCCAGATTTTATCCCGCTGGGAATGCTGGGCTGGTGCTCCAAATCCCAGATTTTATCCAGCTGGGAATGCTGGGCTGGTGCTCCAAATCCCAGATTTTATCCCGCTGGGAATGCTGGGCTGGTGCTCCAAATCCCAGATTTTATCCAGCTGGGAATGCTGTGCTGGTGCTCCAAATCCCAGATTTTATCCCGCTGGGAATGCTGGGCTGGTGCTCCAAATCCCAGATTTTATCCAGCTGGGAATGCTGGGCTGGTGCTCCAAATCCCAGATTTTATCCCGCTGGGAATGCTGGGCTCCTCCCCCTGGGCGGGGCCTCTCCCCATGGGATGATGGAATTGGATCAGCCCTGCAGTGAGCCTGGATGGCCCCTGGACAGCAGAGATCCCCTGGAGGGAGGGTGGGTCCTGGAAGGGATAAAGAACAGTGACCCAGCTGGATTGAACAGCAGAGATCCCCCAGAGTTATGAGGGATGGGTCCTGGAAGGGATAAAGAACCCTGCCCCAGCTGGTTTGAACAGCAGAGATCCCCCAGAGTTATGAAGGACAGGTCCTGGAAGGGATAAGGAACCCTGCCCCAGCTGGTTTAACAGAAGATATTCCCCCAGAATTACAAGGAATAGGTCCTGGAAGAGATAAAAAACTCCTCCCCAACTGGTTTCAACAAACAGAACACACACTTTTGGTTCCATCTCGCAACCCAAGACCCCCAGGAGGGATCCCTGCAAACAGAGCAGTGGCCAGAGGAGCTCAGCCCCTGCTCTTCCAGCAGCGGGGCAGGGATGGAGCATTCCCAGCTCCCACCACGGATATCAGCGAGTCATCGGTGCCAAACCTCCCCCTGAACCTGGGAAATAAAGGAAATATTCCTGATTTCTGTGGCTGCAGCTGGGAAATGTGGGCTGAGAAAGAGAAGGGTGCAAATACACACAGAGAGCTTCAAAAACAGAGAGAGAAATGTGGGGAGGGGCTGGCACAGGGCACCCAGAGCAGTTGGGGCTGCCCCTGGATCCCTGGAATGTCCCAGGCCAGGCTGGACGGGGCTTGGAGCAGCCTGGGACAGTGGAAGTGTCCCTGCCATGGCAGGGGTGGGATGGGATGGGATTTAAAGTCCCTTCCAACCCAAACCCTTCTGGGATTCTGTGATCCCAAACACCATCCCAGGCTGCTCCAAGCCCCTTCCAACCTGGCCTTGAGAACTCCCAGGGATCCAGGGGCATTCCAAGAATCTCAACTGATTTATTTTCACATCTCAGGGTTTCCTCCTTCCCTCAAATATCACCAACTCCCCAGTTTTTGATATCAGGTTTTCCTATCTCAGTTTTGCTCTCAGCAGTCGGATCCAGCACCAGAGATTTTCCCAGCTGTTGTTTATCAGCCCAGGAATGAATTCCATGATTTTCACAACCCACAGAGATGCACCACAGTGCTGTTTAATCACTACCAAGCCTCTCACAAAACCTCCCTAAAAAATGTCTTTTTACATAAAGGGAAGGAGGGGAAAAATTAAAAGAAACGAGGAATTGGGTGCAGAGAGTTCAGAGTTCAGGAGGGCTGGAGAACTCAGAGCCACCCACTCCTGCTCCACCTCCATCCCATCAGAGCAGGGTGTGGATACCAGGGGGAAGCTCGAGGAGTTCAGAAATCCCCTGTGAGACTTGTTCACCTCTTCAAAAAACCAGTTTGGGGATTATCCAAACCGAAACCGGGATAAATAAATGTAGCACATAATAAATGATGCATTAAATAATAAATGATGCATTAAACGTGCACCTGAGCTGCAGTTTTAAACCCTTGGTGCCATTACCGTGCAGGAGGGCGTGGAGCTCGCTCTGGTTTGAGGTTGGCAGCACACAGAGCTGGGTTTAGGCTCAGCAGAGCTGGGTTTAGGCTCAGCTTAGTCACCAACTGACAGCGTGACCTTCACTCGATCCTTATCTGCAGAGTCTGGGTTCCTGCAGCTGGCAGAGCCCCAGGATCAAAGGTCAAAATCCCCTTAAAGCTTTTGGGAAGAGCAGCAGGAGAGCACAGAAAGCTCCTCGGAGTAACCCCGTGCTCAGGGTTTACTCCGTGTTTGCTGGAAGCCCTGCAAGGGTTGGGCTGTCAGTAAATTGTGGTTACAAACTGGATTTCAGGCTCGGAGGTGTCACAGAGTCAGAAACACCCAGAGACCTTCGGGGATTTCTGAGTGCACAGAGCAAAGATCAAAGCCCAGATTGTGACCAAGCTGGTGCAGAGCTGCAAAGAAATGTCTGGGTCAGCAAAACCCCTCTGAAAACGTGGCAGGGTAAATCCAGCAGCAGCAACAACAAAATTGGGAATAATCACTAAAAGTGATGGGGTTTGGGGGAGCCTGTCCCATCCTGAGCCCCTGTGGGGTTGGGGAGGAGGATGAGGAGTCCTGCAGAGCAGAGGATGTGAGAGGTGAGGTTTTGGGGCTCCCCAGGCTCCCCAGGGCAAATCCCAGAAAACAGCACCGGGAAAGATGTGGGAGCAGGGCTGGGATTGTTGTAAATGCACATTTTAAAGTTGGTTTTTCCCAAATATTAAAATGAATGTTATATGTATAACGTGGGAAGATTGAACTGTATTTTATTTTATTAACAGAGTTTAGAAATGTGATGAATGGATTTTTTTTTTATGATTGTAAAATAGTGTTAAAAGTAAAAAAAAATGATGGTTTTTATTTTTTCCTTTGTAACATTTAAACTGACCAAACCAGGAGGTAGGAGGAGTCATCCTGCATTTCTGCATGAAGATTTTATCAGAATAAATCAGAATTTTATCCAGATGAAGATGACCAAAACCTCGGGAGAAAAATTTATGGAACCTCTGCTATCACATGGAATGGAGCAACCCACAGATGGATCCACCAGATAAAATGATTGGGGGAAGCTGAAACTGAACAAATAAATTCACACTCAAAAGGAATGTTTGAATCATGAATTTATAAATGTGCTACAGGCTGATACTTTTAAGGAACAAACTTTTTGTTTTGGCTCAGTACCAGACATCCTCAGCAGAGAAACTGTATTTTGCTTTTGTCTCTCTCCTAATTGTCTACTTAAAAAAAAAAATAAAATTATTAACCATTTAAATTTTTCTAAGAAAGCAAACCTCGTTTTCCACAGGATTAAGGAGCAGAACTGAACACAGCACATAGAGATAAATTCCAGCTCCAGAGATTTTCCCAGCAGTTGTTTATCAGCCCAGGAATGAATTCCATGATTTTCACAACCCACAGAGATGCACCCCGGCGCTGTCTCATCACTGCCAAGGTTCTCACAAAACCTCCCTCAAAAATGTTTTTTTTACATAAACGGAAGGAGGGGACAAATCACTGTGATCTAACAGGGGAGATCCTGGGAGTGCTGCTCGCCAAAAAACCAGCTTGGAAATTATTTAAATCCTTTAAAATAATTTCCAGCCAAGCCTTCCCTCAACAGAGAGTTCAGCCACAGGGATCCAGAAAACCCCACAGCCTGAACCTCTGAAGGACACAGATGTGTTTGTGCATCATCCCACAGCCCCCAAACTCTCCCTGAGGGTCCATCCTTGGCCGGGGTGTCAGTAGGGGATTTTCCTGGGATTTTCCAGGCTGAGTGACTCCTTCCATCCTGCTGGGGACTCCGAGAGTCACTGGGGTGGAAAACACGGAGCTGCTGCAGAGAGGGAACCCTAAAAGAGCCACCCTGCAGGGAGGGATGGTTCTGCTGCTGGGCCTCAGCTCTGCCGGGCCACAATTCCATGGTCTGGGTTCCAAGGGAGCAGAGTTGGACACCAGAGGGAAATTATGGAGCTGCTGGAGAGATCCAGAGGAATCCCTGGAGCTGTTCCAGGAGCCAGGCTGGGAGGGCTGGGGGTGCTCACCTGGAGAGGAGAAGGGAAAACTCCAGGGAGAGCTCAGAGCCCCTGGCAGGGCCTGAAGGGGCTCCAGGAGAGCTGGAGAGGGACTGGGGACAAGGGATGGAGGGACAGGACACAGGGAATGGCTTCAAACTGAACAAGTCGAGATTTGGGTGGGATATTGGGATGGAATTCCTGGCTGGGAGAGTGGGGAGGAGCTGGAATAGAATTCCCAGATTTGCTGTGGCTGCCCCTGGATCCCTGGAATGTCCCAGGCCAGGTTGGAGCAGGGACAGTGAAGTGTCCCTGCCATGGCAGGGGTGGCACTGGATGAACTTTAAGGTCCTTTCCATCCCAAATCCTTCCCAAATCCAGGATTCTGTCACTCTCAGTGCTGAACTCTCCCTCACATCCGAGCCCCTGGAGGTGACCCTGGGAACCTCTGGCCGTGTCCCCACCCTCAGTGTCCCACCCTCGGTGTCCCACCCTCGGTGTCCCCTCCTCGGTGTCCCCTCCTCGGTGTCACTCCCGGGACATCGGGACAGCCCTGAGGGAAGGGAACGCGCGATTTTCCTCCGGGTTTGTCCGTGCCACCGTTTTTTTTTTCCTTTTGTTTTTCTTTCTTTTTTTTGAGTTCTGTGGTCAGCAGGAGTCATCGAGGAAGGGATCGTAGGGAAAAGCAGGAGTTTGGTGCTTAAAATTAAGGGAAAGGGGAAAGTAGAGAAGGAAAAAGGAGGGAAAAAAGGAAGGGAAAAAGAAAAAAAAGGAAGGGAAAAAGAGAAAAAAGAAAGGGAAAAAGAGAAAAAAAGGGAAAAAGAAAAAAAGGAAAAGAAAAAAAAAGGGGAAATGGAAAATGTGAAAAAAGGAAAAGGGGAAAAAAGGTGGGGGAAAGGGAAAAGGGAAAAAGGAAAAAAGGGGAAAAAGGAAAAAAGGGGAAAGGGGAAAAAGGGGAAAGAGAAAAAAAGGAAAAGGGTTAAAAAGGGGAAAAGGGAAAGGGAAAGAAAAGGAGAAAAGAAAGGAAAAGGAAGGAGAAAAGAAAGGAGAAAAGAAAAGAAAGAAGAAAAGAAAATAAAAAAAGAAAAGAAAAAAAGAAAAGAAAAAAAAAAGAAAAGAAAAGAAAAGAAAAGAAAAGAAAAGAAAAGAAAAGAAAAGAAAAGAAAAGAAAAGAAAAGAAAAGAAAAGAAAAGAAAAGAAAAGAAAAGAAAAGAAAAGAAAAGAAAAGAAAAGAAAAGAAAAGAAAAGAAAAGAAAAGAAAAGAAAAGAAAAGAAAAGAAAAGAAAAGAAAAGAAAAGAAAAGAAAAGAAAAGAAAAGAAAAGAGGAGAAACAGGAGAAAAAGGAGGAAAATGAGGGAAATGAGGTAAAGGAGAAAAAGGAGAAAAAGGAGAAAAAGGGAAAAAAGGAGAAAAAGGAAAAGAAAGAAGAAAGTAAAATAATAGAAAAAGAGAAAAAAAAGAAAAATAAAACAAGGCAAAGAAAAAATACAAGATAAGAGAAGAGAAAGGGAGGAAAAAACCCACAAAAGTGGAAAACAAACACATGAAGAAAATCAGAAAAAAAGAAACCCCAAAAGCATTTTTAAAAGAAGATGAAAAAGGAAATAAGAATAAAAAAAAAATAGATTTACAAAGGAAGCAACGGCGTTGTGTGATTTCCTCCCGCCCGTCACTGCAGCACAAACTCCGATCCCCCGGGCCAGCCCCGAGCTCCGGCCCTAAAAAATGTCCTGGGTGAGCGAACGGGAGTGAAAATTCCCGGGAAATCAGCGGAGGAAGGAGGGATGTGCATGGACAAAGCAGGAAAAACAGGATTGGATCCCTCAGAGCTCCTCAGGATTAAACTCACCCCAATCCTGGCTGGAGCTGAGCTGGGAAAGGCTCTGGAAAAGGGGAACTGATGAGGACAGAGAGGTAAAAAACACCTTTGGATATTCGGAATTTTCCCCCAGCTCTCCAGCAAATTAATGATAATTTCATTATTATCATTATTATCATCGGCAGGAAATCATTCCCAGCCTCAGGAAAGGAGCCCCAAGGTTGCTCCTGGGTTTGGGAGGGAGGAAAAGCAGCCGGAGGCTCAAAGGTAAAATTTGGGATTGCTGGAGGCTGCAAACTTTGTGTGCCCTCATTTCTGAGGTGTTCCTGCGCTGGGATGCTGCCCTGGGGTTTTCTTTGCCCCGGGAATTTATTTTCCCTGGAATTTTCATTTCCCTGGGATTTCCTTTGCCCCGGGATTCTCTTTTCCCTGGGATTTTATTTGTCTCAGGATTTTCTATTCCCTGGGATTTTCTTTGCCCCGGGATTCTCTTTTCCCTGGGATTTTCTTTGCCCCGGGATTCTCTTTTCCCTGGGATTTTATTTGTCTCAGGATTTTCTTTTCCCTGGGATTTTCATTTCCCTGGAATTTTCTATTCCCTGGGATTTTCTTTGCCCCGGGATTTTCATTTCCCTGGGATTTCCTTTGCCCCGGGATTCTCTTTTTCCTGGGATTTCCTTTGCCCCGGGATTTTCATTTCCCAGGGATTTTATTTGTCTCAGGATTTTCTATTCCCTGGGATTTCCTTTGCCCCGGGATTCTCTTTTCCCTGGGATTTTATTTGTCTCAGGATTTTCTATTCCCTGGGATTTTCTTTGCCCCGGGATGCTGCTGTCGTGGGATAATTCATTGTTTTGGGATGCTGCTTTCCTGGGATATTCTTGTCCTGGGATATTCAGTATTTTGGGATGCTCCTGCCCAGGGATAATTAATTTTTTTTGGGATTATCCTGCCCTGGGATATTTCCTTTGTTTTGGGATTCTCCTGCCCTGGGATATTTCCTTTGTTTTGGGATGCTCCTGCCCAGGGATATTCAGTATTTTGGGATGCTGCTGCCCAGTGATAATTCATTTTTTTTTGGGATGCTCCTGCCCTAGGATAATTAATTTTTTGGGGATATTCCTGTCCTGGGATAATTCATGTTTTTGGGATGCTCCTGCCCCGGGATATTCATTTTTGGGGGATGCTGCTGTCCTGGGATATTCAGTGTTTAAAAATGCTGCTTTCCTGGGATATTCATTATTTTAGGATGCTTCTGCCCTGGGATATTCATTATTCTGGGATGCTGCTGCCCTGGGATAATTCATTTTTGGGATATTCCTGCCCTGGGATAATTCATGTTTTTGGGATGCTGCTGTCCTGGGATATTCAGTGTTTAAAAATGCTGCTTTCCTGGGATATTCATTATTTTAGGATGCTTCTGCCCTGGGATATTCATTATTCTGGGATGCTGCTGCCCTGGGATAATTCATTTTTGGGATATTCCTGCCCTGGGATATTCATTATTTTGGGATGCTCCTGCCCCGGGATATTCAGTATTTTGGGATTCTCCTGCCCTGGGATATTCAGTATTTTGGGATGCTGCTTTCCTGGGATATTCATTCTTTTGGGATGCTCCTGCCCTGGGATATTCATTTTTGGGGGATGCTGCTGTCCCAGGATATTCATTATTTTGGGATGCTGCTACCTTGGGATATTCAGTATTTTGGGATGCTGCTGCCCTGGGATATTCAATATTTTGGGATATTCCTGCCCTGGGATATTCATTTTTTTGGGATGTTCCTGCCCTGGGATAATGCAATTTTTTGGGATGCTGCTGCCCTGGGGTATCCATTATTTTGGGATATTCCTGCCCTGGGATATTCATTTTTTTGGGATGCTCCTGCCCTGGGACGTTCCTGCCCCATAAATTCCTGTGAGTGCTGAGGTGTCCGAGGTAAGAAAAGCTGATCAGAACCACTCAGAAAAGCTGAGTTTGTACCACGGGCGGCCTGAGAAGAGAAGGAACAATAACAGCGACTCATCCATTCATTTAAACCCCGATAAACGCTGCGCCTTGTGGGAGTGCTGAAAAAACACCGAGAGAAAGCAAAACCCATCTCAGGGACGGTGAAACGAGACTGGAGGAGTCTCTGCTCAAGGGGGCTGGGCTGCATTTTATTTTCTATCTCCTCTCCTCTTCCTCTCCCTCCCCTTCCCTTTTTCCCGTTTTTTTTTTTCCGTTCCCCTCCCGAGCATCCCCCGGGCCGGGCGGGGCTGCGCCACACGCGGGGCCCGGAGCGGCCGCGGGGCTCGGGGTGAGTAACCCCGGCCTGGGCACCGGGGGGGAACCGGGAACCCCCCGAGCCTCCCGGGGATGGGGATCCCCCCTGAGGGGCCGAGGGGCCCTTCCCGACCGCGGGCAGCGCGATAGAGGCGGGCTGGGAAGGGAGGGAGGTGCTGCCGTGGGATCCTGCTGGGATTTTCATCGCCCCTGCTCTGGGATTTTCTTTTCCCTGGGATGTTCCTGCACCGGGATGTTCCTGCTCCGGGATTTTCTTTCCCTGGGATATTCCTGCTCTGGGATTTTCTTTCCACTGGGATTTACTTTTCCCTGGGATTTTCCTTGCCCTGGGATGTTCCTGCACCGGGATATTCCTGCTCTGGGATTTTCTTTTTCCTGGGATGTTCCTGCTCTGGGATTTTCTTTTTCCTGGGATGTTCCTTGCCCTGGGATATTCCTGCTCTGGGATTTTCCTGCCCTGTGATTTTCTTTCCACTGGGATTTACTTTTCCTTGCGATTTTCTTTTCCCCGGGATTTTCCTTGCCCTGGGATGTTCCTGCACCGGGATGTTCCTGGTCTGGGATTTTCCTTGCCCCAGGATTTTCCTTGCCCCAGGATTATTTTTGTCCTGGGATTTTTCTTTCCCCTGGGATATTCCTTGCTCTGTGATTTTCTTTCCACTGGGATTTACTTTTCCCTGGGATTTTCTTTCCCCTAGAATTTTCCTTGCCCTGGGATATTCCTGCTCTGGGATTTTCTTTCCCCTGGGATTTACTTTGCCCCGGGATGCTGCTTACCTGGGATTTCCATTGCTTTGGGATGCTCCTGCATTGGGATATTCCTGCTCCAGGATGTTCCTGCACTGGGATTTTCTTTCCCCGGGATTTTCTTTGTCCTGGGATTTTCCTTGCCGTGGGATTTTCTTTGCCTCGGGATGCTCTTGCTCCGGGATTCTCCTGCCCTGGGATGTTTCTTACTTGGGATTTTCTCTGCCGTGAGATGCTCTTGTCCCGGGATTTTCCTGCCCTGGGATTTTCTTTCCCCGGGATTTTCTTTCCCCTAGGATTTTCTTTGTCCTGGGATTTTCTTTGCCCCGGGCGGCTCCCGCCCTGGGATCCGTGTTTTCCCGGGATCCGTGTTTTCCTGAGATCCGTGTTTTCCCGGGATCCCTGTTTTCCCGGGATCCGTGTTTTCCCGAGATCCGTGTTTTCCCGGGATCCCTGTTTTCCCGGGATCCCTGTTTTCCCGGGATCCCTGTTTTCCCGGGATCCCTGTTTTCCCGGGATGCTGCTGCCCTGCAGTGCCGGTATCCCGGGACGATGCCCAGGAATTCTCAGGAATTCTCGCTATCCCAGACATTCCCGGCGCCCTGGGATGGAGCAGCCCGAGGAGAGCAGTGCCCAAAACTCCATCCCGAACCCCCCTGTGCCCTCCTGAGCTCTGACCGAGCCCCCCACACTCGGCAGTTTTGGGGAAGAACCTCCAGCCTCGAGCAGGACTCCCCCAAAGTTTGGGGTGACCTGGGGTGCCTCCGTCCCCACAGAGCCCCGGGGGTGGCAGCCAAAGTGCGGGAAAACTTCCCCAAAAACCCACCCAGTGTCGGTAATTCGGAATTTGGGGCAGGAGGGTCTGGGGCTTTGTTCTGCCTGAAATGACGGCGATGTTCCTCTTCCCACCCGTGACCGGCCGCTTGTCCTGCCGGTTCCCGGAAGGCACGGTCGAGGTTTTTTGGGGACAAGTGGGGTTGGGAGGGAACTCTCGAGCTGTGACACCTCAGAGCTGCTTTCATTTCAGAGCTGGAGGGCTGCGGGGACAGCCAGGGTGACAAACAGTGACACGGGTGACAGAGAGCGTGGCCTGCGGCTCTGGGGCTCTCAGATGAGATTTTTTGGGGTGAGAGCACGAACAGACCCGAGCTGGAACCCCACAGACACCCCGAGATTCCCCCACCTCCTGGGCAGGACAAATCCTCTGTGTCCCAGCACCCCACAAGCAGCAGCGCCCGTTTCCCTCACCGAGGTGCAATCCTGGGGGGGTTCCCCACGAATTTCCCCCCGTTCTCAGCTCTGAGCTGGAGGCTGCTCCTCTGCAGTTTCTCATCCTTCGTTCCTGTCACAGTTCACATCTTCACTCACAGTTTACACCTTCACTCGTAATTTACATCCTCACTCACAGTTCACATCCTCACTCACAGTTCACATCTTCAGTCACAGTTCACATCCTCACTCACAGTTCACATCTTCAGTCACAGTTCACATCTTCAGTCACAGTTCACATCTTCAGTCACAATTTATATCTTCAGTCACAATTTATATCTTTGCTCACAATTTATATCTTTACTCACAATTTATATCTTTACTCACAATTTATATCTTTGCTCACAATTTATATCTTTGTTCACAGTTTACACCTTCACTCACAATTTACATCTTTGCTCACAGTTTGCATCTTCTCTCACAGTTTACACCTTTACTCACAATTTACATCCTCACTCACAGTTCACATCTTCACTCACAGTTCACATCTTCAGTCACAGTTCACATCTTCAGTCACAGTTCAGATCTTCAGTCACAATTTATATCTTTGCTCACAATTTATATCTTTGCTCACAATTTATATCTTTGTTCACAGTTTACACCTTCACTCGCAATTTACATCTTCACTCACAATTTAAATCTTTACTCACAATTTACATCTTCACTCACGATTTAAATCTTTACTCACAATTTACATCCTCACTCACAGTTCACATCTTCACTCACAATTTATATCTGCTCACAATTTATATCTTTGCTCACAATTTCTATCTTTGCTCACAATTTCTATCTTTGCTCACAGTTCACATCTTCTCTCACAGTTTACACCTTCACTGGCAATTTAAATCTTCACTCACAATTTACATCTTCACTCACAAATTAAATCTTTACTCACAGTTTACACCTTCATTCACAATTCAGATCTTTACTCACAATTTACATCTTCACTCACAAATTATATCTTCACTCACAGTTTACACCTTCATTCACAATTCAGATCTTTACTCACAATTTACATCTTCACTCACAAATTAAATCTTTACTCACAGTTTACACCTTCATTCACAATTCAGATCTTTACTCACAATTTACATCTTCACTCACAAATTAAATCTTTACTCACAGTTTACACCTTCATTCACAATTCAGATCTTTACTCACAATTTACATCTTCACTCACAAATTAAATCTTTACTCACAGTTTACACCTTCATTCACAATGCAGATCTTTACTCACAATTCACATCTTTGCTCACCATTCACATCCTCACCCACAGTTTACATCTTCACTCACAGTTTACATCCTCAGTGCTTTCCTCTGACCGGATGCTTTGAAGTGAGGCTGTTTTTGTCTCCTCTGGGGTATTTTTGGGCAGTTTGCTGGCAGCAGCAGCAGTTTGCAGGCTGGTTTTGCACAGCCCCCGGGCCATCTCTGTTTAGTGGAAGGCAGAGCGTTTCCCTGAAGAGCTGAGGTGCTGAGATTGCTCATCCTGGCACCTACGAATCACCGACTGAAGGCACCACATGAAGAGGTTCTGGGTGAGCTGAGGCAAGGCTGAACGTCTGGATTTCAACAAAACAAGGGAATGCTCATCAGAAAGGTCACACAAAATGAGCACCTGCGATTTTCTGAAGCAGTAAAGCAGAAAAACACATCTGGATGGAATATCCCCGATTTTTAGGAGCTGGTAACAGGAATTCCTTTCTCCCTAGGCACCAAAATGCCGTTTGCATGGATCGTGCCCGCGGCGCTCTGGCTGGTGCTGCACCTCACAGCAGGTAAGGGGGGTTCTCCCTGCTGAGCAATTATCTCCCAAATGAAGCACTCAGCTTAATTAGGGTGAGGGTTTTCCAGCTTCAACCCCAAGTGCTGGTGAACATTTTCCTTTCTGGGGTTAGTGAGTGATGGGGGGAATTTGTTTGGGGTTTTAGTTGGGACAGGCAGAGATGTGAACAGGAAAATAATTCTGCATAATTCCAGAGTGGTTTGGGTGGGGAGGGGACCTTAAACCCGCCCAGTGCCATGGCAGGGACAGTTCCCAGTGTCCCAGGCTGCTCCAACCCCATCCAGCCCGGCCTTGGGCACTGCCAGGGATCCAGGGGCAGTGGGAATTCCCTTCCAGGGCCTCCCCACCCTCCCAGCCAGGAATTCCTTCCCAATATCCCACCCCAATCTCCCCTTTCCCAGTTTGAAGCCATTCCCTGTGTCCTGTCCCTCCAGGCCTTGTCCCCAGTCCCTCTCCAGCTCTCCTGGAGCCCCTTCAGGCCCTGCCAGGGGCTCTGAGCTCTCCCTGGAGTTTTCCCTTCTCCAGGTGAGCACCCCCAGCTCTCCCAGCCTGGCTCCAGAGGGGCTCCAGGACCTCCTCCAGCAGCTCCAGGTCCTCTCTGTGCCTCCTTCCACATCTCCACTGACACAGCCACCTTTATAATCCCCGATGAAAGGAGACCCTGTCAGTTTTTACCCGAGGCTGTCTCAGTTTTTTGGCGACTGGGAGCAATCCCGGTACTGCTGATCCCGGACAAGACCCCACAAATTCCTGCTCAGAGACCGGAATTTCTCCATCAAACACTTGGGAAGATCCTTGCTGGAGCACAGCGGGTCCTGCAGCCCAGTGCTGAGTTTGTGCTGCCCTTCCCTTGCAGGGCCATGCAGGAGGGGCGCGGTGAGCGCCGGTGGGGCCACCGAGGTGTGCGCCAAGGCCAGGGTGACATCCAGCACCGCCCGCGCCATCCCGCGTGCCACCAACGTCACCCTCCGCTGCCAGCTGGGTGGCAACTCCGGCTGCTGGGCACTGATTTTCCTCAACGGCTCGGAGCAAAGCAGAGCGCAGGTGAACGGTGAAAAATTGATAAAATTACGGATTGAAGACTCCTTAATTAATTATAGTTAAAAAGTGGTTTGTGTTTTATTGCGATGTCACGTCCTAAAGTTGTGCCAGCAAATCACGAGGTTCTTTGACCTCTATTTATTTCCCAGTCTTACACTTTATATAAATTTGCATAATCCCAGCATCACCTGCTCCCTGCTTCGTATTAAAATGAGGTAGAAATGAGGATAAAATGAAGATAAAATGAGGATAAAATGAGGTTAAAATGGGGTTAAAATGAGGACAAAATGAGATTAAAATGACGATAAAATGAGGATAGAATGAGGTTAAAATAATGTTAAAATGAGGTTAAAATGAGGATAAAATGAGTATAAAATGAGGTTAGAATGAGGATAAAATGAGGATAGAATGAGGACAAAATGAGGTTAAAATGAGGATAAAGTGAGGTTAAAATAAGGCTAAAATGAAGATAAAATGAGGATAAAATGAGTATAAAATGAGGAAAAAATGAGATTAAAATGAGGATAAAATGAGGTTAAAACGAGGATAGAATGAGGATAAAATAAGGTTAAAATGAGGTTAAAATGAGGATAAAATGAGGTTAAAATAAGGTTAAAATAAGGTTAAAATGAGGATAAAATGAGGATAAAATGATGACAAAATGAGGACAAAATGAGATAAAAATGACGATAAAATGAGGATAGAATGAGGTTAAAATGAGGTTAAAATGAGGTTAAAATGAGGATAAAATGATGACAAAATGAGGTTAAAATGAGGATAAAACAAGGTTAAAATGAGGATAAAATGAGGTTAAAATAAGGTCAAAATGAGGTTAAAATAAGGTTAAAATGAGGATAAAATGAGGCTAAAAGTCCTTCACTTGCGTGCAATTCTTCTCTTGAATTGGGTCGGTGGTCTGGAACTGGGTCAGTGGTATTGAAGGATGAAGTCAGGAAAGTCTTCATCCCAATGCCCTTTTTACCTTCCTGCTGCTGGCAGGCCTTTGTGACCTTTTGGCCCATCCAATATCCCCTGCTCCATGACCAATTAGTGTTGAGTCCAGGTCATGGCTTCATTGGTTTCAATTTGTTATTATTTGTTGTTATCCATCTATTTATTTTCTTTCTGTAAAGAAAACTAAAACAAGCACATATTAGCAAGCAATACATTGCTAATTCAAGCATCTAATAATCCTTAATTTACCTTTTGTATTTTTCTAACTTGCATCCTAATCAACACAAATTGCTTCTAACCCTTGGTTAAATTCTGACCCTTTAAAATCGTGATTCACAGGGAGGCTCAGTGAGCAAAACCATTCCGGTCACCACCTATGGCAAACACACCTTCACGTGCAGAACCAGCTGTGGAGACTTCAAAAAGCCAAAAATCCTTTGTGGGATCGACATCCGGTGTGGAAGTAAGGAAAATCAGTTTTTGATTACTTGATTGATTCCCTGTGGAAGAGACACTGGCAGGGGTGGCTTTGTCCAGGGCTGGGGCTGTCTGTGAGGGGCTCTTCATGAAATAAAGACAAAGAATTCCAGAATTCTCAAAATGTTTTATTTTTCCAGTTCTTCCTACAATTTATAAGGTGTTATAATACAAAATTAACACGATTGGTGCATAGGAATGACACCTCTCTAATTCCACTTAAACTACAGAAACAGAAAAACACCAGCTGGCAAAAGAATGTTTTGAGAAAGAATATTATTTACCTAGAGAATAAATTGTTTGGAGAAGATCTTGTTGAGAAGATTTCCTTTGGGAAAGAGCTAAAAAATTCTTTCAGGCTCAGAAACATCAGGCCTGCAGCTCTTCCTGTTGGAAATATTCCTGGCTGGAATTGTGCAGCTCTGTTATTCCTGAAGGGAGAGGATGGAAATTAATCTGCCTGCTCTGAGCAAACAGCATCCCCCAAAAAATCTCCTGCCAACATCTTTGGGGCAGAAACTGAAGGCTGGGATGCACAGAGCTCTGGGCTGAAGATGGTGAAGGACCCTTAAAGGTCCAACCAGGCTGGGATTTTAGGACTGACAGGAATTTCTGTTTCAGACCCTCCAGACAAGCCCAGGAACGTTTCCTGTATCCAGAATGGGACACGGGGACACCTCAGCTGCAGCTGGGACAAGGGGAGGCACACCTACCTCGACACTGCCTATGGAATTGAGTAAGTGATGTGTAATAATGTAATTAATGGCTGATTATCCCCTGGAGGAGCTTTGTGATCCTGCCCTGCAGCTCCCCCAGGGATCAGCAAAGAGGCTGTGCCAGTCCAGCCCTTTGGAAAGGATTTATCCTGTCCCCAAATCCCCAGGGTTTATCCTGTCCCCAAATCCCCAGGGTTCATCCTGTCCCCAAATCCCCAGGGTTTATCCTGTCCCCAAATCCCCAGGGTTTATCCTGACCCCAAATCCCCAGGGTTTATCCTGACCCCAAACCCCCAGGATTTATCCTGTCCCCACATTCCTGGGATTTATCCTATCCCCAAACCCCCAGGATTTATCCTGTCCCCAAATCCCCAGGATTTATCCTGTCCCCACATTCCTGGGATTTATCCTATCCCCAAACCCCCAGGATTTATCCTGTCCTCACAGCCCCAGGATTGATCTTGTCTCCACATTCCCAGGATTTATTTTGTCCCCAAACCCCCAGGATTTACTCTGTCCCCAAACCCCCAGGGTTTACCTTGTCCCCAAACCCCCATGATTTATCCCATCCCCACATTCCCAGGATTTACCCTGTCCCCACACCCTTGGGATTTATCCTGTCCCCACAGCCCCAGGATTTACCCACACCCCCAGGGTTTATCCTGTCCCCAAATCCCCAGGATTTACCCTGTCCCCACATTCCTGGGATTTACCCACATTCCCAGGATTTATCCTGTCCCCACAGCCCCAGGATTTACCGTGTCCCCACAGTAAATGGGATTTTGGGTTCCTGGTGTTTCTTCTATCCCCACATCCCCAGGATTTCCCATCCCCACACCCCCAGGATTTACCCCGTCCCCACATTCCTGGGATTTACTCACACCCTCAGGATTTATCCTATTCCCACATCCCCAGGGTTTATCCTGTCCCCACAGTCCTGGGATTTACCCTCATTCCTGGGATTTACCCCCATTCCTGGGATTTACCCCCATTCCTGGGATTTACCCACATTCCTGGGATTTATCCTGTCCCCACATCCCCAGGATTTACCCTGTCCCCACATTCCTGGGATTTACCCCGTCCCCACATCCCCAGGATTTACCCTGTCCCCACATTCCCGGGATTTACCCTGTCCCCACATTCCTGGGATTTACTCACACCCTCAGGATTTATCCTGTCCCCACATTCCCAGGATCTCTCCTGTCCCCACACCCCCACAATTTCTCACTCCACACAAATCCAACCAAACCTTTCCTTTTGCTCCAGAATCTCCAACGGGACTGATGCCTTTTGCTTTCCAGAAGAGATCCCCGCTGGGGCTCTGAGCAAGGTGGATTTTTACTCCAATTACACCGTGGTGGTTTTTGCCTCCAATGAATTAGGAAATGCCTCATCCCAGCCACTCACCTTCACCCTCATAGACATCGGTAAAGCACCTTGACCTTGAAAATATTCAGGAGTTCTTGGAAAAAATATTAAACATTAAAACTCTTGGAAAAAAATTAAATATTAAACCTCTTGGGGAAAAATTAAATATTAAATCTCTTGGGAAAAAATTAAATATTAAAACTCTTGGGAAAAAAAATTAAATATTAAACCTCTTGGGAAAAAAATTTAAACATTAAACCTCTTGGAAAAAAAATTAAATATTAAACCTCTTGGGGAAAAAAATTAAACATTAAACCTCTTGGAAAAAAAAATTAAATATTAAACCTCTTGGAAAAAAAATTTAACTATTAAACCTCTTGGGAAAAAATATTAAACATTAAAACTCTTGGACAAAAAAATTAAATATTAAACCTCTTGGGGAAAAAAATTAAACATGAAATCTCTTGGAAAAGAATTTAAATATTAAAACTCTTGGACAAAAATATTAATCATTAAAGATCTTGGAAAAAATTAAACATGAAATCTCTTGGGAAAAAATTAAATATTAAACCTCTTGGAAAAAAAAATTAAATATTAAACCTCTTGGGGAAAAATATTAAACATTAAACCTCTTGGACAAAAATATTAATCATTAAACCTCTTGGGAAAAAATATTAAACATGAAACCTCTTGGAAAAAAAAATTAAACATTAAACGTCTTGGAAAAAATATTAACTATTAAACCTCTTGGAAAAAAAATTAAACATTAAACCTCTTGGGAAAAAAATTAAATATTAAACCTCTTGGAAAAAGAAAATTAAACATTAAAACGCTTGGAAAAAAATATTAATCATTAAACCTCTTGGGAAAAAAATTTAAATATTAAACCTCTTGGGAAAAATATTAAACATGAAATCTCTTCGAAAAAATACTAAACATTAAAACTCTTGGACAAAAAATTAAACCTCTTGGAAAAAAAATTAAATATTAAACCTCTTGGGAAAAAAATTTAAACATTAAACCTCTTGGAAAAAAAATTAAATATTAAACCTCTTGGGGAAAAAAATTAAACATTAAACCTCTTGGAAAAAAAAATTAAATATTAAATCTCTTGGAAAAAATATTAAACATTAAACCTCTTGGAAAAAAGTTAAATATTAAATCTCTTGGAAAAAGAAAATTAAACATTAAAACGCTTGGAAAAAAAATTAAATATTAAACCTCTTGGGAAAAAAAATTAAACATTAAAACTCTTGGGAAAAAAAGTAAACATTAAATCTCTTGGAAAAAATATTAAACATGAAATCTCTTGGAAAAAAATATTAAACATTAAAACTCTTGGAAAAAAAATTAAACCTCTTGGGGAAAAAAAATTTAAACATTAAACCTGTTGGAAAAAAAAAATTAAATATTAAACCTCTTGGAAAAAATTTAAACATTAAACCTCTTGGGAAAAAAATTAAATATTAAACTTCTTGGAAAAAATATTAAACATTAAACCTCTTAGAAAAAAAATTAATCATTAAATCTCTTGGAAAAAAATTAAATATTAAACCCCTTATTTAGTTTAAATGGAACGTATTTATTTTAGTTATTTAGTTTAAACTGAACATATTTATTTTAGTTATTTATTTTAGTTATTTATTTAAACTGAACATATTTATTTTAGTTATTTAGTTTAAATGGAATGTATTTATTTTAGTTATTTATTTTAAATGGAATGTATTTATTTTAGTTATTTAGTTTAAACTAAACATATTTATTTTAGTTATTTAGTTTAAATGGAATTTATTTATTTTAAATGGAATGTATTTATTTTAGTTATTTAGTTTAAACTGAACGTATTTATTTTAGTTAGTTATTTTAAATGGAATTTATTTATTTTAGTTATTTAGTTTAAAGGGAATTTATTTATTTTAGTTATTTAGTTTAAACTGAATGTATTTATTTTAGTTATTTAGTTTAAACTGAATGTATTTATTTTAGTTATTTATTTTAAATGGAATGTATTTATTTTAGTTATTTAGTTTAAACTGAACGTATTTATTTTAGTTATTTAGTTTAAA
The DNA here is from genome assembly GCA_021534815.1 of Acrocephalus arundinaceus. Taxonomy (NCBI): domain Eukaryota; kingdom Metazoa; phylum Chordata; class Aves; order Passeriformes; family Sylviidae; genus Acrocephalus; species Acrocephalus arundinaceus. The sequence goes on from JAJEOU010000967.1 coordinate 30,795,750, forward strand.
CTGAACGTATTTATTTTAGTTATTTAGTTTAAATGGAATGTATTTATTTTAGTTATTTAGCTTAAACTGAACGTATTTATTTTAGTTATTTATTTTAAATGGAATTTATTTATTTTAGTTATTTAGTTTAAACTGAACGTATTTATTTTAGTTATTTAGTTTAAATTGAATGTATTTATTTTAGTTATTTAGTTTAAACTGAACGTATTTATTTTAGTTATTTAGTTTATACTGAATGTATTTATTTTAGTTATTTAGTTTAAATTGAATGTATTTATTTTAGTTATTTAGTTTAAATTGAATGTATTTATTTTAGTTATTTAGTTTAAATTGAATGTATTTATTTTAGTTATTTAGTTTAAATTGAATGTATTTATTTTAGTTATTTAGTTTAAATGGAACATATTTATTTTAGTTATTTAGTTTAAGCTGAACCTTGCTTGAATTAAACTGGGATTTTTCGGGATTTTTTGCCCTGGGATTTTCTTTTCCCTGGGATTTTTTTTGCCCTGGGATTTTCTTTTCCCTGTGATCCCTCCTGAGCCGTGTTTGTTTCTCTGTTTTGGTGCCAGTGAAGCCACGTCCTCCCGAATTTTGGGTGGAATTTGATGATTCCTCTGCCACCAGCTGCACCCTGTCCTGGCAGGATGAGGCAGGAGCGCAGCACTGCAGGCTGAGGTATCGACCCCTGGGCAGCCCTGGAGCCTGGAGCACGGTAAATCCTGCTGGGATTGAGGAGTTCTGGAGAGGGAAAAGCTCCAGGGAGAGCTCAGAGCCCCTGGCAGGGCCTGAAGGGGCTCCAGGAGAGCTGGAGAGGGACTGGGGACAGGGACAGAGGGACAGGACACAGGGAATGGCTTCAAAGTGAAAAAGTGGAGATTGGGGTGGGAGATTGGGATGGAATTCCTGGCTGGGAGGGTTTGGAGGAGCTGGGATAGAATTCCCACTGCTCCTGGATCCCAGGCCAGGTTGGACATTGGGGTTGGAGCACCCTGGGACAGTGGGAGGTGTCCCTGCCATGGCAGGGGTGGGACTGGATGAGTTTTAAAGTCCCTTCCCACCAAACCATCCCACGATTCCATGAAGTTTTCGCTTTAAGTGGCAAAAGGAACATTTTTTTCTGGGAGTGAAATCACTCAGAGATTTTGCTCTTGGCACCTCAGAAATGAGGGAATTTCCAGATGAGGCCCTGCAGGCCTGGTGATTCCTCACATCATTCCTTGAGTTACTGAAGCTGCCTCTGCTTCCCTGTTGTGTTTTAAAGTTGTGCTTGAATTTATAATTCAGCTTCTCACTGTCTGCAGCCCTTGATTCCTTGTGAGTTTTGTTGGAGCCCTGGGCACTGAGAATTCCAGGTTCTGGAACCCTGGGCACTGAGAATTCCAGGTTCTGGAACCCTGGGCACTGAGAATTCCAGGTTCTGGAGCCCTGGGCACTGAGAATTCCAGGCTTTGGAACCCTGGGCACTGAGAATTCCAGGCTCTGGAACCCTGGGCACTGAGAATTCCAGGCTTTGGAACCCTGGGCACTGAGAATTCCAGGCTCTGGAACCCTGGGCACTGAGAATTCCAGGCTTTGGAACCCTGGGCACTGAGAATTCCAGGCTATGGAACCCTGGGCACTGAGAATTCCAGGCTTTGGAACCCTGGGCACTGAGAATTCCAGGCTTTGGAACCCTGGGCAATGAGAATTCCAGGCTTTGGAACCCTGGGCACTGAGAATTCCAGGCTTTGGAACCCTGGGCACTGAGAATTCCAGGTTCTGGAACCCTGGGCACTGAGAATTCCAGGCTTTGGAACCCTGGGCACTGAGAATTCCAGGCTTTGGAACCCTGGGCACTGAGAATTCCAGGCTTTGGAACCCTGGGCACTGAGAATTCCAGGCTTTGGAACCCTGGGCACTGAGAATTCCAGGCTTTGGAGCCCTAGGCACTGAGAATTCCAGACTTTGGAACCCTGGGCACTGAGAATTCCAGGCTTTCTGTGCTCACAGGCTCTGACCCCCAGGCAAACCCTGCACTGACCTGAGGCCGTGGAAAAGGCTCCCAAAATTGGATGATAAAATTGGGATTATAAGTGTGTAGCTGGAATAGAAGTGTGTGATATCACAGGGTGAAAAACTCAGAATTTGGGGTTTTAGTATATAATAATATATAGGGGCAATATGGAGAAATTTTGGCATTGTCTAAATCCTTCTTCACCTTCTTCTTCTTGGGTTTGGGTGGTTTTTTTCTTATTGGGTGAAAAAAGTCTGCATTCCTGAGAGGAATTTATTAATATTTTAATATTTGGGTGGTCAAATATTGGGTCAAAAATATAAATAATATAAGTGTCATCTCATTATTGAGTAATTAATGATTAAAAGTCCTTGGAAAGAGTTAGAGGTGGCTTCATTTTCTACCTTGTTAGCTGGAACTCACAGCGTGTGAGACTGGAATAGAGAAAAGAATTAATAAATATTGAGTCTGAAAATGAAACTGCAACTCCCATGCATCTAACACGAAGAAAATAAAGATCACGAGTTTAACACAAATTTCTTCATCCCCACCGAAGGTGGAAATCTTCAGCAAGGAGAAATATCAGCTGCAGGGGCTGGAGCCTGACACAACCTACGAGTTCCAGGTGAGCTGCAGGATCCTGCCCGGCCGGGGGCTCTGGAGCGACTGGAGCAGGAACCGCAGCCACACCCCGGCCGCAGGTAAGGAACCCTCCCGCCCCAACCCCTGCATCCCACGGGAAACTCCAGCTCAGCAGGGAAAAAACGCTGCTGGGTGGTTTGTGCAAAGTCCGGAGCCAAGAGAGAGAAGTTTCTGTGAGGAAATTGGGGTTTTTTTAATCAAGAAAAGGTGAAAAGTGTTCCTTGCAAAACAGGGAATTTCCAAAGAGCAGCTGAAGGGTTTTTGTGGAGTTCTTGGCTCTTTCTTGCTCCGAGGTCAGGGTGAATAAAACTCAAGAGTTTCTTTGTAATTTATTATCTTTATCTATTAAAGGCTCACGGGACGTGAGCTCTCCCCAACAAGCTGAGAATGTGAGGTAAAATGGCGTCCATCCGAGGTTATTTAAGTCCTGATTATCCAATAAACAGTTATTGTTTATTATTTATATTATTGATGTTTCTAATCCAATTGTGATCACCCGAAATTTGCACTGCAGAGTTTTTCACCCAATGACAGAAAACCGCCCAGATCTGTGAAGAAGACGGAAGAAGAAGGTGCAAAAAAAGACAACAAACCCACACCCCAAATTCTCCATCTTGGCTCCCATGTATCACCACACCCCAAAATCCCAAATCCAAGTTTTTCACCTGTGAGATCACACAAAACCATCCAAATTAAACACACACCATTTCTGTGCTGTCACACAATTTTTGAATCCTTTTCCAAGGCCTCAGGTCAGACGAGGTTTTTACCTGAGGTTGGCACTCCTAAATTCAGAAAGCTCCAAATTTTCAGCCTTCAGAATTCCAACAGATTTTGAGGTGATCTTTAAGGTGCCCTCCAACCCTTCTAACTCTGCGATTCTCGTCCCTCCTGCTCAGCTTTGGCTGCTCTTTTTTTGTGAATTACAGCTCTGACTCAGCCCATTTCCCATTCCCCACTGTGACTGCAGCACTTTCTGTAAGAGGCATTGATTGATGCCCGAGGTGTGAACTCCTCCCTTCCTCCCCCTCCTTCCTCTCAGCAGTTTTCTCCCCTTCTCGTTGCACCCCGACTTTGTGGCCGCCGGGTTTTTGCTGATCCAGGAGCGCTTTGGGCCCTCAGACGCGGAGGTGGCAGCGAGGGGAGGCCGCAGATGAGAAGCTCGGGGTGCAAGGAGCTGAAGTTCTGCACAAACTGTCTCGTTGCAAACCCAAAATTAAACCTTTTCAGGGAGAAATTCCTTTTTTCTCATTCCTTTTTGTGTGAATTGCCAAAAATCTTGCCTTGCTCACCCATTGCAAAAACCCCAAATTCAACCTTTGCAAGGAGAAATTCCCTTTCCTGCTCCTTTTTGTGTGAACTGACAAAAATCTTTCCTTGCTCGTGTGGCTCACATGTTGCAAACCTCAAATTCAAACTTTTTTAAGGAGAAATTCCTCTTTTCCTGTTCCTTTTTGTGTGAACCACCAAAAATCTTGCCTTGCTCACCCATTGCAAACTCCAAATTCAACCTTTTCAAGGAGAAATTCCTTCTCCCATCCCTTTTTGTGTGAGCTGCCAAAAATCTTGCCTTGCTCGTGTGGTTCGCACGTTGCAAACCCCAAATTCAACATTTTCAAGGAGAAATTCTTCTTCTCACGCTCCTTTTTGTGTGAACCACCAAAAATCTCGCCGTGCTTGTGTGGTTCACACCTTGCAAACTCCAAATTCAACCTTTTCAAGGAGAAATTCCTCTTTTCCCTCCTTTTTGTGTGAGCCGCCAAAAATCTTGCCTTGCTCACATGGTTCATGTTGCAAACCCCAAATTCAACCTTTTAAGGAGAAATTCCCTTTCCTGCTCCTTTTTGTGTGAACCACCAAAAATCTTGCCTTGCTTGTGTGGCTCACACATTGCAAACTCCAAATTCAACCTTTTCAAGGAGAAATTCGTTTTCCCTCTCCTTTTTGTGTGATCCACCAAAAATCTTGCTCACGTGGTTCCCACATTGCAAAAACCCCAAATTCAACCTTTTCAAGGACAAATTCCTTCTCCCACTCTTTTTTGTGTGAACCGCCAAAAATCTTGCCTTGTTCACATGTGGTTCACACCTTGCAAACTCCAAATTCAACCTTTTCAAGGAGAAATTCCTTTTCCCTCTCCTTTTTGTGTGAACCATCAAAAATCTTGCTCACGTGGTTCCCACATTGCAAAAACCCCAAATTCAACCTTTTCAAGGAGAAATTCCTCTTTTCCTGCTCCTTTTTGTATGAACCATCAAAAATCTTGCCTTGCTCGTGTGGTTCGCAGGTTGCAAAGCACAAATTCAACCTTTTCAAGGAGAAATTCCTTTTTTCCCTCCTCTTTTTGTGTGAACCACCAAAAATCTTCCCTTGCTCGTGTGGCTCACATGTTGCAAACTCTAAATTAAACTTTTCAAGGAGAAATTCCCTTTCCTGCTCCTTTTTGTGTGAACTGCCAAAAATCTTCCCTTGCTCATGTGGCTCACGTTGCAAAGCACAAATTCAATCTTTTCAAGGAGAAATTCCTTTTCCTGCCCCTTTTTGTGTGAACTGACAAAAAATCTTGCCTTGCTCACACATTGCAAACTCCAAATTCAAACTTTTCAAGGAGAAATTCCTTTTCCCTCTCCTTTTTGTGTGAACCCCCAAAAATCTTCCCTTGCTCGTGTGGCTCACATGTTGCAAACTCTAAATTAAACTTTTCAAGGAGAAATTCTTCCTTTCCCTCCTCTTTTTATGTGAACTGCCAAAAAATCTTGCCTGGCTCACACATTGCAAACTCCAAATTCAACCTTTTCAAGGAGAAATTCCTCTTTTCCCTCCTTTTTGTGTGAGCCGCCAAAAATCTTGCCTTGCTCACATGGTTCACAGGTTGCAAACCCCAAATTCAACCTTTTCAAGGAGAAATTCCTTTTTTCCCTCCTTTTTGTGTGAACCACCAAAAATCTTCCCTTGCTCGTGTGGCTCACATGTTGCAAACTCAAATTAAACTTTTCAAGGAGAAATTCCCTTTCCTGCTCCTTTTTGTGTGAACTGCCAAAAATCTTCCCTTGCTCATGTGGCTCACGTTGCAAAGCACAAATTCAATCTTTTCAAGGAGAAATTCCTTTTCCTGCCCCTTTTTGTGTGAACTGCCAAAAACTCTTGCCTTGCTCACCCATTGCAAACTCCAAATTCAACCTTTTCAAGGAGAAATTCCTTTTCCCTCTCCTTTTTGTGTGATCCACCAAAAATCTTGCTCACGTGGTTCCCACATTGCAAAAACCCCAAATTCAACCTTTTCAAGGAGAAATTCCTTCTCCCACTCCTTTTTGTGTGGACTGCCAAAAATTTTTCCTTGCTCGTGTGGTTCACAGGTTGCAAACCCCAAATTCAACCTTTTCAAGGAGAAATTCCTTTTCTCACTCCTTTTTGTGTGAACCGCCAAAAAATCTTGCCTTGCTCGTGTGGTTGACGCTTTGCAAACTCCAAATTAAAAATTTCAAGGAGAAATTCCTTTTTTCCCTCCTCTTTTTATGTGAACCGCCAAAAATCTTGCCTTGCTCACACATTGCAAACCCCAAATTCAACCTTTCCAAGGAGAAATTCCTTTTTTCCCTCCTCTTTTTGTGAATTTGCCTTGTTCGTGTGGTTCAGGCTCTCAGATCCAGGCTGGAGGGCAGCAGGTGAAACTCCACATTCAGAATTTTTCTGTTTTGAGCTCACAGCCGACGCTCTGGTTTTGTTTCTGCTGCTGGTTCTTGTTTCTGTCCCAGTCACTGCTTGCAGTCAGTCCAGGACAAACTGCTCCCAACACACTGACCTGGAGGGTTTTGTGTCTTTGCTGCAGCCCTGGGTTGTTCATCAGCTGCCCCCTGCCCCAGATATTAATGATTAATTAATCAAATTAGAATTTGATGAGCTGATGCTGGTCAGGGTCCTTGAGGAGCTCTGTCACCCTCTGTCACCTCAGTCTTTACATTTTTATCTCTGATTCTGGATTTTGGGAGCACACCCACCAGCCACATCTTCCCTTCCATGTAATTTTGGGGGGTTTCTTTGAAATATCAAGAGTTTCAGTCAGAATTGTGGAAGGAGCCAGAGATTTCAGCTGCCTCAGACAAACTGTTAAAGGCATTTATTGCCTAGAGCCAGACAGGAAAATCCTACACGTCCCCCAAACGCCCTCATGTGGGGCTGCCCATTGTTCTGGGATGGATGGAGCCGACCCCAAGGACCCCCATAAACCCCAAATTTATGCAAAGACAGGAGCTGATGCTGAGCTTTGATGTCTGGGTTTCCTCAGGATTACCCAGGTCAGGATAAAGCCACCAGCAGATCCCAACTCCTCTCCTCGGGTTTTATGGCTGCTGCTCCTCGAGATCCCATCCTCAAAGCGGCCAAACACGGATTATCAAACCCTGCAGCACTTCAGGGGCGTTTTAAAGCTTAAATTTGGATTTCCTCAGGGGTTTTTCCTCCTCCTTGTCTCGTTTGTTGGTTTCAAACCCCAGCCATTCCCACTGCTCCGCTTTTCCTTCCTCCAGTGCCGAGTGGGATCCTGGATGTGTGGTACCGGCAGCAGGACCTGGACCCCGGGCTCCAGAACCTCTCCTTTTTTTGGAAGGTGAGTTGGGCGAAACCCCAGAGGGGAAACAAAACCCCAGAGCCAGGTGAGAGGGGAAACAAAACCCCAGAGCCAGGTGAGAGGGGAAATTGTGATTTTTAGGATTTTGCAGGAAAGGATTGAACCCTGGGAGAGCTCAAGGGTTCCTTGGTCCCTGTCCCTGGGTGGAGATTTTTTCCTGCCTACAATTTCATGGAATGCCAGAATTATTTGGATTGGGAGGGATCTTGAATGTCACCTTGTACCAAGGGCAGGGACAACTTCCATCACCCCAGACTGCTCCAGCCTGGCCTTGGACAATTCCAGGGATCCAGGGGCAGCCACAGCTGCTCTGGGAATTCCATCCCAGCCCCTCATCACCCTCCCAGGGAACAATTCCTTCCCAAAATCCCAACTCTCCCTGTCCCCTTGTAGTGGGAAGCCATTCCCTGTGTCCTGTCCCTCCCTCCAAATCCCTCTCCAGATTTATCCCAAACCCTCTCCAGATTTATCCCAATCCCTCTCCAGATTTATCCCAAACCCTCTCCAGATTTATCCCAATCCCCTCTCCAGATTTATCCCAAACCCTCTCCAGATTTATCCCAAACCCTCTCAGATTTATCCCAAACCCTCTCCAGATTTATCCCAAACCCTCTCCAGATTTATCCCAAATCCCTCTCCAGATTTATCCCAAACCCCTCTCCAGATTTATCCCAAATCCCTCTCCAGATTTATCCCAAACCCTCTCCAGATTTATCCCAAATCCTCTCCAGATTTATCCCAAATCCTCTCCAGATTTATCTCAAACCCCTCTCCAGATTTATCCCAAATCCTCTCCAGATTTATCCCAAACTCCTCTCCAGATTTATCCCAAACCCCTCTCCAGATTTATCTCAAGCCCCTCTCCAGATTTATCCCAAACCCTCTCCAGATTTATCCCAAATCCTCTCCCGATTTATCCCAAACTCCTCTCCAGATTTATCCCAAACCCCTCTCCAGATTTATCCCAAACCCTCTCCAGATTTATCCCAAACTCCTCTCCAGATTTATCCCAAACCCCTCTCCAGATTTATCTCAAGCCCCTCTCCAGATTTATCCCAAACCCTCTCCAGATTTATCCCAAATCCTCTCCCGATTTATCCCAAACTCCTCTCCAGATTTATCCCAAACCCTCTCCAGATTTATCCCAAATCCTCTCCAGATTTATCCCAAACCCTCTCCAGATTTATCCCAAACCCTCTCCAGATTTATCCCAATCCCCTCTCCAGATTTATCCCAAATCCCTTTCCAGATTTATCCCAAATCCCTCTCCAGATTTATCCCAAACCCCACTCCAGATTTATCCCAATCCCTCTCCAGATTTATCCCAAATCCTCTCCAGATTTATCCCAAACCCTCTCCAGATTTATCCCAAGCCCCTCTCCAGATTTATCCCAAATCCTCTCCAGATTTATCCCAAACCCCTCTCCAGATTTATCCCAAATCCTCTCCAGATTTATCCCAATCCCTCTCCAGATTTATCCCAAACCCTCTCCAGATTTATCCCAAATCCCTCTCCAGATTTATCCCAAACTCCTCTCCAGATTTATCCCAAATCCTCTCCAGATTTATCTCAAATCCTCTCCAGATTTATCCCAAATCCTCTCCCGATTTATCCCAAACCCTCTCCAGATTTATCCCAAATCCTCTCCAGATTTATCCCAAGCCCCTCTCCAGATTTATTTCAAGCCCCTCTCCACATTCCACAGCATTTTTGGGGTCTGGTGGGCAGATCTGGTGGCTGGGACCCCACAGGGAACATTCCACACAGAATTTGGTTTAAAACCTGCCAGAATTTGGTTTAAAATTTGCCAGAATTTGATTTAAAACCCATTTTTTTTACCCCAGTACAAAACTTCACCGTGTTCCCCCCAGGCTGCAAGTGAAAGCAGCAACTCCCATGAGATTGTGTGACCCCAGACACAGCTGTGGCTTTAACTTGAAGACCTTTATCTCGCAGCACTTTCCTTATCAGGAGTGACTTCCTGCAGCATCATTCATAAAAAGGTGCAATAAACTGCATTTCGAGGTTTTCACAGCAGCCCCCAAGCCAGGCTGACACTCAGGGCCACTTCCTACCCAGGGTGTGCTTTTCTTCTCAGACAAATACTCAGAAAAGGTAGAACATTTAATTCCAGGAGGTTTCCTGTGCTGCTTCTTGTCCTCAGCCGCTGCCAGAGCCCTGCAAACTTTTTGGTTTGTGCTCTGTGCTTTGTTTCGTTATGACAAAAATCAGGCAAATGAGTGAATTAACGTCGCAGAAACATCAGGAAACTGAAACTGGGAGTGCAGCTGCACCCTGGGGGAGTTAAAGCAGGGTGTGGTGTTCCACAGAGTGTCAGGGATGTGTGTTCTGAGTGGGTAAATTTAAATAATTCTTTATGGTGGCTTGAAGTAAAATCTGGGTTTTTCCTCCCAAGCAAAACCAAATTGCTCATTTTGGCAAATCCAGCTGAGCAAAAAAAATCTTTTTCATCCCTGGTGCAAAGTGTGGCTGGAATTCAGAGCAGGAAGGGTTTCACTGCCCCCAGCTGTGCTGCTGGTGCTGGGAAAATCAGAATCTCACAGCAAAACTTCACTGAACTGGAGCTGAGTGAGGAAAATAAATCCTGGAATGGGTTGGGTTGGGATGGACCTCAGAGCCCACCCAGGGCCACCCCTGCCATGGCAGGGACACCTCCCACTGTCCCAGGGTGCTCCAACCTGTCCTTGGGCACTGCCAGGGATCCAGGAGCAGCCACAGCAAATCTGGGAATTCTATTCCAGGGCCTGCCCACCCTCCCAGCCAGGAATTCCTTCCCAATCTCCCTCCATCGCTGCCCTCTGGCAGTGGGAAGCCATTCCCTGTGTCCTGTCCCTCCACCTCTCACCAGCACTCCCAGGTGACACCACAGTGACAAACCCACTTTCCCCACAGGCTCTGAGCAAATCCGAGGCAGGAGGGAGAATCCTGGGATACACCGTGACCCTGGAAGCCCTGGAGCACGGGAAGCTGCCGGCACAATCCCACCAGAGCAACCAGACCAGCTTCTCCAGGGTCACCCCCAGGGTGGGGCACAGGGTGACGGTCACCGCCCGCACCCTCGGGGGCAGCTCCCGCCCCGCGGCCATCCTGACCCAGCCGGGCAGCCCGGGTGAGATCCCTGTCGTGGTTTGGAAAGATTTGTCTGCCAGGGAGAGCTGGAGCTTCTCTTGGAGCGGAGAATCCAAACCTCCTCCCCGCCAAATTATTATAATTTTATAATTAGGGGTCTTCAGGCAAAGATGTGGGAATAGGAGTAACAGTTCTATATGAGGAATATTAAAAAAAAAATACAAATGCAGTAGTACAAAAAAAACAAGCAAGCAAGCAAAACAAAAGTCCTGGTCAAACCCTGACAAGGACCTGACCCCTGTTGGTCAGGGTGTTGGAGCAGCCCAAATAAATCCTCCTGCAGTGACAGATGTGGTTCTGTGGGGCAGAGATGGTCCTGTAGGAAGTCCAGTGGTGAGATGGGTCTGGTCTTCCTCTGGGAATCCAGTGGGGGAGAAAACCAAATCCCTGCTGTTCCTGAGTCTCAGTTTTTATCCAGGTAGGAACGGTTGGCTCCGCCCACACTGGGTGGAGCATCTCCCAAATGGATGATGTCATGTGTGATGTCATTGGTGAGCCTCCATGGCCCATTATCAGCAGATATCCCCGATGATGTCATGTGTGATGTCATTGGTGAGCCTTCATGGCCCATTATCAGCAGATATCCCCGATGATGTCATGTGTGATGTCATTGGTGAGCCTCCATGGCCCATTATCAGCAGATATCCCTGATGATGTAATGTGTGATGTCATTGGTGAGCCTTCATGGCCCATTATCAGCAGATATCTCCCTGGAGGATGGACGGGTGGTGAAAGAGATAACAAACCCTGGCCCAGAGATAAGAAACTCTGCCCCAGAGATAACAAACCCTGGCCCAGAGATAAGAAACGCTGCCCCTCTTTATCTTTTTCTTCTTTCTCTTCCTCATCTTCTCGTTCCTCTTTATTTTTTCCTTCTTTCTCTTCCTCATCTTCTCTTCTCCCCACTTCCTCTTCCTCCTCCTCTTATTCCTCTTCTTCTTCTTCTTCTTCCTCCAGTTCCTCCTCCTGACTGTTCCTGCTCCTGCAGCAAACCCCTCACCCTCCTGCTGGCACCTTCCCTTGAACCACAACTCATTTTTGTCCTTCCCTCGGTGCCGGTGTCGTCGTAGGACACAAAATAAATGGACTCCAATAATTCTCCGAAGGCAGAAGAGAAGGAATGAAGAAAGAATATTTACAGTTTGCTTTCTTTTATAGAATGCTGTGCTAAAAGGGACCCCATTGGTGCATAGGATTGACACCTCTCTCCATTGATTCAGTAACAGAAATAGGAAACAAAAAACCTGGGGGAGGTTTTGTTATGGGAAAAGTACAGAGTTTAACTAAAAAATGTTTTGAGAGAAGAGCAGCAATTTATAAAAGTTGTTTTGGGAAGAGAGAGAACTGCTGAAAGGTTTCCTTGGGGAAAATCAGCCTGGCTAAAATTCTCTCAGGCTCAGAAAATCACATCCACACCAAAGGGGACGAGACCCAATAAAACCCACTCAGAGATGCTCTGGCTGAGGCTGCAACAACTTCGTGCTGATCGCAGTTTTTGTTCTCCTCCCCCAGACCTGCCCCCTCCTCAGCGAGTCTCTGCCCTGGCCCTGGGGAACAGCAGCATCCTGGTGAGCTGGAGCCCCCCTGAGGGACCCCCTGTGCCCGTCGGGGGGTTCGTGGTGGAGTGGGCAGAGCCCTGGGCAGAGCCGCCCCGGCAGCCCCGGCAGGCCTGGGTGAAGCTGCCCCCGTCCCAGCTGTCCACGGTGATCGCAGGTAGGAACGCCAGCCCGGGCTGGGAACGGCTCCAGATGGGTTGGGAAATATTTTTGTGTGAATTTGGCCTCCAAGGCCAGGCTGGATGGGGCTGGGAGCAGCCTGGGGTGGTGGGAGGTGTCCCAGCCATGGCAGGGGTGGTGCTGGGTGGGTTTGGGGGTCCCTCCCAATTGAAATCAGTCTGGGATTCTGTATTTTTATATTTCTATAATTTATTACTAAAATCACTTCCAGGGATCCAGGGACAGCCGCAGCTTCCACACCACTGAGGGCAGGGATGGATGGGATAGTGGAGAGGAATTGTTCCCTGGGAACAGTTGAGATGGGATATTGGGGAGGAATTGTTCCCTGGGAACAATTGGGATGGGATATTGGGGAGGAATTGTTCCCTGGAATTGTTCCCTGGGAACAGTTGAGATGGGATATTGGGAAGGAATTGTTCCCTGGAATTGTTCCCTGGGAGCAATTGGGGTGGGATATTGGGAAGGAATTGTTCCCTGGGAACAATTGGGATGGGATATTGGGGAGGATAAATTGGGATGGGATATTGGGGAGGAATTGTTCCCTGGGAACATTTGGGATGGGATATTGGGGAGGATAAATTGGGATGGGATATTGGGGAGGAATTGTTCCCTGGAATTGTTCCCTGGGAACAGTTGGGATGGGATATTGGGGAGGAATTGTTCCCTGGGAATAATTGGGATGGGATATTGGGAAGGAATTGTTCCCTGGAATTGTTCCCTGGGAACAATTGGGATGGGATATTGGGAAGGATAAATTGGGATGGGATATTGGGGAGGAATTGTTCCCTGGGAATAATTGGGATGGGATATTGGGAAGGAATTGTTCCCTGGGAACAATTGGGATGGGATATTGGGAAGGAATTGTTCCCTGGGAATAATTGGGATGGGATATTGGGAAGGAATTGTTCCCTGGGAACAGCTGAGATGGGATATTGGGAAGGATAAATTGGGATGGGATATTGGGAAGGAATTGTTCCCTGGGAATAATTGGGTTGGGATATTGGGAAGGAATTGTTCCCTGGAATTGTTCCCTGGGAACAGTTGGGATGAGATATTGGGAAGGATAAATTGGGATGGGATATTGGGAAGGAATTGTTCCCTGCCCTCTGGCACTGGGAAACCACCAATTTTCAGTTCAATGCCCAGGAAAGCTCTGCCAGGCTCAGCAGATCAGAGAAAATTCCTTTCCCTCCTTTGTGAAAGATCCACCAATAATCACAAGATTTCTCTGAGACTGAAGCAACATTTCTGCCCTGAGTGCAAACCCTTGAACAAACAACTCCCCAGCTGTGATTTCTCCCCGCAGAGCACATCAGGGATAACCTCTGCTACCACATCCACGTGTCTGCACTTTACCAGGGCCGAGCTGGCCAGGCAGCCTCAGTCCGGGGAAACTCCACAGCACAAGGTGACCCCCAGCAATTCCCCCCGGGTGTTTTTAGGGCGTTTTTAGCTCAGCCCTAACACCAACCCTGTGTCTTGCAGCCCCAGCAGCTGGGCCCCAGATGTTCACCGTGCCCTGGGCCAGCGGCGTGCTGGTTTCCTGGGAGGAGATCCCAGCTCCTCAGCAGCGGGGCTGCATCACTGCCTACCACATCTACCTGCACAGGAGGGACAGGCAGGGCCGGCCCCAGCGCCATGGTGGGTGCTGGGGGCTGGGGATGATTCTCCTGCTCCCCGTCCGTCACTGGAGGTCTCCAGTGGGATCATTCTAAGTTGTTTTCAGTCTGGGACTATCAGATTTGTCCCTGCTTCTTCTCCCTCCTCCTCCTCTTCTTCTTCCTCCGCCTCTTCTTCTTCTTTATCTTCTTTTTTCTTCCTCATCTTCTCATCTTCCTCCTCTTCTTCTTCCTCCTCTTCTTCTTCCTCTTCTTTATCTTCCTTCCCTTCCTCATCTTCCCTTCTTCCTTCTCTTATAATTCCTCTTTTTCTTCTTTTTCTTCTTCTTCTTCCTCTTCCTCATCTTCTCTTCTTCCTCCTCCTCTTATTCCTCTTTATCTTTTTCTTCTTCTTCCTCTTCTTCTCTTCTTCCTCCTCCTCTTCTTCTTCTTCTTCTTCATATTTTTCTTATTTCTGTACCTCATCTTCTCATCTCCCTCCTCTTCTTCTTCTTCCTCTTCTTCTTCCTCTTCTTTATCTTCTTTCTCTTCCTCATCTTCTCTTCTTCCTCCTCTTCTTCCTCCTCCTCCTCCTCCTCTTCTTCTTCTTCTTCTTCTTCTTTTTCTTCTTCTTCCTCATCTTCTTCTTCCTCCTCTTCTTATACTTCTTTATCTTTATCTTCTTTCTCTTCCTCATCTTCTCTTCTTCCTCCTCTTATTCTTCCTCCTTTTCTTATTCCTCTTTATATTTTTCTTCTTTCTCTTCCTCATCTTCTCTTCTTCCTCCTCTTCCTCTTCTTCCTCCTCCTCTTATTCCTCTTTATCTTCTTCTTCCTCTTCCTCACCTTCTTCTTCCTCCTCTTCTTATACTTCATATTTTTCTTATTTCTGTACCTCATCTTCTCTTCTTCTTCCTCTTCTTATTCCTCCTTATCTTTTTCTTCTTCCTCTTCCTCATCTTCTTTTCTTCCTCCTTCTCTTCTTCTTTCTCCTCTTCTTCTTCTTCCTCCTCCTCTTATTTGTCTTCCTATTCCTCCTCTTATTTGTCTTCCTCTTCATCCTCCTCTTTTTTCTCTTACTCATCATCCTTTTCTTTTTCCTTATTCCTCTTCTTCCTCTTTTTCTTCCTTCTCTTCTTTCCTCTTATTCCTTTTCTTTTTCCTTATTCCTCTTCCTCCTCTTTTTCTTCCTCCTCTTTTTCCTCTTATTCTTATTCCCTTTCTTTTGCTTTATTCCTCCTCCTCCTTCTCTTTTTCCTCCTCCTCTTCTTCCTCTTCCCTTCCTCCTCCTCCTCCCCGTGTTACCTTTACCCAGAGCCCCATTCCAGCCGGGAATCCCGGTAAAACCCCGTGCCAGGCTCTCCATTCCCACCTGTTTTCCCTCCAGCGGTTCCCGCCGGGAATGCTCCTCTCTCCCTGCTCATCCCAGCCCTGGAGCCCGGGCAGCCCCACGACCTTTGGATGACAGCGGCGACAGCGGCCGGGGAGGGGCCCCGGGGCAACAACGACAGCGTCTGCTTGGAAGGTAAGGGAGCGGTGCCAGGGATCCTGGGATCCGCTTCTCCACACCCTGGGAATGCTCTTCCCGCTCCTCTGTAATCCCAGGAGCTCTCCCAGCGTTCTGAAAATCTCCCGATGGTGAAGATTTGGAGTTTCAGCTGTTTTTAAGATGTGGAATCTTTCTTTGCCTTTAAGCTCCCGGAGATGTTTCCTGGGAGTTGAAGGGGGTTTGGTCATGGAGCACGGAAGGATTTGGGGGTTTTTTGGTCCTTTTGAGGGAGCTGAATGCAGCTGCTCTGCGTTCCAGGTGCCGGGGGCTGGGTCACTCTGGGGCTCGTCTGCAGCTTCTTCATCCTCTCCGCCTGCGTTTGCTCCGTGCCTGCAGCCAGGAGAGCGTGAGTGCCCATAAAACTGGGATGGGCACGGGGAGGGATCAAATCCCTGCATGGTTTGGGTTGGAAGGGATCTTAAAGCCACCCGGTGTCACCCATGGGACACCTCCCACTGTCCCAGGGTGCTCCAAGCGCATCCAGCCCGGCCTTGGGCACTGCCAGGGATGCAGGGGCAGCCCCAGCTGCTCTGGGCACCCTGTGCCAGCGCATTTTAAAAACCTTTTCTAATCTAAATCCACCTTTTTTTAGTTTAAAACCATTTTCCATTGTCCTGGGATGGTCACGCCCCTACACGAGCGTGGAACAGTGAGGATTGTTCAAAATGAAGGTTTCAAAGGATGATAAAAACA
The DNA here is from genome assembly GCA_021534815.1 of Acrocephalus arundinaceus. NCBI lineage: Eukaryota > Metazoa > Chordata > Aves > Passeriformes > Sylviidae > Acrocephalus > Acrocephalus arundinaceus. Next base: position 30,811,741 of record JAJEOU010000967.1, read on the forward strand.
GGCTCTGAGCTTAAAATTCACCTGCAGTCCGTAGATATTGTGAATTTTTACCCAGATCTTGAAACCAAACTGAAATTGAGGAATCCTTGGGAATTGTCCCCACTCAGCCAAGAGCTCTGCAGGTCCCTCTGAGGGCGGAGCCACGGTCACATCTGGGTTAATTCCACAGCCCAGGAGCACGAGGGTGCTGCAGGTGTCCCCTGGGTGCTGCAGGTGGCCCCTGGGTGCTGCGGGTGTCCCCTGGGTGCTGCAGGTGCCCCCTGGGTCCTGCAGGTGTCCCCTGGGTGCTGCAGGTGTCCCCTGGGTGCTGCAGGTCTCCCCTGGGTGCTGCAGGTCTCACCTGGGTGCTGCAGGTGTCCCCTGGGTGCTGCAGGTGTCACCTGGGTGCTGCAGGTGTCCCCTGGGTGCTGCAGGTCCCCCCTGGGTGCTGCAGGTGCCCCCTGGGTGCTGCAGGTGTCCCCTGGGTGCTGCAGGTGTCCCCTGGGTGCTGCAGGTCCCCCCTGGGTGCTGCAGGTGCCCCTTGGGTGCTGCAGGTCTCACCTGGGTGCTGCAGGTCCTGCCTGGGTGCTGCAGGTCCCCCCTGGGTGCTGCAGGTGTCCCCTGGGTGCTGCAGGTGTCCCCTGGGTGCTGCAGGTCCCCCCTGGGTGCTGCAGGTGTCCCCTGGGTGCTGCAGGTCCCCCCTGGGTGCTGCAGGTCCCACCTGGGTGCTGCAGGTCCCCCCTGGGTGCTGCAGGTGTCCCCTGGGTGCTGCAGGTCCCACATTCACGTTTTTAACCACATTTATCCCCCCGTGCAGGTTCCAGCGGCTCCTGTCGCTCCTCCTGCCGCAGTGGCAGAGCAAAGCCATCCCCGACCCTGCCAACGCCACCTGGGCCAAGAGCTTAAAGGCCACCAAGGTAAATTAGAGGGGGTTTTGTATTCTAATCCCAAACCCTCATTTAAAATAAATAAATAAAAGCAATTGGAGCCGTGCAGGCTGTAATCTCCTAAAGCAGCAAATCCAGCAATCGCTGGCAGAGGAAAATCTCCGCTGGAGGACACTGGAGGATGAGCCGGGCAAATTAAACTCCACAAGAACGCGGGGATCTTCCATTTTTAACGGGATGAGCGGCGGTGGGGAGGGAGATCCGGGAGATCCGTGCCGGGATTGATTCACTCCGTGTCCCCCCGCAGGCGGAGCTGAGCGCTCCCTCCAGCCCCTTCCTGCCCGGCGAATTCGAAGAGCCCGAAACGAGCCCGGTGGAGGAAAGCTGGGAGCACCCCGAGCTCCCCATCCCCGGGGACAAACCGGTGGTGGGCAGCGCCGGCAGCCGGGGACACGGGGACTGGGCACAGGAGGAGGAGCAGCAGCTCCCGGAGCTTTACCGGAGGCTGCTGGTGGAGCCCCCGGAGCCCGAGTACATCTCCAACCCCGGCAGCTCCGCGCTGCCCCCGGGGCCGGACAGCGACACCGAGCCCGAGCCCAGCCCCATCTCCGTCTTCCCCAGCGCGTTCCCGGCTCCTGCGCTCGGCTGCCAGGGGAATCTGACTTTGGACAGAGTGAAACTGAGCTGCGGCTCCTTCCCCAGCTAGGCAGGGGGCGATGTGAGCCCGGCGGGAGTTTTGGCACTTTAGAGAGGATTTCGGTGTTTCAGTGTGAGTCCAACCTGCATTTTGGCACTTTAGAGAGGATTTTGGTGTTTCAGTGCGAGCCCGGTAGGAATTTTGGCACTTCAGAGTGTTTCAATGTGAGCTCGGTCTGGATTTTGGCACTTTACAGAGGATTTCGGTGTTTCAATGTGAGTTCAACCTGGATTTTGGCACTTTACGGAGGATTTTGGTGTTTCAGTGTGAGCCCGGTAGGAATTTTGGCACTTTAGAGAGGATTTCGGTGTTTCAATGTGAGTTCAACCTGGATTTTGGCACTTTACAGAGTATTTGGTGTTTCAATGTAAGCTCAGCCTGATTTTGGCACTTTACGGAGGATTTCAGAGTGTTTTGATGTGAGCTCAGCCTGGATTTTGGCACTTTACAGAGGATTTCGGTGTTTCAGTGTGAGCCCGGTAGGAATTTTGGCACTTCAGAGTGTTTCAATGTGAGCGCGGTCTGGATTTTGGCACTTTACAGAGGATTTCGGTGTTTCAGTGTGAGCCCGGCAGCAATTTTGGCACTTTACAGAGGATTTTGGTGTTTCAATGTGAGCTCAACCTGGATTTTGGCACTTTACAGAGGATTTCGGTGTTTCAATGTGAGCTCAGCCTGGATTTTGGCACTTTACAGGGGATTTTGGTGTTTCAGTGTGAGCCCAACCTGGATTTTGGCACTTTACGGAGGATTTTGGTGTTTCAATGTGAGCTCAACCTGGATTTTGGCACTTTACAGAGGATTTCGGTGTTTCAATGTGAGCTCAGCCTGGATTTTGGCACTTTACAGGGGATTTTGGTGTTTCAGTGTGAGCCCAACCTGGATTTTGGCACTTTACGGAGGATTTCAGTGTTTCAATGTGAGCTCAGCCTGGCTTTTGGCACTTTAAGGAGGATTTTGGTGTTTCAATGTGAGCCCGGCGGGAATTTTGGCACCTTACAGAGTTTCAGTGCTTCAATGTGAGCTCAGCCTGACTTTTGGCACTTTACAGAGGATTTCAGTATTTCAATATGAGCCAAACCTGGATTTTGGCACTTTACAGAGGATTTTGGTGTTTCAATGTGAGCTCAGCCTGGATTTTGGCACTTTACAGAGTTTCAGTGTTTTAATGTGAGTTCAGCCCGACTTTTGGCACTTTAATGTTTCAATGTGAGTCCAATCTGGATTTTGGCACTTCACGGAGGATTCGGTGTTTCAATGTGAGCTCAGACTGATTTTGGCACTTTACAGAGGATTTCAGTGTTTCAGTGGGAGTCCAACCTGGATTTTAGCATTTTTACAGAGGATTTTGGTGTTTCAATGTGAGCCTGGCCTGGATTTTAGCACTTTACAGAATATTTTGGTGTTTTAATATAAGCTCAGACTGATTTTGGCACTTTACAGAGGATTTTGGTGTTTCAGCCTGGATTTTGGCACTTTAAGAGTATTTCGGAGTGTTTCAGTATGAGCCTGACCTGGATTTTAGCACTTTACAGAATATTTTGGTGTTTCAATGTGAGTTCAGCCTGGATTTTGGCACTTTATGAAATATTACAGTGATTTAATGTAAGCTCAGCCTGGATTTTGGCACTTTAAGGATATTTCAGTGTTCTAATGTGAATTCAGTCTGGATTTTGGCACTTTAGGAGTATTTCAGTGGGTTTTGGTGTGAGCCTGGCCTGGATTTTGGCACTTTATGAAATATTTCAGTGTTTCAATGTGAGTTCAGCCTGGATTTTGGCACTTTAAGGATATTTCAGTGTTCTAATGTGAGTTCAGCCTGGATTTTGGCACTTTATGAAATATTTCAGTGTTTTAATGTGAGTTCAGCCTGGATTTTGGCACTTTAGGAAATATTTCAGTGTTTCAATGTGAGTTCAGCCTGGATTTTGGCACTTTATGAAATATTTCAGTGTTTTAATGTGAATTCAGCCTGGATTTTGGCACTTCAAGAGTATTTCAGTGTGTTTTGGTGTGAGCCTGGCCTGGATTTTGGCACTTTAAGGATATTTCAGTGTTCTAATGTGAATTCAGCCTGGATTTTGGCACTTTAGGAAATATTTCAGTGTTTTGGAGTGAGCCTAGCCTGGATTTTGGCACTTTATGAAACATTTCATTGTTTCAGCACAGTCACTCACCTGTGCCACCTCCAAGTGACAAAACCCTTCCCCAGTCACACCTCAGCCCTGCACACTCTGGAATCAGAGGCACAGAACTGAATTTTGGGGATTTTGGGGAGTCCCTCCTGCAGCCTGGCTGGGCTGAGAGCTGGAAATCACCAGGAAGAGCAAAAGGGAAGGATGGAACAGCTCTTGTTCCTCCCCAGTGACACCAGACCCACCAGGGACCAGAGCCAGCTTCCCTTCCTTGCCTCAGCTCAGGAAAATTCCTCCCCAGCACTAAAAGCAGCAGGGCAGCACCTGTACTCAGCCAAATGGATTGTTGAGAGGAATTTAATGAATTTAAATTTATTGGGGTGTTCTAATTACAGGCTGGAAGGGTGTTACACATTTAATGGCTTTGTTTACCAGATGTGTGCATATAAATAAAATGTTGGAAATCTGAACTCGGCTTCCTGTTGTTCTCTCTGCTTTTCCAGCTTTACATCAAACAATTAAAAATTAAAAATTGAGTTGAAATGTTGCAGTTAGAGATGGAATAGGCCAGGTAGGAACTCACCTGAGCATCCTCTGCTTTCCCAACAAGCTGCTGCCATTCAAGTGCAGGTTTGGGTATTGCCAAATATCAGCTCAGCCACTTCACTTTGGGTTTCTGAGCTCTGGTCCCACCTGTGTCACCAAAGGAAACATCTGACCCATCACAGGTAGATTCCAAAAATGCAGAATTGCTGCCTGTTCTCCACACCCTGCCAGGGAACCTCCCTGGCACGAGGATTCTGCCTGAGCACCACAACTCAAGTCAGCTCTGCAAACCAAACTGAACTAGAAATGTAGATTAGATAAAAAGAAAAAAGGATTTTTTTAATATAAAAAGTGTTTTTTATATAAAAACCCCTCATTTTTATATCAAGCACTATTTTGTTGTTCATATCTTTCTGCACATTGATTTTCTACCTCACATAAGGATAAGAAAACATTGGAATTCATTTTCTCCTCACTCTATGAATCTCCAATTAAAATTTGGGGTTTTATGTCCCTTTTACTCCAAAAGACAAAGACCAGACTTTGGTAAATCCAGCCTGGAACGCTGAACATCCCAGGAATTGTTTTTCCCCCTCAGGATATCCTTTCCAGCAGGAATATCAGGTTTGGCTTTCCTGGGGACACCCCAAGCATGAGGCAGAGCAGCCCAGGAGTGCCCAAGGCAGGGAATTTGGGCTTGGAATGACCCTGGGGAAGGAGCAGGGTGGCACAGCTGGAGGTGGCACAGCTGGAGGTGGCACCTTTGGGTGTCACACTGGGTTTATTCTGCTCTGGCTGTGCAAACCCATCCCTGTGGTGATGGTGAGGGTGGGCTCAGCTCCTCCAGCTGCTGCCAATTCCCAGGGATTCACCTCATTCCAAGAGAATCCAAATCCTTTCCCACTCCTGGAATTGATCACTCAATCCCCTCTACTCCCTCCCATCCCTGAGATCAACTTCCCTGCTCCAACCTTGCCCCTTGTTCATTCCAAAGCAAATTTGCTTCCAACTTTTTCCGCTCCTTTTTCTGAAGGATCTGCAAGAATTTAAAATCCCCTGGATTTGGTGTGAGAGCAGGAGCAAGAGGACAGAAAATGTTGCTAAAAGCAAGTTCATTAATCATAAATAACCTGCTTGGGAGATGCTTTTCCAAGGAAAAATCCATCCTGGGAATGGGAATGCAGGCTGGACTTGCTGGGACAGACCCTATGAACGTAGCTGGTTTCATTTCCATGTGTTTTCAGGACATTTCTTTTTTTTAAAAGAGCATGAAAATAAACCTTTATTTCAGTCAACACCCACCAGAATTAAAGATAAATGTTCACAGTTTTAGTTCTTGACACAAATGGACTGAAAGAGGCAAATTTACATCTGGCAGAACAGCAGGAGGACCAATTTTAGATTATAAATCACTCTGGGTGCCATTTGGGAATGCTTTGGAGAGCAGGAAAAGGGAAAATCCAGCTAAAATCACCTGGCTGGCAACTGGAACAGCAAAGATTTGTGTTCCAGGGAAAGCTTTGCCCTCCAGGTGTTTCTGGGTTATCCAGAAGTGCAGCACATCCCACCCAACAATGGGAGAGGGGAAAGGAACAGCTCTGCTCCTACAGAGGTGAAAAAAAGATCTTTTCTCACCCTCTGATGGAAAATTTGCCTCCTCCTCCTGCCTGGGGCTGGAAATCCAGGTGAGGGAAGCGATCCATGATCCTCAGGGTGGGGAGCAGCTCAGGAAAAGCAAAGGCAGCTCCTGACAGCACAGCCTGGTGTTCCACATTCCAGGGTCTCCAACACTTTTTTTTGCCTGTCCTGTACAGTTTTTATAAAAATAACGGGTTACCTTTAGTTCTCTACCTCCCTAAGAAACCACAAATGCGTTCTAAGCTGGCCAAAGAGGAAAACATGAAATAAAATGAGAGATTTGTTCCTATTCTCCTTAAAATGTTGATAAATCCCCTAAGAAATCCTCTTTATTAGTCATTCACTCAACTTTTTGTGCACTGAAGGGATCCACGGGGGTGAAATTGAACCTATGGTGGATTTTGATGAAGGAATCAAAATTCCTTTTTGAAAGGGATTTTCAAAAAATTCCTTTTTAAAGGGGAGAAGGAATTTCTTACAATCATTTTCTGGGAAAAAATCATTCCTTGGTGATGTCCCAAGCAGACCCTGAGCCAGAGCTGTGTTTGGATGGAGGGGTGAAGGGTTGAGGGGTTTGGGGGTGAATTTTGGGTGTCTCCATGCCCAGATTTCCCAGTTCCTGGCTGGGAATGCCTCAGGTACTGCTGTACCTGTGGGGCAACCCCACACAGCCCACCTGGAACCCACGAGGGCTTCCAGAGCCACCGGTGCCACCTGGCCCCCGCTCCCAGCCCCAACAATCACCCCAAAATCATGGAATGCCAGCCCCAACAATCACCCCAAAATCATGGAATGCCAGCCCCAACCATCACCCCAAAATCATGGAATGCCAGCCCCAACCATCACCCCAAAATCATGGAATGCCAGCTCCAACCATCACCCCAAAATCATGGAATGCCAGCCCCAACCATCACCCCAAAATCATGGAATGCCAGCTCCAACCATCACCCCAAAATCATGGAATGCCAGATCCAACCATCACCCCAAAAATCACGGAATGCCAGCTCCAGGGACAGGAATGACCCCAAACTCATGGAATCCCAGCTCCAAGGACAGGAATTACCCCAAAATCATGGAATGCCAGCTCCAACCATCACCCCAAAATCATGGAATGCCAGCTCCAACCATCACCCCAAAATCATGGAATGCCAGCCCCAACCATCACCCCAAAATCATGGAATGCCAGCCCCAACCATCACCCCAAAATCATGGAATGCCAGCTCCAAGGACAGGAATTACCCCAAAATCATGGAATGCCAGCTCCAGGGACAGGAATGACCCCAAACTCATGGAATGCCAGCTCCAACCATCACCCCAAAATCATGGAATGCCAGCTCCAACCATCACCCCAAAAATCACGGAATGCCAGCTCCAGGGACAGGAATGACCCCAAACTCATGGAATCCCAGCTCCAACCATCACCCCAAAATCATGGAATGCCAGCTCCAACAATCACCTCAAACTCATGGAATGCCAGCTCCAAGGACAGGAATTCCCTGTGTTTCAGGGTATCCCAGCTCCAAGGACAGGAATTCCCTGTTTTAGGGTATTCCAAGGACAGAAATTACCCCAATCTTGGGGTATCCCAGCTCCAAGGACAGGAATTCCCCCAATCTCACAGAATCCCAGCTCCAAGGACAGGAATTATCCCAAATTCATGGAATCCCAGCTCCAAGGACAGGAATTCCCTCCATTTCAGGATATCCCAGCTCCAAGGACAGGAATTCCCTGTGTTTCAGGGTATCCCAGCTCCAAGGACAGGAATTCCCCCAAACTCACAGAATCCCAGCTCCAAGGACAGGAATTCCCTCTGTTTTAGGGTTATCCCAGCTCCAAGGACAGGAATTCCCCCAAACTAATGGAATCCCAGCTCCAAGGACAGGAATTCCCTCTGTTTCATGGAATCCCAGCTCCAAGGACAGGAATTATCCCAAATTCATGGAATGCCAGCTGCAACAGCAGGAATTACCCCAATCTTGGGGTATCCCAGCTCCAAGGACAGGAATTCCCTCCATTTTAGGGTATCCCAGCTCCAAAGACAGGAATTCCCCCAATCTCACAGAATCCCAGATCCAAGGATTGGAATTCCTTTTATTTCAGGGTATCCCAGCTCCAAGGACAGGAATTCCCCCAATCTCATGGAATCCCAGCTCCAAGGACAGGAATTCCCCCAATCTCATGGAATCCCAGCTCCAAGGACAGGAATTCCCCCAATCTCATGGAATCCCAGCTCCAAGGACAGGAATTCTCCCAATCTCATGGAATCCCAGCTCCAAGGACAGGAATTCCCTCCATTTCAGGATATCCCAGCTCCAAGGACAGGAATTCCCCCAATCTTGGGGTATCCCAGCTCCAAGGACAGGAATTCCCCCAAACTCATGGAATCCCAGCTCCAAGGACAGGAATTCCCTGTTTTAGGGTATTCCAAGGACAGAAATTACCCCAATCTTGGGGTATCCCAGCTCCAAGGACAGGAATTCCCCCAATCTCACAGAATCCCAGCTCCAAGGACAGGAATTATCCCAAATTCATGGAATCCCAGCTCCAAGGACAGGAATTCCCTCCATTTCAGGATATCCCAGCTCCAAGGACAGGAATTCCCTGTGTTTCAGGGTATCCCAGCTCCAAGGACAGGAATTCCCCCCAAACTCACAGAATCCCAGCTCCAAGGACAGGAATTCCCTCTGTTTTAGGGTTATCCCAGCTCCAAGGACAGGAATTCTCCCAATCTCATGGAATCCCAGCTCCAAGGACAGGAATTCCCTCCATTTCAGGATATCCCAGCTCCAAGGACAGGAATTCCCCCAATCTTGGGGTATCCCAGCTCCAAGGACAGGAATTATCCCAAATTCATGGAATCCCAGCTCCAAGGACAGGAATTCCCTCCATTTCAGGATATCCCAGCTCCAAGGACAGGAATTCCCTGTGTTTCAGGGTATCCAGCTCCAAGGACAGGAATTCCCCCAAACTCACAGAATCCCAGCTCCAAGGACAGGAATTCCCTCTGTTTTAGGGTTATCCCAGCTCCAAGGACAGGAATTCCCCCAAACTAATGGAATCCCAGCTCCAAGGACAGGAATTCCCTCTGTTTCATGGAATCCCAGCTCCAAGGACAGGAATTATCCCAAATTCATGGAATGCCAGCTGCAACAGCAGGAATTACCCCAATCTTGGGGTATCCCAGCTCCAAGGACAGGAATTCCCTCCATTTTAGGGTATCCCAGCTCCAAAGACAGGAATTCCCCCAATCTCACAGAATCCCAGATCCAAGGATTGGAATTCCTTTTATTTCAGGGTATCCCAGCTCCAAGGACAGGATTCACCCCAATCTCACAGAATCCCAGCTCCAAGGACAGGAATTCCCTCCATTTTAGGGTTATCCCAGCTCCAAGGACAGGAATTCCCCCCAAACTCACAGAATCCCAGCTCCAAGGACAGGAATTCCCTCAGTTTTAGGGTTATCCCAGCTCCAAGGACAGGAATTCCCCCAATCTCATGGAATCCCAGCTCCAAGGACAGGAATTCCCTCCATTTCAGGATATCCCAGCTCCAAGGACAGGAATTCCCCCAATCTCACAGAATCCCAGCTCCAAGGACAGGAATTCCCCCAAACTCACAGAATCCCAGCTCCAAGGACAGGAATTCCCTCTGTTTCAGGGTATCCTCTCAAACAAAAAGCAAAGTTAATTTAAAAACTCTTTTTCTCTTTTTTTGCCAACAAAGCATCTTGTTCTGTTGAAGGAAGGAGGAGGGAATAAAGGTCCAAAAGGGAGGAGTGAAAATTGGGATACAGGAATTTTAAAATCCTGGTTTTCACACCAGTTCCCCACTGCTGGATCCATACACAGGTATCCAATCATAAATGTGCTTTAAATCTTGATTTCAAGTATCTGCTTTCAATTCTCTAGAAAGATTTGGTGTAAACAAATTACCCAACAGAGATTAAAAAAAAAAAAATTGATTTTCCATGTTGGAAATGAAGGATTAAAACTTCCAGAAATTCATTCCATCCAGCACTAACAGTCTGCCAAATTAATATTCCATAGATTCTGTGAGAAAAATCTACCAAAGAGAAATTAAGGAAACTGCAAGAATTAAAACAGAGTTTGGAGTTTGAGGGGGAGGAAGGGGGAAAAAAGCCTAAAATCCTGAATTTTTTAAAAAATAAAAATGAACACAAATGAAGGGAAAACTTTGAACTGGTACACACTGTTCACACCTATATTTCAAGTTTGGAAACGCATATTTTCAAGCAGCAATACAAAAAAGTATCCATGAAGAATGCATAATCTCTGAAAAAATTATGAAAACATCCCTGCTACCATTACATTTCTAAATACAAAACTTGACTACCATATTGTTGCTTCTGTGTGTAGCGAGAGAAGTTCATTTTCAAAACAGATAAAATTCAGTCTTTAGGTGTGAATGGTATGAATGACAGTCTCTTTTTTTTTTTTTTTTTGTGGGTTTTTTTTTTCTCGTTTTTGTTTTCGTTTTTTTCAATTTCTTAGTTGTTTTAGGATCCTTAAGCATGCAAGCCTCGGAGAGGAAGGCCCGACCAGGGCAGGGTTGGCTTTATGACATCCAGTTTAGGACAGAGCTGGGAAAGCCTCTGGGTCATCTACGTCAGGAGCAGAAGCACTTGACTGAAAGAGAAACATCACAGAGTTATTTTATTGCCATGAGGCAGAGCTGGCAGCACTTTGGGGCTGGAGAAATCACTCCAAAAACATCATTTTTAAAATTTATTTTAAGGATTACAAAGCCTCTTGTAGTGGTTTTTTTTTGAATCTGAGCTATCTGGAGAGGAATTGCAGAAAAACTGATGTTTGCACATCATTATTGCACAGTAATAATTGTAATAATTCTCTTTTTTAAAAGAGATCTCAATGTTAATTCTCTTTTTTTAAAAGAGATCTCAAAATGGTCTGGGTTGGAAGGGGTAAAAACACCACGGAATTCCAACCTCCTGCCATGGGCAGATCCTTCCCTGTGGACCAATCCTTACTGAGGCACACAACACAAAAAAAAAGCCCTGTCTGGAGCATAAATTAAATTTTTCACATTTAATTTTTCCCACTCAGAAAGCAGATGTTGATAAAAGTAATTTTTGTGTCAAATTTCCAGCCTTAAAAATTCATGTATTAGCCAAGGATCTCCTCAGTGGTTTCCAACAGAGTTTTTTGAAATGCTCTGAACCCCATCTAAAAACCAATGCAGAAATTAAGAATTTCATACTCTTCACTTGATCCTTGGAGAAAAGAGCCAAGATAGTGGAACTTCCTGTCATGATATTAATTTATCAAGAAATATATTTAAAATAAGAGTTGCATCAACACCTGCAGCTGCAGAGTCTCTGCCTTGCCTAAAACTCCACAGCCCACAAACCCAGAATTAAAAACTAACAGCAGGGTTTGAGCTACAGGCTCAGCACCTCCAGTTTCTCAGCACAAAGAGCAGAAATAGCCAAAAAAAAAGGAGGAAGTTTTGGTCCCTGATGCCAGGGAATGCACGTGGCAGAGCTCACCCACCTGGTTGGGCGTGTGGATCACATCAAACTCCTTGACCAACTGCGAGGAAACAAAGAAAACACAAAGTCAGGTGCAGGAAAATTTGGGATCATTTTAGGGCAGCATTCTTGAAGAGTTTTAGTGGAACAACTCAAAGCAAACCAGCGTTGTTTAATTTAAATTCTTTAAAATATTCTGATATTGTTGTCAGGAGAGAACCTCCAAAATTTGTCAAGTCTTGTGTCTGCTGGAAGGGACAGAAAATGAACAAACCTGTGTGAAGAAAATCACAGCACACAGACTGAGCTCATTTTCCAATCAGTAACAATTTGATTGATGCCTTTAAGGCAAATGATTCATAGCAAATCAAATCTTCACTGTAGATACATTACAGTGTTTGAACTTCACGTTTTTCCAGGGTATTCCCCTGGTGCCTCAGCACCAAAGAAGGGGAAAACGTTACTGGTGGCTAAAGAAAAACCAGTTAGAGCCCTGTTTCCAACTGGAAAATCTGAATTCCTCAGGTTCAAGACCTGACACGCAGCTGTACAACCAGTCCTTCACTCCAGCAGGTCACAAAGCACACAGAGTGTCCTGCTGGGGCTGAAATAACCAGCCCAGCACCTGTGGCTCTGCTCTGGCACCAGCTGGGGCTGCTCATGGTACATTCAGATCTGTGCACACTGGAAAAGTCATTTTTCAGGTTTAGACACTTTTTAAAAATTCACCCACTCTTTTTTGTGTTTGATGACAACGCTGTTCAAACATTCACCCTTTTGTCCTTACAACCAGGTTTAAATTTTGCACAAAAGGATTTTCACTGGGGTTTAAAAGGAGCTGTTTGTCAGAGCATCTCCCCCAGAACAATGGGAAGATCCCAGCAGGAAATGGTGGGCTTGAGATTTCTGAGCCTGAGAGAATTTCAGCTTGCTAACATTGCCAGCTCCTTTCCCAAGGGAAAACCTTCAACAGTTTCTTTTCCCAAAGCACCTTTCTCCTTTCCCCAAAGCACCTTTCCCCTTTTCCCAAAACACCTTTCCCTTTTTCCCAAAGCACCTTTCCCCTTTCCCCAACACACCTTTCCCCTTTTCCCCTTTTCCCAAAGCATTTTCCCCAAAACACCTTTCCCCTTTTCCCCAAAACACCTTTCCCCTTTTCCCAACACACCTTTCCCCTTTTCCCAAAACATCTTTCCCCTTTTCCCAAAGCACCTTTTCCCCTTTTCCCAAAGCACCTTTCCCCTTTCCCCAACACACCTTTCCCCTTTTCCCCTTTTCCCAAAGCATTTTCCCCAAAACACCTTTCCCCTTTTCCCCAACACACCTTTCCCCTTTTCCCAACACACCTTTCCCCTTTTCCCCAACACACCTTTCCCCTTTTCCCAAAACACCTTTCCCCTTTTCCCCAACACACCTTTCCCCTTTTCCCCAAAACACCTTTCCCCTTTTCCCAAAACACCTTTCCCCTTTTCCCCAACACACCTTTCCCCTTTTCCCAAAACACCTTTCCCCTTTTCCCCAACACACCTTTCCCCTTTTCCCCAACACACCTTTCCCCTTTCCCCAAAGCACCTTTTCCCCTTTTCCCCAAAGCATTTTTCCCAAAACACCTTTCCCCTTTCCCCTTTTCCCCAACACACCTTTCCCCTTTTCCCAACACATCTTTCCCCTTTTCCCCAAAACACCTTTCCCCTTTTTCCCAAAACACCTTTCCCCTTTTTCCCCAAACACCTTTCCCCTTTTTCCCAAAACACCTTTCCCCTTTTCCCAACACACTTTCCCCTTTTTTCCCAACACACCTTTCCCCTTTTCCCCAAAACACCTTTCCCTTTTTTCCCAGCACACCTTTCCCCAAACACCTTTCCCCTTTTCCCAAATCACCTTTCCCCTTTTCCCAACACACCTTTCCCTTTTTTCCCAAAACATCTTTCCCCTTTTCCCAAAACACTTTTCCCCTTTTCCCAAAGCATTTTTCCCCAAACACCTTTCCCCTTTTCCCAAAACACCTTTCCCCTTTTCCCCAAAACACCTTTCCCCTTTTCCCCAAAACACCTTTCCCTTTTTCCCCAAAACGCCTTTTCCCAAAACATCTTTCCCCTTTTCCCCAACACATCTTTCCCCTTTTCCCCAAACACCTTTCCCTTTTTTCCCAGCACACCTTTCCCCAAACACCTTTCCCCTTTCCCCAAAACACCTTTCCCCTTTTCCCAACACACCTTTCCCCTCTTCCCAAAACACCTTTTCCCTTTTCCCAAAGCATTTTTCCCAATGCACCTTTCCCCTTTTCCCAAAACACCTTTCCCCTTTTCCCAAAACACCTTTCCCCTTTTCCCAAAACACCTTTCCCCTTTTCCCCAAAACACCTTTCCCCTTTTCCCAAAGCACCTTTCCCCTTTTCCCCAAAACACCTTTCCCCTTTTCCCAAAGCACCTTTCCCCTTTTCCCCAACACACCTTTCTCCTTTTCCCAAAACATCTTTCCCCAAAACACGTTTCCCCTTTTCCCCAACGCACCTTTCCCTTTTTCCCCAAAACACCTTTCCTCTTTTTTCCCAAAACACCTTTTCCCAACACACCTTTCCCCTTTTCCCCAAAACATCTTTCCCCCTTTTCCCAACACATCTTTCCCCTTTTCCCCAAAACGTCTTTCCCCTTTTCCCAAAACACCTTTCCCCTTTTCCCTAAACACCTTTCCCCTTTTCCCTAAACACACCTTTCCCCTTTTCCCCAACACACCTTTCCCCTTTTCCCAAAACACCTTTCCCAAAACGCCTTTCCCCTTTCCCCAAAACACCTTTCCCCTTTCCCCAACACACCTTTCCCTTTTTTCCCAAAACATCTTTCCCCAAAACACCTTTCCCCTTTTTCCCAAAACACCTTTCCCCTTTTCCCAAAACACCTTTCCCCAAAACATTTTTAAGCAGGCAGTGCTTTTTTCTCATAACAATCTTCCCCAGCTGTTATTTCCCATTACTTAACCAACAAAAATATCAATCCTATTAACCAATAAATACATTTTTCAGCCAAGCACGCTATACAAGCAGCGAAAAAACTTCAAGTAAAACCCCCTAATGTTCCCTTTGCCAAAACCAGATTGAAATGAACTTTATTTCGTTATGAATTAGTGAATGTTGTGCTCCCCCTGGGGGCAGTGCTCACCTTGTCAGTCCTGCCCCCACGGCTGGCCCTGCCGCCGCGCCCCCGGCCCCCCCGGCCCCCTCTGCCGCCGCGGCCGGGGCGGCCCAGGTCTCCAAAGTTGATCTCCAGCTGGGATGTGATGTCGTTGGCGGGCTTGCGGAAGTGGTGATCCATTACCGAGTCCTCAGCGTGGGCCTGCAAGGAGGAGCTGTGCATCAGCCAGGGAATGGCACCAAAATGTCCTCCTGGGCACCTGGGGCTGAGCTCTGACCACCACAGCCTCACCTCCCAATCCATTCCCAGCATCCACTCAGGAAAGTTGGAATTTCTCAGCAACCAAAGTGTTTTTTGCCTTGCTGAGAAAGGGTTTAGTAAGTTTTAGGTTTAAGTTTAGGTGGCACAGTTTGGGTTTTGTCTTTGTTTCTGAATTTATCTTGATTTTAAATGAAAGCTCAGCAGGGTCCTCAGTCCAGAGGCAAACTACTTCTACAGTTTTAAAGTGAAATTACACCAGCAGTCATGGTCATTTAAATGATTACAAATCTCTTTATGTTCATCTGTAGGAGAGGCTGAGATATTAATTTCAACTGCTTTCTTATAGATAATTCATGAGTTCACACAATCACTGAGGTTGGGAAAGTCCTGGGCCCCAATCCCCACCCTGTCACCAGCACACCCCCAGGATGGGCACTCCAAACCTCCCTGGACAGCTCCTCCAATGCCTGACCTCCCTTTCCATGGAGAAATCCTTCCCAAAATTCCAGCAGAGCAACACATCCTCATCCCAGACTGGCCATTACCAAGCCAGTAGAGGATCTCATGCTGTAGCAATTTTGTGTCCTGGTTCCATCAATTCTTTCCATTCTTTTCCCACTCCTCCTTATTTTGCTCCCTGAGGATTTACACCTCATTAGCTTTAGCCCTTGATAAATACTTAACACCAGGGATCTGCTGAGAATCCCTCACTGCTCTGCATTCACTGTGACAGCAAATGAGGCACAAAAAGCTCCAACACAAGGAACTGAAGGAGCTAAAATGGAACCAGTCCCACCAGTGACACTGGAAATGTGGATCTCAGCACCTCTGCCTTGATATTTTCTTACTGGTTTGTTCCCAGTGCTTTTGGTGGAAATCTGAGCCTGGAGGAGCACGGGATGCTCCCAGGAGTTACAAACACCAGCAATGTTGTTATCCAGCACCTTGGAAAATGTCAGTCACACACTGAACCCCACAAGGTATTTAGATTTCTCCTATTTCACACAAATATTTTTCCATGTGCAAGCCAGTTTTTATCATCTAGGATAATATAAAAAATTAATCAGGTTGAGCCTATCACAGCTCAGCCATGGTGTTTTAGAAACATGACAACATCCAACACTTTTTCCTTCCCTCCAAGCCCCCAACTCCTGCCACAGGAATCATCAATTCCCTGGTTTTCCTACACAAATGCCACGTGCAGGCTCAAACTTCCTAACCCAAACTGACTTTTGTGCTGTAGTTACACAACATTGGGACCTTCAAAGGCAGCACATGGTGCAATTAACCCCTGTACTCTTTAATTACCATTTGTGGAGGCTGCCAGGGGATGGAGAGCTCTGGAGTCCAGGGATTCCATGAGTCCTTCCCAATATCCCACCTATCCCTGCCATTCCCCTTTGCTCTCTTCTCCCTCCATCCCCAATTTATTAAAAATACCCCTTCCATGTTTATTTCCAACACATTCCACTGGGATGTATCCCACAGAACAGCTGCTCCCTGCTCCACTCCTGATTTTATTCATTTCATTTTTGTACACCCTTCCCTTGGAAATCTTTTTGCCAAACTTTTGTCTCAACAAAGAAAAGTCATTCCACACCTCAGCCTGACTCAAACCTAACACCAACACTCTGTAAAACACTACAGAACATCTCAGAGATGTTTTAAATTCCTTTCTTACTATTTCATTTCTTATCTAAAGTTTTTATCACTGCAGGGCACTGAGATTCTATTTCCAACTACTGGTAGCCACGTGAAAATTCCCTTTTCTGAGTGGTGGGATCAGTGGATTTCTACAATATTTCTATTTCATTTCATATTTCTATTCTAATATTTCTATTTCATCTCTATGTTGTTTTTATTTAAAAACAAATCACTACAGTTTACCAAAAATCATTGAATTTCCACCATTTGATTTTTTGCAAAATTGCAAATTCCCTACGTAACCTGATGATTTCTCTATCCAAAGTAATTAAAGCTCTTTTAAAATTCCAATAAAAGACTTGGCACAATCTCCTCAGCCTCTTCCATCACTTGGGTGATAGGCCAGACATACTGAACAAGCTGAAACATTAAATTTCTATGTATTGGTGACTCATTTGTGCTCTGATTTAATAACTGATCACTTCTCAAAGGCAGTGCTGCACTTAAGGGTCTTGGGGAAGGCTGTCAAAAATGAAGAACAAACTACCAAGAGAGCCAAAGCAGACAAAGATGAAAAAACAGCAGCCACAAAAAAAATAAAAAATAGATGATAGAAGCTTTTATGATAAGGTTTGAAATCAGGATGAGGAGCAAGGGGATTAAAACTGTGCTGGATGGTGCACAGTGAGACAACAGACAAGGACAGAAAAGCTCCATTTTGAATAAAATTCTCTTTTTTGGTGAGTTTTTAATATCCAAAGGCTCCCTGCTGAAGGGGCTGATGTAACACCCAGTATCACCAGTTAGAGAAAGGGTCTGTACCTCATTTGAATCCAGCTGACTGCCCTGCATTTCTGTCATGGCTTTTGTCTGGTGACAGTGGTGTGTCCACGGCAAAGGGATAAAAGAACAAAAGGAGAAAACAAAAGAAGAAATGAGACTCAAACTCCACACAGGAACAACAGGTAACCAGGTCACACGAGCTGCTGGGGACAGGTGGCACCAGCACATGGAGAGCAGAGGGAGCAGCTGTGAAAGAGACAGCACAGGATGGATGTGCCAGGTGTGGAGACAGGAGAAAGAGCAGATGGACACCAAAAAGTGCTCAGATGGACACCAGAAAGTGCTCAGATGGACACCAAAAAGTGCTCAGATGGAAACCAAAAAGTGCTCAGATGGAAACCAAAAAGTGCTCAGATGGACACCAAAAAGTGCTCAGATGGACACCAAAAAGTGCTCAGATGGACACCAGAAAAGTGCTCAGATGGACACCAGAAAAGGTTCAGATGGACACCAGAAAAGGCTCAGATGGACACCAGAAAAGGCTCAGATGGACACCAGAAAAGTGCTCAGATGGACACCAGAAAAGTGCTCAGATGGACACCAGAAAAGTGCTCAGATGGACACCAGAAAAGTGCTCAGATGGACACCAGAAAAGTGCTCAGATGGACACCAGAAAAGTGCTCAGATGGAAAGCAGAAAAAGCTCAGATGGACACCAGAAAAGGCTCAGATGGACACCAGGAAAGTGCTCAGATGGACACCAGAAAAGGTTCAGATGGACACCAGAAAAGGCTCAGATGGAAACCAAAAAGTGCTCAGATGGAAACCAAAAAGTGCTCAGATGGACACCAAAAAGTGCTCAGATGGACACCAAAAAGTGCTCAGATGGACACCAGAAAAGTGCTCAGATGGACACCAGAAAGTGCTCAGATGGACACCAAAAAGTGCTCAGATGGACACCAGAAAAGGCTCAGATGGACACCAAAAAGTGCTCAGATGGACACCAGAAAAGGCTCAGATGGACACCAAAAAGTGCTCAGATGGACACCAGAAAAATCTCAGATGGACACGAAAAGGTGCTCAGATGGACACGAGAAAAGGCTCAGATGGACACCAGAAAAGGCTCAGATGGACACCAAAAAGTGCTCAGATGGACACCAGAAAAGGCTCAGATGGACACCAGAAAAGGCTCAGATGGACACCAAAAAGTGCTCAGATGGACACCAAAAAGTGCTCAGATGGACACCAAAAAGTGCTCAGATGGACACCAGAAAAATCTCAGATGGACACGAAAAGGTGCTCAGATGGACACGAGAAAAGGCTCAGATGGACACCAGAAAAGTGCTCAGATGGACACCAAAAAGTGCTCAGATGGACACCAGAAAAGGCTCAGATGGACACCAGGAAAGTGCTCAGATGGACACCAAAAAGTGCTCAGATGGACACCAGAAAAGTGCTCAGATGGACACCAGAAAAGGCTCAGATGGACACCAGAAAAGTGCTCAGATGGAAAGCAGAAAAAGCTCAGATGGACACCAGAAAAGGCTCAGATGGACACGAAAAACTGCTCAGATGGACACCAAAAAGTGCTCAGATGGACACCAAAAAGTGCTCAGATGGACACCAAAAAGTGCTCAGATGGACACCAGAAAAGGCTCAGATGGACACCAGAAAAGGCTCAGATGGACACCAGAAAGTGCTCAGATGGACACCAGAAAAGGCTCAGATTGATGGACACCAAAAAAGCTGAGATGGATGGACACCAAAAAATGCTCAGATGGACAGACATCAAAAAAGCTGAGATGGATGGATACCAAAACAGCTGAGATGGATGGACAACAAAAAAAAGCTCGGATGGATGGACACCAAAAAAGCCGAGATGGGTGGATACTAGAAAATGCTCAGGTGGATGGACCTCAAAAAACACTCAGGTGGATGGATACCAAAGAAGCTGAGACAGATGGACAACAAAAAAAGCTGGGATGGATGGACACCAAAAAAGCTGAGATGGATGGACACACCAAGAAATGCTCAGATGGACACCAAAAAAAGCTCAGGTGGATGGATGGGCACCAAAACTGCTCAGATGGACAGATATCAAAAAAGCTGAGATGGATGGACACCAATAAAGCTGAGATGGATGGACACCTAAAAATGTTCAGGTGGATGGACACCAAAGAATGTTCAGGTGGATGGACACCAAAAAATGCTCAGGTGGATGGACACCAAAAAATGTTCAGGTGGATGGACACCAAAAAATGTTCAGGTGGATGGACACCAAAAAATGTTCAGGTGGATGGACACCAAAAAATGTTCAGGTGGATGGACACCAAAAAATGTTCAGGTGGATGGACACCAAAAAATGTTCAGGTGGATGGACACCAAAAAAAAGCTCAGGTGGAGGGACACCAAAAAAGCTGAGATGGGTGGACACCAAAAAAAACCTCAGGTGGATGGACACCAAAGAAGCTGAGACAGATGGACAATAAAAAAAGCTGAGATGGATGGACACCAAAGATGGTCAGGTGGATGGACACCAAAAAAGCTGAGATGGATGGACACTAGAAAATGCTAAGGTGAATGGACACCAAAGAATGCTCAGGTGGATGGACACGAAAAAAGCTGAGACAGATGGACACCAAAAAGCTGAGATGGATGGACACCAAAAAATGCTCAGGTGCATGGACACCTAAAAATGTTCAGGTGGATGGACACCAAAGAATGTTCAGGTGGATGGACATCAAAAACGCTGTGATGGATGGACACCAAAAAAGCTGAGATGGGTGGACAGCAAAAAAAAACCTCAGGTGGATGGACACCAAAAAAACCCTCAGGTGGAGGGACACCAAGAAGTTGCCCAGGAGCTGCTGGAAGCCCTGGCAGGGAGCACACAGGCAGGCTGGTCCCCACACAGCCACACGTCAGGCACAGAGATGGAAAGAGCTGGGATGTTTGGATCACTGCTCATGGAAATCTTCCTTCATTCAAGAGTCATTCCTCCCAACTTTTTGAGATGAATTATTCTTTTCCAAACACATTTCTTCATCTCCCACTGCAAGCTCCTCTAAGGAAGGGATTGGATTTGTGAGGAGGTTGAAGAGGCACAGCAGGGACAGAGATCTACTGGGTATCAATTTTTCCAGGAGTTCTGAATTCCGTTTTTGGGATAAATTTTAGGATCTGTCCACAATGTACCTCATTCCTGTTTTTTGTAGGAACTGAAGACTCAAGCCACTAAAAACCAGGTGCAGAAAAAGAGGATCTCTGTTTTAGGGCATAACCAAGAGGCAAACTGGACAGGGCTGCTGGATTTCAGATTAAAGCAGCGAGAACCTGAGACAGAACTGAGAGTTTATTTTGTCAGTACGTGCAGAGTAAACAGGAAAAACAGACAAAACCTCAGGCAGGGCCAGGCATTTCAGCCCTCAGTGAGGAGAAAAAGCAGGAGGAAAAGGAAAAGGAGGACAGCTCTTTCCCAAGACTGAAGCAGATGAGCAGCACCAGATCCTCATGCTCCCTTTTCCCAGATTCCTGGGGCATTCTCCAAGGAGTTCTCAAGCTACAGGAATGCAGGTGCTCCCCACAATACTTCAAATTTCTGACAGATCTATTGGGGCACACAGTGGTTTTCACCCATAAAAGACTTGAGGCTGAAAACCAAAATTTACCTATAAACCAAATCACTTCCACACATCAACCAGTAAGAATCAGAAAAATTTCTTAATTCCTAAGTACATCCAAGAGGACCAAGAGAGGAAACAGCAGGTGATTGGTGGTTTTTTGGAAATATTTTGCCTTCTAAAGCTGCTCACAAAGGAGCTGCAGTGGAAGCTCTCCTAACGCCTGTTTATGGAGCTATTCTCCTATAATCCTGAGAGAAAATCCCCACACTGCTTCCCATGGGATCAGGGAACAATGAAGAAGGGAGATGAGGGGACACATCTCCTGGCTGTACAATAAAGCAGCCTAAAAGCAGCTCAATTTAAAGGCACATTTGTTAATACCTCACTTTCATGCTTATGCAGCACGAGGTTGTTACCTTCTTATGTGATGGTGCTAAAAATACCCAACTTGTTTATTTGAGAAGTTCACCTCTTAAATAGAACAATCTACTGATTATGTCAGGTCTTCCATGGGAGTAATTTGATTATTCACAGGTTTTGTTCAGATTCTTTTATTTGTTATTGGTTTTTGCTTCGTTTTTAGGGGATTTTTGGGGGTTTTTTTTGAGTTAACTGATTCAGTTTGCAAATGGAAAATACAGTCAGGATCTTTCTGACCTCTGAATTTCTCACAAGTGGCATCACCTTTACTATCACATATGTTCAGATGTTAAAAATCAGTGCCCTCAGATGAGTAAATGTCAAATCTGACTCAGAGAGACTGAGAGAACTTGAAGAACTACAGGTTTAGTAAATCTTGGTAAAGTATAAATACTTCTGTTTAACACATTCTTTCACCACACAGCAACCTTAAATATAACCCAAATTCCCTTTTCTACCCAAGCCAGAGAAAGCAGCATTTAACTCAAAGGAGACACAGCCATGCAATCATTTCCAGAACTGAACTACCCCACACAGCAAGAAATTTGTGACCAAATCAAACTCACTGTGAGCTCAATCAGCACAGAAATGAATTTTCATTGAACACTGAGCAGTGCCCCTCACCCTGTATTGTATCCCAGCTCCCAGGATAAAAACTGGCAAGGTGTGAAAAAGCAGGAATGCATTTTAGGAGTGCAGTCACTCAAAGGACTCAGCACCATCAGTATACAAAGCTGCAGCCACCAATCTCTGAAGTGAGCTCCTTAACATATTACAGAGTGTTAAAAACAAAGATTAAAACTAAAGATTAGCACAGCCCTGCATTACAAAACAAGAGCTCTCAGCACTTCCCTCCCTTGTGCATCTCCCCTTGCCACTCTTGGAACAGAATAATGAACATTATGCAATGCCTGGAAGGAGAAACTACAAATTTAAAACAATTCTACAGCAGCTATGCTGAGTGTCACTGGAGCACACAAATCATTCCAAGAACTTGTTTGTGTCACAGCGCTAAGTGAGGAGACACCCACGTTTTAAATTTAAGATGCACACTTTGGGTTCAAGGTCTCTGAGGCATGACCATTTTCCTTCAAGCTGACATCACTTAGATGAACCTGTGTGCTGCAGAACACATGCTAAACAACACAAGCTTCCTTTTTTAAAAAGCAAACTTGACAACATTCCCTCAAAACTCTCATCAGGAGGCAGCTCTTACAAACCTAAGGGCACAGCTCAGCTCCCAAACCCAACCACAGCCAGAATGGCCACTTGTGCTACTGCAGAAGTTCAATTTTCCTGAAAGAAATGTTGTTTAAATGAACAAAAATGAAGTTCAAGTTTAAAAAAAAATGCTGTTCCCACTTTCTAAACTTCCAGCATCTCCCAGAACGGAGCTTTCACTCTAAAAAATGCTCAACAATAAGAAAAACCTTTACACAACCTTTCCAAGCTTGGAAAGGCACTTTACCTCCTCACTCTTTGACTTGTGGAGCACGAATCCTTTTTTCCATTGCCCATCAGCTCCCTCGTTTGGTTTGCGGATGTTGAACTCGACTTTTGCACGATCCTTGCTTTGGATGGCTTTCCACTCATCCAGGGTCATTTCCTTGGGGCCTTCCTCCTTAACTTCTTCAACCTCATTCTCTCTGTAGTGGATTCATGGAGATTATGATCACAACTAAGCATTTATACTCTGGAGACAATTTCAAAATTATCTGCTGGCTGGTACAAGTTACAAATTAAATTTTTGTCATGGATTTAGCAGTTAAGAGGTGAAAATATAAATATAAATATCAGTTCCACCACAGGAAAATTCGAGTGCCAAAAAAATTACACCCAGCCACCTCTGAGCACAGCAAAATGTTAAAATTAAAACTGACCCATGCCATCAAATCTCCACATTACTGACAATTTTAGTTCCAAATATGAAAGCCTAAATTTTGTCACAACTTGTTTGGAGCTCCTTCCCCACCTTTTTGAAACACAACTCTCATAAACATTCGAGTCAGGGCAGTGAGAACTCGTTCTTCCCACAGTTTTCAAGCTTTTTAGTATTTTAAAAACCAAAATTTAAGCAGCTTTGGGTAATTTGCTTCTTTTGTTGAACCAGAGACAATTATTCAAACAAGTTTTACTTCCAGTTAATTTGAAAAAATAACAGCACACACTTTATTTGTGAGATACAGCACCTCTACCTTGTGCCAAAGGCTATTTTTAAGTAAAACACACAAGCACTGCTCAATAACAGATCATATTCCAGCTACTGGAAGCCTCTGGTCATTGTTCAGGGTGTTTATGCAGCTGAATTTTGGATTTACAGGAAACCAATGCTGTGTATGTGCTGCAAAAAAGATCATGAAAGCCTCAATTCCAAAGGTTTTCATCTGGCAGCCGTTAATTTTGAACAATAATGCAAAGGTTTTATGTTAAAATTACTGTATTTCAACTTCTTCTCCCTGTGTAAGAGAGAATGAGTTTTGACATGGGATGTAATCAGAATTTGTGTTGTTCAAGGCAAAGGTTTTAATGCAGTAACAGTAAAGATCCACATAAAACCAGACAATTAAAAAGTTACCCATGTGGAGATACTTTTTTATATAAAGGATTTATGTGGAACAAGTATTTCAAAATTCAGTTTGCTGTTTTTTTGAGTCCTCCACAAAGCCCCCTCCTCATTAAAATACACCATTAGTCACACTAGGCTACCATAAAAATCTGTATTGTATTTTTACACCAACTCAGTATCAGTGAGGCTCCTTCTGCCTCTCTCTGGTTACTCTTTCATTCATCCAGGCCCTGGTTCCTGCTGTAACTGTGTCCAAGTGAGATGGGCAGAGATCCAGGTAACTTTGAAAACTGCCCGGAGAATGAAGGATACAACCTTTCTCCTACAGCTCAGTCACAGTCTCCAGAGCTGTTCTGGATGTTTAAAAAGTTGCCTTCCACCTGCATTTCTGTCCCATTTGCTTGGTGTTTCTACCTAGCCTGAGCACAGATGCTTTTGGGTTTGGAAGTTGGAGCTGCAATCCCAAAACCCAAAGTGTATTAGAAATGATTATTAATAAATAAATCTTAAAGAGCCTTCAGGACACCAAGGAATGGTTTAAAGACAACAATTTCCAGACATGAAATTTTAAGGAGAGTTATTTAGAAGCACTGTGGATGATCTACTGATAATCTGAGTTTGGCCAAACAGGGTGGGAATAAACAGCAGAGGTTAAAGGTAATAAAACAGCACCTCTGAAGCAAGGCAGGAGCAGGGGAGGGGTGGTACTCACTTATTTTCAGAATCAGCAGGCGGATGCTCCTCTCCCTCTGGCGTTTCCTCAGTTACAGCTGACTGATCCAATTCACTGCAATTACATAACGTTGGCAGTTGGGGCTTTTTTACAACTTCATCCCTCTTTAAAGCTATGTAAGATTAACAATCAAGATCTACGGTGGATTTACTGTTTCAATAAGGATTGGTGCTCTCTGTGCTTTTTAAATTCTGTGCTTTTCACTTAACTAATGGCTGTCCCCAATGCTTCCTACTACCCCTCCTGAAAGGCTCCTGCTGTCCCTTCCAACACAAAATGGATCTGGGCATTAAAAACAGATTTCAATGGGACAGCTGAATTTTTGTAACATTAAATACATGCTTATCCTGATCAAAATTTACTAAAAACAGAACAAAGAATTGTTACAAAACCAGCACAAGACCTCCCAAACTTCCCCAAAATCCTGGCTGAACAGTGGAGCTACTCTTATGTTACAAGAAATCGCCGGGGTTTTAAACCCTGCAGAAGCGTGGCAAAAATCCTGGAGATCAAAGGCAGAAAAGCAGCTAAATCTGGGTGTTCTGCAAGCCATAATTAGGGCTGATTAACACAGTGCTAATAGCTCTGTGAGCAATGACAGGTTACTAACGTTAGCTCGTCTTTGACGGTTCCCCAGTTGTGTGATCCGCTGCCACCGCGCTTGTCCTCGTGCTTTAGGCCGCTGAAATGTGAATGTGAAACAGAACTAACAAAACTGAGTTAACATTATAGTGTCCAGGCACAGAAATTCAAAAGAACAATTTTAAACGGGGGAAGGGGTCAGAGTGATATAAAGAAAGGGGCAGGAGAAAAGGGGAAAGACTCACGATCTATCGCTGCCGCTGTGTCTGTCGAATTCCCGTTTGCCGCGAGAGTCGAAGCCGTCGCCCCGGCCCATCCCGCGCCCGCGGCCACGGCCCCGGCCCAGGCCCCCACGGCCACGCATGGGTCGGTCCAGGATGGGTCTGCATGCAACACACACGGCTCAGGGATTGGATCCAGCATTTCGTGCCCCTCGTCCTCTTTGAGGATTTTATTGACTTGGTTTTGTTTTGGTAATTGCTGTTGGTAAGTTGGGTTGAGTGATTTGCCTCTGAAAATGTTCAGCGTGTTTCGTGGTTCTTTTCTTGAGAAAAAGAACTTTATTCACTTCTTTTTCCTTTGATAATTATTTTGGAGCTGGGCTCAGGCTCTGATTTCAAAAATATCACTCCACTATCCCTGGAAGTGTCCAAGGAAAGGCTGGAAGGGCTTGGAGTAACCTGGGATACCCTGCCTGTGGTATGGGTTGGAACCAGATCACCTTTAAAGATCCCTTCCAACCCAAACCATTCTGTGATTTTAGAATCTGGAAACAAACGCTCAGGATTGTTGTTTGTTTGCATCTTCTGCCATTAATTATAAAATTTAATCTTTGCATTGTGTTAAATAACTGATGCTAAAAATTCAACTAAACTCACTTTTATCTAACTCACTTTTAAAAGGATTTTAACTTTCCAACAAGAACTTTAATATTTGAACATTACTTGAATTCTGGCTGTCTCACAATACTCAAGACAGTTTAAATTTCATATAGATCTAAGTTGGCTTCACCACTTCCAGGTCTGAAGCCACTGCAGCCAAGGTGCAAACACCTACGTGGACAAACTTTAGCTGGCTTTAAGTCAGCTGTGCAGATTAAAGCCACAGCTGTAACAGCAAACAAATCTCATCCTGCAGGAAACAGCTATGGGTTCCCTCCCTGAGCTCTCTGCTATAGATGCAGAGAAATGTGGTGAATATCTTGATTTAAACCATAATTCAGTTACACTCAGGTAGATCACTGCCAGCCTAAAGCTGAAGTTTGCAAACAAATCCATAGAAAATGAAGTGTTATCATCTGCACGACAGGAATTTAATCTTGACTCAATCAATTTTACCTGAGCAGCAAAAGGCAGGACAGCCCTGTCCTGTCAAAGCAAGGAAAGCTGTTTATCACCAAGACAAAACTCTTACTTATCCACAGAGAACTCTCCTCCCTCGCCCTTCTCCTCGGCGGGTTTCTCGAAGCGGCGCTCGCGGGGAGGTCGTCGCTCGGGTCTCCTGTCGATGGGTTTGCCTTCGCCCTGCTGCTGTTGCTGCTGCTGCTGATCAGGCCTCCTGCCAATCCTCCTTATCCCTGAAACATCAGGCCAGACACATCAACGGAATGCTGAGTGCTCCGGGACAGATACCGGCCCCCCCTGGGCAAACAAGGGGGAAGAGAAGTTTTATTTCTGCATAAACTGAGTGATTCCGCCTTCACCTGACTCCCCTCAGCCACATTTTTGCCCAAGATTTCAAACTGCATTTGAAATTTTTAACCAGGATTTCAAATTGTGTATGAAATTTTTAACCAGGATTTTAAATTGTGTTTGAAATTTTTTAACCAGGATTTTAAATTGTGTTTGAAATTTTTAACCAGGATTTCAAATTGCGTTTGAAATTTTTAACCAGGATTTTAAATTGTGTATGAAATTTTTAACCAGGATTTTAAATTGTGTATGAAATTTTTAACCAGGATTTCAACTTGTGTTTGAAATTTTTAACCAGGATTTCAAATTGTGTTTGAAATTTTTAACCAGGATTTTAAATTGTGTTTGAAATTTTTAACCAGGATTTCAAATTGTGTTTGAAATTTTTAACCAGGATTTCAAATTGTGTTTGAAATTTTTAACCAGGATTTTAAATTGTGTATGAAATTTTTAACCAGCATTTCAACTTGTGTTTGAAATTTTTAACCAGGATTTCAACTTGTGTTTGAAAATTTTAACCAGGATTTCAAACTGTGTATGAAATTTTTAACCAGGATTTTAAATTGTGTTTGAAATTTTTAACCAGAATTTTAAATTGTGTTTGACTGAAAACTCAAATAATCCCTGCTGAAATGACAGTCAACTCTCAAACAAGATTAAGGTAAGCAAGATTTTACTACTATTTTTTTCTCTGAAAGGTGCTTCTCAGGTAAAACAAGTGGGTTTCATTTGAAGAACACCCAAATGAAGTGAGCAAGCATCACCTCACTGGTGCCAAGTCAGTCCTGTGCTCCCTAAGTCAGTCATGCTGTGCTGTTCTGACAGCTGATTCCATGATTTTGGAGGTGTTTTCCAACCTAAATGATCCTGTGATTCTGCTCTTGGAAACTCTTCAGTGCCACCACGTGTAGCAGACAGGTGTCACCTGCAGGTACTGCTCAGTGACTAACTGGGATCCTCATCCACACGGATCCTCCCAGTCCAACATTCCCTGACAAAAATTCTCCTCCTCAAAAACAGCTTCAGAATCCACAGTGCCACCGAGCTGCCCAGCGCTCTTCCTCCCTGCCTGGGCCTCCTAAAAGGGATTTTATTGCAAATAAAAACCTCCCATGGGTGATCTCCTCTTTACCAAGCCCTCTCAAAGACCTAGCACAAGTTTTCTTTTCCACTCATGTGAAAGGCCTTGTTTACTCTTCTTTAAAAGATGAGGACAAACGCATCGCTGCTTTGTTATACCAAAACACTAAAATTAACAAACCAACTTTTAAACTCAAAGCTGATTTTTAATTTTTTTTTTAAAAGAACCAAGTTCCTGCCTAGCAAGCAATGTCAAATTTGGGTGGGGCCACAGAAGTTGCAGTTGTAATGATATCCAAGCCAACACACCCAGATGAACAATGTCTCCCTCACCTTCCAAGCTGTATTTAACATGGAGTTTGCATGGCACACACAGCACCCTCAGCATTCCCGACTCCCTGAGGAAACAAGGGGTTAAACTCGGCAGCCTGCACTTGGAGAAGGGCTCTCCAATGAGGACAGGCATTCCATGTGAGGAGGAGAAGCTGGGAGAGGAGCAGGCATGCAGCAGAACTGGAATGGAACAGCCTCGGCTTTTGAATTTCGAGTTCAACGCCCTGCACTCAGAAAAACCCGGTTCCTGCTGAAGCCTAACCCAAAATACGAGTTATTTCTCAGCATCACCAAGCTTTGAACTGCTAATTCAGCAGGCAAATCACTTGCAGCCTTATGGAGTAGTGGAATAGCTTAAAATACATTCACACAGGAAACAAACCCTGGCATCGAGCACCTTTATGATGCCAGAACTGCAAAAAAACAGCCAGGGACAAAAATAGACATTTTCAAACTGGAAATGGACTTTGTTTACGACACTGCTACAACAGCAGCACCAACTTTCTCTGTTTCACTACCATAAGAAACCACGAAAATAGTTATTTTTCACACTGCTCTTGAAAAGAAGATCTGAAAATCAGGTGAAGAGGAGCTGCCAGCCTTGCCCAAACCCTTCCTGCGATGCCAAAGCCGCTGCCATGTCCCAGGTGTACCTCGTGGGGGACAACACCGGAATCCTGCACCTCACTAAGGTGAGGAGGACACTGGTTTAGCAAACTGGGACGCCAGACAAATCATTGCATCCCTCACACTCCTCAGCGTTAACGAGCAAGAGATCCACGAGCAAAGAGTATTTCTAACACAGTTCCTAAATTCGTCTTCTCACAAGGTGCTTTCAAACAACATTTATAACACTAACTTTCCAAAACAAATGATATATTAAAATTACTCCTTTCTAAAACAGTGGAGAATCAGCATCACTTTGTACCATTAATGCGGAAACATTAAGATGCTCTCACGTAGCACACTGTGCTCTGTGAAAAGCTTGTTGAAATTGCAGTTAAGCTGTTATTCCCTTTCTCCCACGTCACCGGCTGTCACCACACTGTGCTGCTTTTCAAGGATTCCTCTGAAGGTTGTGACCCACCTGCCGAAGTGAAGTTTGGGCGCGGTGGAGCTGCCGGCATGGGACGCCATGTGCCCGCATCCCTCCCTGTCCATGTGGGGACCTGGCCTCTTAATTCCCAAAGAACATCCTTCAATCTGCTCCTACTTTAATTCTTTCCGAAGTTCTTCATGTAGGATGTCTCAGAAATTTACAGAAACTAAGAATTCATGCGAGTTGTTATTTAAATATATATGAAAACAAGAAGATTGCTATCAACGCTGTTCCCCTAGAAAATGACCTAAATAGATTTTGGAAAGCCCAGGAGCTTCCAGATATCCTATGAAATCCATGGGACCACCTGAAACACGAGTCAAGTTCAGGATACAAGGTTGGAAGGGGCTTGGTGCAACCCGGTCTAGTGGAAGGTGTCTCTGCCTATGGCAGTGGCTGCACGAGAAGGGCCTTTCCAACCCGAACCATTCCAGGATTCCATGTGCCGGTTCAGATGGGATATTGGGAAGGAATTGCTCCCTGGGAAGGTGGGGAGGCCCTGGGACAGGTTGCTCAGAGCAGCTGCCCCTGGATCCCTGGAAGTGTCCAAGGCCATGCTGGATAGGGCTTGGAGCAGCCTGGGACAGTGGAAGGTGCCCTAGAGCAGGGGATGGAACGGGATGGTCGGTAAGATCCCTCCCAACACGAGCCACTCCACGGTTCTATCCACTGCCGAAATTTCCCATTTCGCATTACTCCTCTCCCTCCCCGCCGGCACCGAGGCAGCTCCGGCCGCCCCGCACGCCCGACTCCATTTTGCGCGGGCCGAGCCGCGGGACACGTGGGGCCAGGCGAGCCCGGGGCCGCCGCCACCGGCCCCGCGGGCGCCCCGGGCGGGCTCTCCCCGGGCGGCCTCCGCCATGCGCGGCCCCACGTGCGGCTCCGGCCTTTGTGCGGGCCGGGCCGACCCTCCCCGCCGATCCCCCTGCCCGCTCACCCTCCTTCCGCAGCGGCGCTCCGGGCTGGCCCCCGCCATCCTCCCGGCGGTCTCCGCCGGCGAAGGGCGGCAGCGGGTTCTTGCGCTCCTTCTGCGACTCCCTGCGCAGCTGCTTAGCCGCGCTGCCCGCACCGCCGCCCGCCTGGCCTGCTCCGCCGGCCCCGCCCGAGGAGCCGCTCTGGGCGCCCGCCGGACCGCGGGCTCCGCCGCCCGCTTGGCTCCCGCCGCCGCCGCCGCCGCTCTCCTTCCTCCGGCTCTCCGCCGCGCGCAACACCTCGAAGGGGTCGGACTCGTCATCGAAGAGCTGATCGAAGCGGTTGGTGACGACGCACCCGAAGCCCTCCTGCAGGTGTCCGGGCATGATGGGCCCCCGTCGGCGGGATCCTGCGCGGATGCTACCGGGCCCCCCGCGCCCTGCTCGCTGCCGCACAAGATGGCGGGCCCTGAGGAGACGCGCTTCTCTTCCGGCGCGGCCACATCCGGGCACCTCCGCGGGGAGGGCGGGCGGGAGCTGCAGCGCCGCCACCGGCCGCGCCGCGAACTGCGCGCGCATTGTGTGAGGCGGGCGAGGGATTTCCCGCCGTGGGCTCTACCATCGGCGAGAGCGGGGGGGAAATGGGTCGACGGGGGAGACGGGGGGGGCGCGGTGCGGGGCTCCGCCCCGCCCCGCGTCCCCCCCCGTCTCCCCCGTCGACCCCCGCGCCTCTGTCCCCGATGGTACCTCCCGCGTGTGGGCTCCCTCAGAAATAAAACCTAAATAAAGCGGAATTAACTGATAAAAGTTGATTTCCAGGCATTGGTCTGAAAGTTCTAACAAGATTTCCCGCTTTCCTTGGCATTTCTGCTCATCTAATTAGCGGGCAGGTGTAGCAGGCAGTGTCAAGTGGAGGTGGTAGATGTTTGCGGTATTAATATGTATTAAAATACTATTAATATAGCAATATACAGTGTAAATAAACACTCGACATTGGTATACATAATAATATGTAGTATACGGTATAATATCTATGGTAATGTATAGTATATAATAACATAACACATCATGCATAATACATAACATACAATACACACTTAATATTCATATATAAATATTGCATATTATTATTAATATATTGACGTAATTATATGTCAGGATACCACTATTATAATATTGATATATATTATTAGATAGATATATTAATATTATAATATATTGATATATATTATAATATGTGTATATATAGAAGTATCTGATTATAACCAATAGGCACTATATCGAGAGATAGATATAAAACATTAAATATATATATATTAAACATAATAAACAGGCACAGATTGGACATGTCCTTCAAAACACAATTTGATTGCTCACAGTTTACATCTCTAAGTCATCAGAACATTTTGGCACCTGTTATAAAATAAACTTTGTGCTCAGCAAGGATGTTATTTCCAATATTTGCTTTGCTTCTGCTCCAAGAAGCTTGAAATAATTGCTTTAAAAATTAATTTAATTACATTTGTTCCATTCTTGAATGCATATTGCTCATAAATTCAAGACTCAACACCAACTGGGTTGGAAGACACCATAGTTTAATTTCTTCAAATAAAGGAAAAATTTTTGGTTTCATGGATTGTTCTGCTTTGTATTTCCCTGCAGTCCCACAGCTCCCTGTGCTCAGGTTTTGGGAGATTTTTGAGGAAACCTCTCCTGCCATGACTCCAAGGAGGATTAGAGCAGCTCCCCCCCTTCTTGGGGTATGAATAATCACCATAAATTACACCCTAAGAACTGAAAACATTCTCTTTTAGGGATGAATCAAATGGCACCAAGCAGCACCTAATTAAAACTCGGCGTGGACGTGGCGACGTTTCCAGGAAAAGCCTGGATGCCCCGTCACACGCTCCGAGGCCACGTTGCCTCACACGCACACACAATTTATGAACAAAACAAATGATTCCCGCTCGGATCCCTGACGTGCTTTTGCCAGATGGCACCGGCAGCTTTATGGGAGGGGATTTGCTCACGGAAATGGGCCGCCTGTCTCCCAGGGTTGGGATTTGCAACTCCAAGGGAAGCCGGAGCATCTGCCTTTTGTTGCTTTTGAAAGGGCTGTGCACGTCCAGCTCCCCTGTGCTGCTGATTTACACTCAGTGTTCCTAAATTTTCCAAGTGCAGACATGGCATAAATGTTTGGGGTGACACTTTGAATTAAACACATGCCAAACACAGGACACAGGGAATTGCTTCCCATTGCCAGAGCATGCAGGGATGGATGGGAGATTGGGAAGGAATTCCTGGTTGTGAGGGTGCCCAGAGAAGCTGTGGCTGCCCATGGATCCCTGGAATGTCCAAGGTCAGGTTGGAGCAACCTGGAACAGCAGAAGGTGTCCCTGCACATGGCAGGGGGTAGAACCAGATGTTCTGTAAGGTCCTTTCCAACCCAAACCAATCCATTCTCTGATGAAAACAGATTCCAAATATTTAACACAAACAGGGAAATCCATTACCACGTGAACACAATTACCAGAGCTGTGCATTCCATGTAGCAGGAAGCAGAAATTGCAGCCTGCAGGTCTGTAAGGTCCTTAGGTCCTTTCCAACCCAAACCATTCCATTCTCTGATGAAAACAGATTCCAAGTATTTAATACAAACAGGGAAATCCATTACCACGTGAACACAATTACCAGAGCTGTGCATTCCATGTAGCAGGAAGCAGGAATTGCAGCCTGCAGGTCTGTAAGGTCCTTTCCAACCCAAACCATTCCATTCTCTGATGAAAACAGATTCCAAATATTTAACACAAACAGGGAAATCCATTACCACGTGAACACAATTACCAGAGTTGTGCATTCCGTGTAGCAGGAAGCAGGAATTGCAGCCTGCAGGAAGCTCCAGCTCCGCTCTGCATTGTCACACTCTGTGCTTGCACGTTGCTGTTTGCATTAAAACAGCCCCACAATCACCCACACGGGTCAAAAGTCCAAAACACAACGTTGTCCATGAGTATAATTCACAGTTTTCAGGCACTTCTGGCCTCAAGACAACATTACCATTCCTAGCATTATAAAAGGGTGTTTAAAATATTTAAACTATAAGGAAGCCTTTACACCAAGGGAAGATCCCAGTGCTGTACCCACACAAGAGTTGTTGATCACATAAAGGACCAGGACAGGACAAAAGTCACCTGTGTTTAGGCTTAATTTGAAAATCAACACATGAATTGGCACATGGAAATTGCAAAGTTTTCCCCAGTGGGCAGGTAGAGCCTTGCAGGAATCCCAGCCCACACTGGATCAGGACACAGATCACACAGGATGGATGGATGGCAAGGCCTGCACTCATTAGGCACAGACAGGGAGGGAATGATTAAAAACCACACAGAGATCTTCCAGGAGCTGCCACCAAAAGCTGGGCTGGCTTCTTCTGTCCTCCTGCACGACAGACATGTGTGTTCTCCTCTCCCCCTGGAGCAAGCCAGCATTTCCAGTGGCCAGAGGAGCAGATTCCCAGTGCTATTTCTGGCTGGGACACGCAGCCTATGGATATCCCACCTCAGGAGCTGCTCCCGAGCTGCTGCCCAAAAGAGGCCCTGGAGAGCCTTCGGACACGTTACACTCCTCTGCTATTCCCAAGCTTTGCCAGCAGCTGTCAGCTGCCTGCTTAATAAGCAGGAATAGGAAATGCAGCAGCAGGGGGGAAAAAGTATTCAACTGGGTCATTGCTCCATTCCAAAATCACGCTTTTCCTAATTTTTAACTTTATAAATCTGGTTTGTGGGGTTTTCAGTTATTTCGCTGTCAGCAAAGACAATATATGGACAAGGAGGATGTTGCTTGGAGGGTTTTTTTGATGTGAATCTTCACTTAGGTTGGACTGGATGATCTTGGATGTCTTTTCCAACTTTAATGGTTCTGTGATTCCAGGCCACAGGAAATACAGGGATTGCTTCCAAATAAAGTTAGGTATGGCCGTGATTTCTGAGTAGGAAAAAATTCACATACATCACAGGGAAATGAAGCAACTTCTCAGCTTGAATCCAGACATGGATCCCTTCTGAGAAGGACTCCCAGAATTAACCAGCACTGCCCAGCTGGACAGCAGGAATGAGCAGGAGAAGGCAGAGCTCACGAGGAGATCCACGATCTGCAAGGCACATCTTTATCCTCCCACATATTCTGCTCATTTCAGCACATGGCTAGTTGGTTTGGTTTGGTTTTTTTTTTTTTTAATATGGCAGAAAAACGCAGCAGTTTCATTATGAGGAGGGCTGTAAACATGTGAATAACAGCAGCATTTCTACCCTAAGTACGTGCAGTGAAAAACGCCCTCCCACAGCATTTAAAATGTGCACAGACAAGCGGAGCAAATCGTGCAGACACAGAACTTGGCTTGTAAATTAAGGCAGACTAATTGAGCTCTGCCTGAACTTTCTTCCCCTGAATCCTAAACAACCTGCCGAGCAAGTGTTCTTCCTTGGAGCAGTCAAGGTAGGAGGTATTTTTAGTTTGGAGAAGCAGCACTGGAGCTGTACAAAGCAGAAGGTCGGGTACACCAACCACTCCTTCTGTCGCTGCTATTTCTGTGAGCTGGGCTGATTCCTCCGAGCTGTGCTCCAGCCACCCCTTCCCTGCCTCCCAAAGCTGAGGAATGCTGGTGCCAAGGACGGGCTGGGGGATGGAATCGTGGAATCACAGGATGGGTTGGGTTGGACAGACCTAAAAGCTCATTCCATTCCACCCCCTGCCATGGGCAAGGACACCTTCCACGAGACCACGATGTTCCAAACTTGAACACCTGCAGGGATGGGCACACAGGAGCCACCTTGGCTGCAGTGATCAAACACCTCCCTTGGAAACTGCCCTGGAGGAGAGAGGATTTTCCTAATGTGAAAAGGAGAAAATTGTGTTTCCCCTCCTAAGAAGCTCAGGAGAGCTCAGGCACACTGGGGCCAAGGTGCTGTGGGACCAAGGGGAGCCTCCATATCCCAGCACCCATTGCTGATGGGATCAGCCCCTGCTGGACACCAAACTCTCCTGCCCCAGCCCCTCCAGCACCCGAATCAGCCCTTCCCAGGGTCATTACTGTGGGAAATTAGAGGTGAAAACCTAGGAGGTGAAACATTCCATGGAACAGCCGAAGGGCCAAGAGCAGCAGCGCTGAGAGCACGGGGACGTGCCCATGTGGAACCCACCCAGCAGGGATCTGCTCCTCCCTGCCAGCTCCAAGCGCTTCCAGGGGCAGCTCCCGCCCGGCTGCCGCTGCCACATCCCTTTGTGCCCGCTGCCACCTCCCACGCTGGCACCGCCACGCGGCCCCGGGAATGCTGGAGCGGGGCCCGCTCTGCCTGGCAGAAGCAAAGATGCCGTGGTGTTTTCTCCCCTTTGTCACTTGATTTCAGGCTGGTGTCGCAGCCCTGTGGGCGGCAGGAAAGGGAACACGTTAAAGCGCGGCTGCAGCCGGGCGTGGGGCAGCCCAGTTTGGGGTTGGGAGTTGTGCTTCCCCCACTGCCCACCCTGGAGCAGCTCAGCCTCCTGCTGACCCTGACCCACAGCCACAGGGCCTGAGAGGGATGTGGGGGTACCACATCCCTGAGAGGGATGTGGGGGTGCCAGTGATGACTGGGAATGTGCAACACATGGAATGTGCAACAGCCATCTTGCAGCAGGCTGACTCACAGCCCTGCATCCTGAACAGAATCCAGCCAAAATCTGGGCTGGTGCTGTCCCTGGGGCACTGAAAACCTCTGGGGTACAAATGTCAACGTGCCCCAGGGTGACACTGCCACCAAACCTCCAGGAGACCCTCACCCAGTCCCGGTCCCCCCTGGGGAAGGGATGGTGGGGATGGAGCCGTGCTCCAAGCCCTGCCAGCACTGAGCCCGGCTCGTTCTCTCCGTGCTGCAAACCAGCCCGGCCTGTTTGTGCACCCAGCTCTGAGCGGGGCGGCCGCGGGCTGTGGAGGGAGGCCAAGGGAGCCGGGCCAGGCTGCTGAGCCAGCAGCTCCGCTGGATCTGCGGGAATTGCTGCGGAGTCACCTCACATCCACCCTGCCCTGCGTGGGGCTGCGGAGGGGCAATGCTCACCTTCATCACCCTCATTATTCCTGCTCACCATCCTCAACCTCCCTGCTCACTCTCACCATCCTCATCCTTCCTGCTCACCTTCATCATCCTCATCCTTCCTGCTCACCCTCACCATCCTCATCCCTCCTGCTCACCCTCACCATCCTCATCATTCCTGCTCAATCTCACCACCCTCATCATTCCTGCTCACCCTCACCATCCTCATCATTCCTGCTCACTCTCACCATCCTCACCCTACTCGCTCACCCTCACCATCCTCATCATTCCTGCTCAATCTCACCACCCTCATCATTCCTGCTCACTCTCACCATCCTCACCCTGCCTGCTCACCCTCACCATCCTCATCCTTCCTGCTCACCCTCACCATCCTCATCCTTCCTTCTCACTCTCACCATCCTCATCCTTCCTGCTCACCCTCATCCTTCCTGCTCACCCTCACCATCCTCATCCTTCCTTCTCACTCTCACCATCCTCACCCTGCCTGCTCACCCTCACCATCCTCATCCTCCCTGCTCACCCTCACCCTGCCCACTCACCCTCACCATCCTCACCCTGCTCGCTCACCCTCACCATCCTCAGGCTGCCGCTCCAGCGGCTGCGTGGAGCTCAGAGTTCATCTGCCACTCAAATAAAAAAGGCCTTTTTGTTTGATGGAGCACGAGGCAGGGCAGGAAGGAGTGTAGGTTTATTTTGGGGCACGGCCAAGGCAGGGCTGAGTTAAGGAAGACTCAGTTTCCCACCTGGCAGCTGCAGGAGAGCGAGGAGCAGGAGCTTGGCCGAGCTCCTGGCTGCACCAGCTTAACCCTGAGCCTCGTGGCAGCGGGATAACCCTCCTGGAGCAGGGATCAGTGGATCAGTGCAGCCCATCCCAGGCCCTCTGGCA
This sequence comes from Acrocephalus arundinaceus, assembly GCA_021534815.1. Classification (NCBI taxonomy): domain Eukaryota; kingdom Metazoa; phylum Chordata; class Aves; order Passeriformes; family Sylviidae; genus Acrocephalus; species Acrocephalus arundinaceus. Next base: position 30,848,960 of record JAJEOU010000967.1, read on the forward strand.
CCCAAAGCCCTTCAATTTCAGCCTGTCCCAAACACAGTCCAGCCCCGGTGTTTGGTTTTTCTTGTCCCTGCAGATGCATTTGGCACAAAAGTGACCTGAGCCAAGCAGCACAGCCTGGGAACACCCAGGCTCTGCTGTTTGCTCACGGGGCAGGGCCCCCAGCTCTCCTCATCCAGCCTGATCCCCCTGCCTGTTTGGGTTCTGGGAGGAGCCCAGCCCTGCAGGACCCCCGGGGAAGTGGGGAGATCCCTTGGAGTGACCACAGAGTGACCCCACCATCAGCTACCCAGCGCTCAGCTGAGCACCCTTTTCCCTGCTGTGCTGGTGGGAACAGGCTTGGAGCAAACTCGGTGGGATTCTGGGCAGAGCAGGACGTGCAGGAGCAGCAGAAACCTCAGCGTGCCAGGGGGTGACACCAACTCCAGCACTGCCAGGTTTGGGCCGTGAGCTGGAGCCATTCCTGCCGGTGCCATCAGTCAGGGACCAGTCCGGTATTCCCAGTCCGGCATTCCCAGGCCGGCATTCCCAGGCCGGTATTCCCAGGAATGGAGCAGAGCACCGGCTCAGCCCCCGCGCCGTTCCCGGGAGCCCGGCCGGAGCTGCTGCAGCAGCAGCTGGCCCGGCTAAGGAAATGCAGGAGCGGGCAGATCAAACACACCGAAAGGAGGTCACGGAGCTGCTGCTGGGCCCGGCACCCGCTCATTAGGGTGATTACAGCACCCAGCTCAGCTAACGAGCGGCGTGGGCAGCCCGGCCCGCACGTCTCGAACAAGCCCCGCGGCTGTTGTCGCACGTTGGGCTCGGGTGGCAGCTTGGGAGGTGTCCCCGCCGCTCCAGCCCGGCCCAGTCCCCGGCCCTGCAAAGGATCCCAAATCCTGGGAGGTGCAGGAATATTGAGGTGCAGGGAGCAGCATTTTCCGTGGATGTTACAGGGGAGGAAGGGGCTGGAGGCTGCTCACAGGCTGTGTCCGGGGGCTGGCTCCCCACCACACACGGTCCCTGTGGCAGCGGCCTCAAAATGCCCGAGGAGGAGGAGGTGCAAAGGCTCGGGATGTGTTTGGGAGAGCGCCTGGCCAGGAAGTGAACCTTGGCCTGAATCCCACACATCCCTCCTGGATCCTGCCTGAATCCCACCTGGATCCCACCTGGATCCCACCCATCTCTCCTGGATCCAACCAGATTGCACCCAGATCCCACCCATCCTGCCTGGATCCCACACATCCCTCCTAGATCCCACCTGGATTCCACCCAGGTCCCAGCCATCCCTCCTGGATCCCACTCAAATCCCAGCCGGGTCCCAGCCATCCCTCCTGGATCCCACCATCCTACCTGGATCCTACCTGGATCCCACCATTTCTCCTGGATCCCACCCAGATCTCACCTGGATCCCACCACCCCTCCTGGATCCACCATCCCTCCTGGATCCCACCCAGATCCCATCTGGATCCCACCACCTCTGCTGGATCCCACCCACCCCTCCTGGATTCACCGTCCCTCCTGGATCCCACCTGCTTCCCTCCTGAATCCCACCTGGATCCCTCCTGGATCCCACCCATCCCTCCTGGATCCAACCAGATCCCACCTGGATCCCACTCATCCTGCCTGGATCCCTCCATCCCTCCTGGATCCCACCATTCCTCCTGGATCCCATCCATATCCCATCCGGATCTTACCTGGATCCCACCCATCCCTCCCGGATCCCACCTGGATCCCACCTGGATCCCACCTGGATCCCTCCTGGCCCCAGGGCTGCAGGCACAGCAGACAAATGAAGGATTCTCAGCCCAGGACCTGCACTAAGCCCCCCCAAGCCCTCCCCACGCTGAGGATTCAGCCCTGAGTGCTTCAGGCCCTGCCTTGTGTCACTCCTGCGCTGTCCCTGCTGTCCCACAGGGTCCCCTTAGATAAGGACACCAACGAGCTGCAGGGCTGGCAGCTCTGATAAGGGACTGCAGGGAGCGTGGTCCCCAGGCTGGTGGCACCATGGGTATTGTGTCCCCAGGCTGGTGGCACCATGGTCATTGTCCCCAGGCTGGTGGCACCATGGACATTGTCCCCAGGCCGGTGGCACCATGGACACTGTGTCCCCAGGCTGGGGGCACTATGGGCATTGTGTCCCCAGGCTGGTGGCACCATGGACATTGTGTCCCCAGGCCGGTGGCACCATGGGCATTGTGTCCCCAGGCTGGTGGCACCATGGGCATTGTCCAAGGCTGGTGGCACCATGGGCATTGTGTCCCCAGGCTGGTGGCACCATGGGCACTGTGTCCCCAGGCCGGTGGCACCATGGGCATTGTGTCCCCAGGCTGGTGGCACCATGGGCATTGTCCAAGGCCGGTGGCATGATGGACATTGTGTCCCCACGCTGGTGGCACCATGGGCATTGTCCAAGGCCGGTGGCACGATAGGCATTGTGTCCCCAGGCGGGTGGCACATGGGCATTGTGTCCCCAGGCCGGTGGCACCATGGACACTGTGTCCCCAGGCTGGTGGCACCATGGGCATTGTGTCCCCAGGTGGGTGGCACCATGGGCATTGTGTCCCCAGGCCGGTGGCACCATGGGCATTGTGTCCCCAGGCTGGTGGCACCATGGGCATTGTCCAAGGCCGGTGGCACCATGGGCATTGTGTCCCCACACTGGTGGCACCATGGGCATTGTCCCCATGCCGGTGGCACCATGGGCATTGTGTCCCCAGGCTGGTGACACTGCAGGCACCCCATCCTGCCCACGGCACAAATTCTTGGTCATTGCATCACAGAACGGTTTGGCCTGGAAGGGACCTTAAAGACCATCTCGTTCCAACTAATCCTAATTAGAAAAATGATAATTAGAGAAAGGAAATGATGCATATTGGAAAAAGAAAATTATGCATATTGAAAAAAAAAAGTGTATTTTCTCAAAAAAACCAATCACCCTTTTTGCAGGTTCATGTTGAAGGATTGGCCTGGCAGGTGCTGCTTCAGAAATTGGGGACAGGTCCTCATCCCCCCGTGGCAGGTGGAAATTGGTGTCCCCCACACCCCAGTGACACCCAGGGACACCGGGAACTCCGCTGGAGGTGGAAATTGGTGTCCCCCACACCCCAGTGACACCCAGGGACACCAGGAGCTCCGTTGGAGGTGGAAATTGGTGTCCCCCACACCCCAGTGACACCGGGAGCCCCATGAGAGGTGGAAATTGGTGTCCCCCACACCCCAGTGACACCCAGGGACACCAGGAGCCCCGTTGGAGGTAGAAATTGGTGTCACCCACACCCCAGGACACAGTGACACCCAGGGACACCAGGAGCCCCGTGGTAGGTGGAAATTGGTGTCCCCCACACCCCAGGACACCCAGGGACACCGGGAGCCCCGTTGGAGGTGGAAATTGGTGTCCCCCACACCCCAGTGACACCCAGGGACACCGGGAGCCCCGTGGCAGATGGAAATTGGTGTCCCCCACACCCCAGTGACACCCAGGGACACCGGGAGCCCCATGCGAGGTGGAAATTGGTGTCCCCCACACCCCAGTGACACCCAGGGATATCAGGAGCCCCATGGGAGGTGGAAATTGGTGTCCCCCACAAGGTGACACCCAGGGACATCAGGACCCCCAGTCCTGCCCCATGGACATTGCTGCTCCATGAGGCCGGGCAGGATGCAGCTCCCTGCAGGTGCCCTGGGACACCAGGGCTGCTGCATTTTTGTGCTTCTTTCCTCACCTCTAACTCCTCCTAAAGAGCTTCTGGGCTTGGGGCACCAACCCCAACATTCCCCCAGGGCTCCCCGGCTCTCTGCACGGCCGGACAGGTTTGGGGTGGGGATGTCCTGAGCTCCATCCCACCCAGCTCCCAGTGCTCCTGCCGCTGCCCCCACCCTCCATGGGATGGTTTCTCACTCTTTTTCCTCTGGATTTGCAGCTCTGGGATGTTGGTGGCCCCACAGGGACCCAGGCTCCCACCAGGCTCTCCATGTCAGGAGCCCGTGGTTAAAATCTAGGATCGCAGTTCTCTTTTTCCTTACTGCAAAACTACATTTAAATTAAAAATTTTAAAAAAAAATTAAAAACCACCAAACTCGTTTTTCCTTCCGTGAGAGAACCGCGGTGTCCCGGTTGAGCTCCCGGGTGCGGCCGCCAGAGGGCACCAGAGCGACGGCGACAGCGTCCCCGGTGTGTCCCTGTCCCTGTTCCTGTCCCTGTCCCCATGCCTGGCCGTGTCCCTGATTCTATTCCTGTCCCTTTTCCTGTCCCTATGCCTGTCCATGTCCCTGTCCGTGTCCCTGTCCGTGTCCCTGCCCCTGTCCCCGTCCCTATCTGAGCAGGGACCGAACCCAGGCAAGGATGCTCCAAGCCCATCCAACCTTGGACATTTCCAGGGATCCAGGGGCAGCCACAGCTGCTCTGGGAATTCCATCCCAGCCCCTCATCACCCTCCCAGCCAGGAATTCCATCCCAATATCCATCTAAATCCTCCCTTTTCCAGCTTAAAGCCATTCCCTGTGTCCTGTCCCTCCAGGCCTTGTCCCCAGTCCCTCTCCAGCTCTCCTGGAGCCCCTTCAGGCCCTGCCAGGGGCTCTCAGCTCTCCCTGGAGTTTTCCCTTCTCCTCTCCAGGTGAGCCCCTCCAGCTCTCCCAGCCTGGCTCCAGAGGGGCTCCAGCCCTGCAGCAGCTCCAGGGATTCCTCTGGATCTCTCCAGCAGCTCCAGGTCCCTCCTGCTGTTGGACCCCAGGGCTGGGGCAGCTCTGAAATAGGATCACATAAACATTATATACATTTTATATCATATATTTTAATTTATATTTTTAAACCTGCTCTCAAATAAACACCTCAGTTTCATTATCTCTGCTGCAATGACCACCAAACTCCAGGCTCCAAGGTCCTTCCCCTTCGCTTTCCAAACACTCTTCCCACTCCATGCGTTTATAGGAGACAAAACGAATTCAGATTAATGATTTAACATCTCCCCCTGAGCTCCTCACAGGAACACCGGTGGAGGAAACTCTGACTGGAGGCTGAACCACCCCAGCACCCTGGTCCCATGTGCATGGCTGGGAGTGGGTTTGGGGGGGCTCCAGCCCTCCCTGTGCTCATCGGGGTGGGTTTGGGGGGGCTCCAGCCCTCCCTGTGCCCATCGGGGCTGGTTTGGGGAGCCCCCAGCCCGCCCTGTGCCCATCGGGGCTGGTTTGGGGGGGGCTCCAGCTCTCCCTGTGCCCATCGGGGTGGGTTTGGGGAGCCCCCAGCCCTCCCTGTGCTCATCGGGGTGGGTTTGGGGGGGCTCCAGCCCTCCCTGTGCTCATCGGGGCTGGTTTGGGGGGGCTCCAGCCCTCCCTGTGCTCATCGGGGTTGGTTTGGGGAGCCCCCAGCTCTCCCTGTGCTCATCGGGGTGGGTTTGGGGGGGCTCCAGCCCTCCCTGTGCCCATCGGGGTGGGTTTGGGGATCCCCCAGCCCTCCCTGTGCTCATCGGGGTGGGTTTGGGGGGGCTCCAGCTCTTCCTGTGCTCATCGGGGTGGGTTTGGGGGGGCTCCAGCCATCCCTGTGCTCATCGGGGCTGGTTTGGGGAGCCCCCAGCGCTCCCTGTGCCCATCGGGGTGGGTTTGGGGGGGCTCCAGCCATCCCTGTGCTCATCGGGGCTGGTTTGGGGAGCCCCCAGCCCTCCCTGTGCCCATCGGGGTGGGTTTGGGGAGCCCCCAGCGCTCCCTGTGCCCATCGGGGTGGGTTTGGGGGGGCTCCAGCCCTCCCTGTGCTCATCGGGGTGGGTTTGGGGAGCCCCCAGCCCTCCCTGTGCCCATCGGGGCTGGTTTGGGGAGCCCCCAGCCCTCCCTGTGCCCATCGGGGCTGGTTTGGGGGGGCTCCAGCGCTCCCTGTGCTCATCGGGGCTGGTTTGGGGGGGCTCCAGCCCTCCCTGTGCTCATCAGGGTGGGTTTGGGGGGGCTCCAGCCCTCCCTGTGCTCATCGGGGCTGGTTTGGGGGGGCTCCAGCTCTTCCTGTGCTCATCGGGGCTGGTTTGGGGGGGCTCCAGCTCTTCCTGTGCCCATCGGGGTGGGTTTGAGGGGGCTCCAGCCCTCCCTGTGCTCATCAGGGTGGGTTTGGGGGGGCTCCAGCCCTCCCTGTGCTCATCGGGGCTGGTTTGGGGGGCTCCAGCCCTCCCTGTGCTCATCGGGGTGGGTTTGGGGGGGCTCCAGCCCTCCCTGTGCTCATCAGGGTGGGTTTGGGGGGGCTCCAGCCCTCCCTGTGCTCATCGGGGTGGGTTTGGGGAGCCCCCAGCTCTCCCTGTGCCCATCGGGGTGGGTTTGGGGGGGCTCCAGCCCTCCCTGTGCCCATCGGGGTGGGTTTGGGGGTGCTGGTCTGTGGTGTAGGACGGTGCCCCCCATGGAAATTTGCTGCTTTATGGCCCCAGGCCGCCATAGAATGGACAAAGTTTGTTTTTATTTTCCTGCAGCTCCCTCTGCCCCCGTCCTGGACTTTGCCCGGCGCTGCCCGGCCGGGTGATTCCCACCGGCACCCCGGGGTGCCACGTGTGCCCGGCATGCCCGGGGGTGGGAAAAACGCCTGTTCCTGCAGGGAAAGGGATGCAGGGCCAGAGGGGCAGGCAGTGGGAATGACCCGAGGAGCAGCTCGGGTTCCTGCTGCCCTCAATTCCCAGGAGCTGCTGGGAGCCGAGCAGGGACCTCACAGGGAGGGAAAAGACATTCCAGCAGCTCCCCAGGGTGCTGGGATATGGGTGATCCATAAAATCACAGAATCCTGGAATGGTTTGGGCTGGAAAGGACCTTAGAACTCATCCAGTGCCACTTCCCTGGGGAGCTGGCAGGGACATTTCCACTGCCCCAGGCTGCTCCAAGCCGGCTTTGAGCACTTCCAGCCACAGCTGCCAGGGTCTCACCACCCTCACAGCCAAGAATTTCCTTTTAATCTCCAACCTCCACCTCCCCTCCTTCATCCCAAAGCCATTAAAGCACTCCCAGGCTCCCACTTGCGCTCCCTGTTTGCAGAGCTCCTGCTGCCGAGCTGCAGCCGGGGACACCCAGCGCCCTCCCAGCCCCAGGAGGGCAGCAGGAATGTGCTGAGTGCGGGAAACGCGGTGGGATAAACACATCCCGGATCCCCCAGGCCTCCCACCTTTAGAGAGGTAACCCCCGGGCAGGAGGCTGGGCCAGGCTGGAGGTGAATGTGCCGGGGAGGTGCCATCCCCGCTCCGTGGCACCCAGCCGGGCTCTCGGCTGCACTCCCGTGACCCGGGAGGTTGGGAAAGCTGCTGGCACCGTGCCCGGCTCCGGGGCCAAGCCCAGCCGGCTCCAGACTGATTCCCGGCTGTCCCGTGTGCTCCCGGGCCTGGCCAAAGCCAAACCCCGAACGGCAGCAGGGGTGGCTGCAGCTGAACCCCGCTTTAGTTCCATCAGGGATGGAGGAACTCCAAGGAAAACAGAGAGGAAAATGTCTTCTTGTTCTTGTTGTGCTGCCAGTGCCCCCAGCCACATCCTGGGGCCATCCCAGGCTCCAAAGTTCCAACAAAGCCGAAATTTCCTGGGTGCCAGAGCAGCGGAATCCGCTCCCGCAAGGCTCCGGGGCGGTGGATGCGCCCGGACAAGGCACCGGGGGCAGCTCGGTGATACGGAACCGGTGGCACCGGGGGCAGCTCGGTGACACGGAACCGGGGGCAGCTCGGTGACACGGAACCGGCGGCACCGGGGGCAGCTCGGTGACACGGAACCGGTGGAACCAGGGGGCAGCTCGGTGACACTGAACCGGTGGCACCGGGGGCAGCTCGGTGACACGGAACCGGGGGCAGCTCGGTGACACTGAACCGGTGGCACCGGGGGCAGCTCGGTGACACGGAACCGGCGGCACTGGGAACAGCGACTCCTGGCCCAGGGGCCGCCCCTGGAATGTGCAAGCTGGCGTTTGGTTCGCGGCAGCGCTCGCTGCCCTCGCATCCCGCACATCCAGAGGGGACCGGGAACGCTCGGTGACCCCGGCACAGCAGCGTGGGGCACCCAGGGCACGCGTGGGGCACCCAGGGGACGCGTGGGGTGCCTCAGCAAAGGGACACGGCGGATTTGGGTAGCAGCGGGATGGTCAAAGGGTCAGCGGGGCTGGACAAAGGTCCCACGGCAGGGAAAGAAGGGAACAAATCAGGGATACCCAAACCAGGCACAGCAGGAGCCAAAGGGAAAAGGAGCAGAAGCTCTGGCACCGTTCCGGGGGCTCAGGGACCACCCCGAGGCAGCCCCCGGGAAGGGCCCTGGCCGGCTGCCGGTGGCTCGGGCAGGGACGAGGCTTTGTCACCTCTCACTGGCGCTGTTTGATGGTTGGTGGCGTTCCCAAAATCTGAAATTAAACAACGCGATGCTTTTACGTGCAGGAAGCACCGCTCCAGCTGGCCCAGACCCTCCCCAGCGCAGCCCCCACATCCCTGGGGGTTAACCCATTGCTCTCCACGCTGCCTCCAACCGCGGGCAGCCCAGAGAAATATTTGGGGTGAGGATCTGGCGGGCCAGGAGAGGAGCTGAGCCCCACTCAGCCCCCGACTCTGCGATGCCGAGCGCGGAGGGGAGGGCAGGCACAGCCCGGAGAATGATGAAAGTCAGGATTAAAGGCCGGGGGGGAAGGGAGCGAAACAGCCCGGCCGCTTTTGGCAGGCCATGAAAGGAAGGTTTAGCAGCAGCTGCCAGCTGGGAGCTGACCCAGGGACAACTGCGGGTCCGGCTCCATCCCGGGCTGCCCAGCCAGGCACATCCCCAGCGCTGCCACCCCCTGTCACTGTCACTGTCACCGCAGCAGAGCCCGGACACCCCCCGAGCTGCCCCTCTGGGAAAAGGGAGAGACGAGGAAAACCGGGAAAGCCGCAGGGAAAGCGCAGCTCCAGAGCATCGCCTGTGCCGGGTCCGGGAGCTGCCGCCGCCCAGCAGAGCAAAGAGGCTTCAGCTGCTTCCCAGCTGCCTCCGAGACTGATTTAGCTCCGGGGCCGGCACAGATGGGGCTGCGGGGCCGGAGCCACAGGCGGAGCCCTCGGCGCGGAGCCGGAGCCTGCAGTTGCTAATAGAGATCCAGCAAATTAAGCGAACTTAATTGGGAGGGTCACCGCACAATGCTCCCACCTGTTCTGCTGCGGTCCGGCCATCTGCCGCCCCTCCACCTGATGCAGAAAGGGATTTTTTTTTTCCCCCCCTCTCTCCCGACGCCGTGGGTTTCCTTGAGTCGTGTCGGGTCTCAGCAGGCTGCAGCAGCAGGACGGGGGCAGAGCTGGGCCGGGGGGGCACCAACAGAACAAACCCGGGCGAGGTTTCCTCCCGGAGCCAACACAGCCCCGGGGGGACGAAAATCACCTTTATTCTGCTGTAGAAACGCTCTCATGGGTCCCTGGAGTGTTCCAGCCTCAGCTTTTATATTTTCATGTTCTGTGGTGCCCAGGGTGCAGCTCTGAGCTCACAGTCAGTGTCACTCAGCTCTCTGCACACAGCAGGGACACAAAACAAATCCTTGTCCTGCTGCACACCAAGGACAACTTTCAGCCCAGCAGCACAAACAAGGGTGGGCTGAGGATCCAACGATGAACTGGGACCTCACAACCTGAAGCTGTAATTGGACAATTGAACACCAATATGCAAATGGACCAAAACTTACAAAATTTTAAAATTTTAAAATCTCATGGCTGGTCAGCCATTTTGTAATCACCCTGGGTGCAGCCTTGGTCAGGCTCCTGTAATGCCCAGGGTGCATCCTGGAGAACTTTTAATAAATAAATCCCAACTTTATTCTCCAGCTCTGTCCAGCCTCTGTTCCAGGTCAGCCTTCCCAAAGCAACAGTTTGACAGGACTTGGAGCAACCTTGGGATGCTGGGAGGTGTCCCTGCCATGGCAGGGGATGGAACAAAACCATCCCTGAGGTCCCTTCCAACCCAAACCATCTCAGAATTCTGTGATATCCCATTTCCCAGCTGGCCAGTTCAGTGATGCTGCAGGGGGTGCACAGAGCCTGGCATCACTCTGCACATTGTGCTTCAGCTGTGGGAAATGGCTCCTGGTGCTCAGGAGCTGCAGGAAAACACTGACACGAGCAAAACCTGCAAGCACACGCTGCAAAAATCTCCGTGAGGGACCACCAAGGGTCCTGAGTGCAGTGGAGCTGGTGGGAATGTGCCAGCCCACAGCCAGGGTTGGGAAAGAGCTCTGGCACTGGTGGTGGGAGGATGGAGGGGTTGGAGCAGCAGCTGAGGAAGCTTTGACACAGCAGCCGTCAGGAGAAATCCTCCCCGGGGTTCTGCAGGGCTGACACGGGACAGCTGGAGCGGGAGCAGCTTCCCAGAGAGGCACCGAGTTCTTGGAAATCTGCAGAGGGAGAGATCACAGAATTACAGGCTGGTTTGGGTTGGGAGGGACCTTAAAGATCACCCAGAGCCATGGGCAGGGACACCTCCCACTGTCCCAGGCTGCTCCAGGTGTCCAACCCGGCCTGGGACACTGGCGGGGATGGGGCAGCCGCGTTGTTTCCTGTGGCAAACGTTGTCCCTGCGTTTGAAGGTTGGGGAGGCTGCGTCCTGTGCACAGCAGCGCTCCCTGCACGGAGCATTGCAGGGGTGCAACCCCTGTGGAGGCGGGGGAGACAGAGAGCAGCGTCCATCGATAGATTGGGGATTCTGTTCAGAGGAGGCCCCGGAGCTGCTGCAGGGCTGGAGCCCCTCTGGAGCCAGGCTGGGAGAGCTGGGGGTGCTCACCTGGAGAGGAGAAGCTCCAGGGAGAGCTCAGAGCCCCTGGCAGGGCCTGAGGGGGCTCCAGGAGAGCTGGAGAGGGACTGGGGACAGGGACAGAGGGACAGGACACAGGGAATGGCTTCCCAGAGGGCAGGGCTGGATGGGATCTTGGGCAGGAATTCCTCACTGTGAAAGTGGGGACGCCCTGGAATAGAATTCCCAGAGAAGCTGCGGCTGCCCCTGCATCCCTGGAAGTGTCCCAGGCCAGGCTAGATGGGGTTGGAGCAGCCTGATTCCTGGCAGTGTCCCTGTCCCGTTCCCATTCCCGTTCCCATTTCCGATCCCATTCCCGGTCCCTGTCCCCGTTCTCGGTCCCTGTCCCCGTTCCCATCCCCGTTCCCGGTCCCTGTCCCATTCCCGGTCCCTGTCCCATTCCTGGTCCCGCTCCCATTCCCTGTCCCCGTTCCCGATCGCTCCCAGCGGGGTCAGGCCCTGCCGGACTGGGCAACACTTGGGCGTGGTCTCATTTGCATGAACCAATAGGAGCGCGGTATGCAAATGAGGGCCGGCCGGGGCGGGCGGGGCAGCGCGCGCGGGGCGCCTTTGTCCGGCACAGGCGGCGGGGCCGGAGCGGCCGGAGCGGCCGGAGCGCGGTGTCCGCTGTCCCCGCTGTCCGGTACCCGCTGTCCGGCCGTGCCCCTGTCTCCTCATCCCCGTGATGACTCTGGAGGAGCTGCCCGGGGAGCGCCGCGCCGCCGGGAGGTGAGGCCGGGGGGGGGGCTGCGGGAGGTGAGGCCGGGCGGGGAGCGGCGCGGGGTGGCCGGTGACGGGCGGTGTCCCGGCGCAGGATGGAGCAGGCGGGGGACGCGCTGGAAGAGGTGCTGAGCAAGGCGCTGAGCCAGCGGAGCCTCACCCTCGGCGTCTACGAGGCGGCCAAGCTGCTCAACGTGTGAGTGCCTCCCCACCCTCCCGTACCCCCCCGGTGCGCGGTGCCCGGTGCGCCCGCGGTGACGGCGGTGCCCCGCAGGGACCCCGATAACGTGGTGCTGTGCCTGCTGGCGGCCGAGGAGGAGGAGGCCGGGGACGCGGCGCTGCAGATCCACTTCACCCTGCTGCGGGCTTTCTGCTGCGAGAACGACATCAACATCCTGCGCGTCAGCAACCCGGCTCGCCTGGCGCAGCTGCTGCTGCCCGCCGCGGGGCCCGACCCGCCCGCCGATCTGCACTGCGTGCTCGTCACGGTGAGCCCCGCGCTGCCACCCCCGGGACACCCGCGGGGCCCCGGTGCTGCTCGGAGGACAACCCGAACTGCCGCGGCCGGGACTCGAACCCGCGGCCTCGGCGGGACGGCTCCGGGGGTCCCGCGGCGCTCCCCGCGTCCTGCTGTGTTTTCCTCATCTTTCTCCTTTGTTTTTGCCTCTTTCTCCTGTTGTTCTGCTTTTTCTTTCCATACTTTTCCTCCTTTTTCCATTCCCTCTTTATTTTCCCCCTTTCCTCTTTATTTTCCCTCTCTCCTCTTTATTTTTCCCTATTTCTTCCCCCCCTTTTTCTTTCCCTTCCCCCCTCCTGTCCTTTTATCTCTCCCTGTTATTTTTTTTCCCCCCTGCCTCACTCTGCCCCAGAGTCCAAAGCTAAACTCCTCACATGCTCGCAGGCCTGACTTGTTTGTTTGCCTCGGTAGCAATTTAAGATGATTCACACTCCTGGGCTTTTCTGCTGCGCTTTTTTTCCCCTCCTCCCCCCCAACTCTTGCCGAGCTCGGGTTGTTTTTGCTGAAGCTTTTCGCCGTCCCCTTTCCAGAACCCGCAGGCGTCGCAGTGGAAGGATCCAGCGCTGAGTCAGCTGATGTGTTTCTGCCGGGAGAGCCGGTACCTGGACCAGTGGGTGCCGGTGATCAACCTCCCGGAGCGGTGACCCCGAGCCCGGCCCCGCTGCAAAACTCCTCTCGCAGTTGCTCAGGAAGGAATTCCCTGCCCCGGCTCCAGGAGATTCCGCGGGGGAGGGAGGAAAAATATAAAACCCAACACAACAACCAACAAGAAAAAAAAAATAGATATAAAATAATAAAGCTAAAAGTGATGTCGTGGGGGGAAGGATGTGCGATGCTGAGTGTGGGAGCCGAGAAAAAATAACCAGGGATGAGCCCAGCCCGACCTGCCCGGGGTGCCCTCCCCTCACTCTTTCTGTCCTTAAGTGCCACTTAAAAGTTCCTGCTTTAAACAACGAGCAAACGAGGTTAATCGAGGCCTTTTGCCAGCAATGTTGTTGTATTTTTTTCTGGGATGTTAATTCTCACGTTTTTATGCTAAGATATATAATAATAATAATAAGTTATTTTCTGATATCGATGGAAAAAATTATTTATACTTGGAGGTTCGAGACCTGAAATGCCCTCAAGCATTTCTGCACCCACAAATCTTCTCCCAGCTGGCTGCAAAAGCAGTGCCATTAATATAATAATTGTTTGAAATTCGAGTGGTTTTTTGGGGTTGTGGTGTTCTTGTTTTGTTTTGGTTTGGTTTTTTTTTTTGGAAATAAAGCGTAAAATCAAACCTTTGACCCAGCCTTTTATTTCCTTGCTCCAGGAGTGTGCAGGCACAAGGGCTGAGCAGCAGCTGCTTCCTTGTCCTGGCCACGGGCAAGGTCCTGTTGTGCAGCTCCAGTGTGGCTTCATTCCCGGCCCCTCCCAAGCAATTAAACGCCAAAGCAGCCGATGTGCTGCAGGAAATGTTGGGAATGTTATTTATTTATTTTGCTTCAACGCTGCCACAGCAGCAGCTAAAATAATAATAATAATAATAATAATTGGGGCTTTGCTGCCGAGGCTTCCACGCTCCTGCAGCTCCTCCTTGGCAGGTGGGAAACCTGATTCCCTGCAGGAGGAAAAGTAAAACCTGGCCTGGTGTTTCCTTGCAAAGCTCCAGGATTTGTTTGCACCCCCGTGTCCCTCGGGGCTGGCAGCTCCCAGTGCCAGGCTCCTCTTCAGTGACACAGCCAGGCTGGCACAGATGGCAGGGAAATGTGTGTGGCAGGGAAATCCACACCTCCCCTGCTGCTGGCACTGCCCAGGGCGGCTTTGGGGACAGCAGTGACCCTCCCTGTGTGTCCCCAGCCCTGCAGGATCTCAATCTGGACCTGTTCTCCCACTCTGGGATGCTCCAGCACGAGCCCTCCCTGTCCCTGTCCCCAGCACCATCACCACATTTATTTCTCCAGGCTCAGATCCAATCCAAACCCCTCTGGTTTGTCCCAGTGTCACCCCCAGCTCTGTCCCCACACTCAAAGTGGCACTGGGGACACCTGGCCCAGCACCAAATTCTTGGTTTTTGTCCCCAAACTGACCAGCTTGGCTGAGGACAAGAGGGGCAGCCCAGTGATGCACCCTGGTGGATGCAATGGTCTCACTTCTCTTTTAAAAAAAGGGCTGAGTCTGGATTTCCCCCAAATTTTACAATCCCTGTTTTTTCTGGGGGTAGTGATGGCAAAAAGTGAAGCACAAACGTCACCACCCCAGATTTCATTGTCCCTGCATATTGTATTTTAAAAATGGTGAGATTACCAAAAATCTCTGAATTAAATTCTGTCAGATTTGGGCATTTGTGCTGGGTCACCATCCAGGCTCAGCATCCTGCCACAAACTTGATTTAAGGGCAGCCACCAAGAACATCCCTGGATATTCTGGATTTGGGATCTCAAACCACACACAAAAATCCCAATTTCTTCCCAGATTCCTGGAAAATCAACCACCAACAGCACCAGGCTCCTTCCCTCCTGCAGCTGGGCACAGCTGGACTCCCCCCAACCCCACATGATTAATTAACAGAGCTCATTAATTGTGACAGACACAATGAAAAAGAATCAGTGCAGAGCCACGTTGTTGGTTTTTAAGACTGCCACTAGAAAAATACTCAGATTACAAAAATAATCTGCACAGCAAGCAGCAGGTTTCTCTGTCAAGGCTGAAGTTTGGGAGCTCTGCCAAAGAGATTTGTTAAACAAAGTTGAATTTTTTTTTAATCTGTATCAAAAGTGGGTCTATAATTTCATAGAGAAATGACAAATATGCAACAAAGATGACAAGTGGTTCATAAATCCTGCAAATATCTTCCCAGAAATCAGGGTTGTGGCAGATCAGCTGCCTGCACAGAAGGACATTTGCAGCCAGCTGAAGTCAGGATTATTTCTGAACCCTCCAAAATTTGCTGTTAATATATCAAGTTAATATATCTACACACACACACAGAGAAAAGATTTTTTTATTATGTGTATATATAAAATATATACTAGATGGAAAGGCCCTCCAATTATAAATGAGTAACCACAAGCTGGAGATAATTTGGCATTTTTCCTGTTTAAAAAAATGAATTTTTTTATATAAAAATGAATCAACTTCTGACTGCCTGCACAGAACCCAGCTGGGATTGGGAGTGAGGGCAGCGTTCCTCCAGCTCTGCCAGGGCATTTCCAGCCTCCTGTTCTTTTTCCATTTTTTAATGTTTTTTATACTAACACAGGTTTTTCACTCCAGAAGAAAATCCAGCAGAATCCAAGCTGGAAATTCTGCTTTTCCAACTCTTGGAAAGCAAGGAAAGCATCTCTAATTCCCAACTCTATCCTTTAAAAGCCCTGGGGAGAGAGGCCAGCGGGAGGAAGGCTGAGGCACAGCTCCCTGGAGCTCCCCAGCAGCTGCTACAATCATTTGGCAAGGAAGTTTTTTTGCTAAAAAATGCACTTTTAAGTCTCCCTGTGCACAAACAGGTGCTGCCAGCACAGGCACAACCCCCCCACCCCCCAAAAAACCCCCCAAAAAATTAAAGAATTTTAAAAAATGTAAACCCAACGATTCCATCAGGTCTCTACAACTCTGCTTTATCTGCAAAGCTCAGGCAACTTTGGTCGTGTTGGAGTTTGGCAAATGCCAGCAGGACCCTCCCCATGCAGAGACCCTGGAGCCCATTCCCTCAGCCAGGAAAAGACAGGGATGGAGTCAGAAAGCTCCCAAGAGAGCCAGGGATGAGCAGGAATGCCTCGGGAAGCTCAGGGAATGGTCTGGGCAGGGTCAGGGAGAGGCCACGGGGTGCAGGTACCTGGGGGAGTGGTGGTGCTTGGCCCAGCTGGGCTGGCAGGGGCTGGGCAGGAGGAGCTGCCCCTTTCCCTATAATAAAATGCAGGTTTTCTTGTCCTTGAAAGGGTTCTCAGAAGCTGGAATTCCCATCAGCAGCGGGTCCTTCTTGGCGTGCTCCTCGCAGTACAGCATCAGGTCTGCCGAGGCTTTGGACACCTGCAGGGCACGAGGGGGGAAATCAGCCAAAAATGGGGTTTTCCATGGAAATTGGGATCAAAATGTTGTCAGGGAAGTGAGTGGGATAGGAAATGGACTCGTTCTGCAGGGCTCTGCTGGTTTGATGCACAGGGAAGGAAGGGAGGGATGGAGCCTGGAGCTCTCTGGGGTTGGTGGTGACACCAGGGAAAGGCTCCTGCTGGCTCAACAAACAGGAAGGGCTGCAAAATAATTCCAGAGGAATTCTGAGCTCTCTTGAAGTGACAGAACAAGGGGGAACAGCTCCCCACTGCCAGAGGGCAGGGCTGGGTGGGAT
The DNA here is from genome assembly GCA_021534815.1 of Acrocephalus arundinaceus. Taxonomy (NCBI): domain Eukaryota; kingdom Metazoa; phylum Chordata; class Aves; order Passeriformes; family Sylviidae; genus Acrocephalus; species Acrocephalus arundinaceus. The sequence continues at coordinate 30,865,228 of JAJEOU010000967.1, forward strand.
ATTGAGCCACAAGGACTGGATTTATTTGGATTTGTTGAGTTTTGAGAGGGTGAAACGCCGAGCTGTGAATGCACAAAGACACAAACCACACACACACATTCTGTTTTCTCCCTGTCCTACAGCTGGGAGGGGAAAAACAAGGAAAAGGAGGGGAAGGAGGATGTGCTCTCACCTTTATCCTCTCGATGGAGGCCTCTATCCTGAGCTGCTGCACGGTCCTGCGGGCCTGGGCGATGTTGTTGGTCGTGGTGGTTGTTTTCCCTGACATTTTTTGCCACTGGAGCAGGGAAGTTTTGCTGGGAAAGGCAGGGGGTTCTTATTCCAGAAGGCAGCACAGCACCCTGAGCTGCTTGTACACACAGGCATCCACTGCACACTGCGAAAAGTAATTTTTTAAAATTATTATTATTATTATTATTATTATATCCATCAGGACCAAACAGTTAAAAAAAATAAATCTGGAAGTAAAACAGTCTCCAAAGAAAAGCCTGGAGCTGCTGTGCAGGTTTCTGAGCCTGTGGAACAGCTTTGGCCACAGCTGTGGCCACCTGATCCCCCCATCTGCAGCTTCCCCTGGGATCCCAGGATGTGCTGGAAAAGCCACAACTTCCCTGGGAGCTGCAGCAAGGAAGGGGATGAGGTCCTGAGCACAGAGAGTGAAAACAAGGAGAGAATCCTGGAATATTGAGGTTGGAAAAGTTCCCTGAGACCATCGAGTCCAACCATTCCTCAGCGCTGCCAAACGTCCCCAAGTGCCACATCCACAGGGATTTGAAATCCCTGCAGGGATGGGGACTCAGAACTGTGCTGGGGCTGGACAAACCTTTCTGGGGGGAAATAAAGAAATAATTCCCAGGCTGATCCCAGCACCCCTGGCTGATTCTGAGGCAGGCTCAGTGTCCCAGGCCAGGCTGGACAGGGCTGGGAGCAGCTGGGGACAGTGGGAGGTGTCCCTGCCATGGCAGGGGTGGCACTGGATGGGATTTAATTCCTCTCCCAACCAAACCAGTCTGAGCTCCCAAATTATTCTGTGGGAATGCTGAGAGTTTATCCCAGGCTCCAGCAGGGCCCTGCTGGTTTTGCACAGCTCCAGGGGGATGAGAGCCCTGAACCCCTCCTGGCTCTGCAGTGACCCAGGGCACTCCCTGACCTTTCTGAGCAGCTCCTGCAGGGTTCAGGTTTCTGTCCCCCAGCCTGGCAGCAGGGCTGGTTTCCAGCTGCTGCTCGTGCCAGCCCAGCAAGCAGGAACAGCATTTGATCCTGCTCTGAGCCCTTGTTTTGAGGTTTTTTTTGGCTTGGAAAAGCTTTGGGCAGGGCAGGAAATGCTGGTCCAGGCACAGGAGGAGGGACATTCACTCCTCGTATTTGGTGTCACTAAAAAATTATTTCCTACAGGAAATAGCAAGGGAATCCTCCTGCAGGTCCATGGGTGCTCCAAACCTTGTCCCACCTGGCCTTGGACATTCCAGGGATGCAGGGGCAGCCACAGCTGCTCTGGGAATTCTATTCAGGGTCTCCCCACCCTGCCAGGGAACAATTCCTTCCCAATCTCCCACCCAAATCTCCACTTGTTCACTTTGAAGCCATTCCCTGTGTCCTGTCCCTCCAGGCCTTGCCCCCAGTCCCTCTCCAGCTCTCCTTGGAGCCCCTTTAGAAAATTGATTTTTAAATTAATTTTTTAAAAAATGAATTTTCCAAGCAGGAAACTCCAACAGGCCCTGCCAGAGCTGCTGGGTTCAGCAGGGGCTCTGCCCACGTGCTCCATTATCTCTGGGATAACGAGGAGCTGTTCCACATGGACACAAAAGATCCACCACAAACTGAGCCCAAATTCCCAGCCCAGCCCCTGCACTTTTCCCTTACCACAATCAAAAACTGCAGAGTGAAAAACCCAAAGGAAAATGCAAAGGGATTTATTTTTATCCAGCAATGAGTGCAGCCCTGACAGTCCAGGAGCCACTGATTCCTCTAACTTTTAGTATTTTTTTTAGTTAAAAAAAATTGCAAAATTAAAAGAGAATAAGATAAATGAATTAATAAGAATTATGTATTATCTGTAAGATGATAAATTAAAGATTATCCTCTCATTTAAGTGGGGAAAGGCCACGCTCAGCCTTCCCTCCCCCAGCCCCAAACCCCCTTTTGCCACTGGAGTTTTTGGATTCTCTGGATCCCTTCCCACCCTGCATGCACTGACCTCCTTAGGAAAGTTCCAGTGCTTATTTTCCCAGCTGCTCAGCTTTGTTAATAAACGAGATGTTTGGAAAAAAAAAAACAAAACAAGATTTGAAAATGCAATTGCTGCCATTTGCCCATCTCCAAACAAACAGGAGCTTTAATAGCCCTCCTAAGATTACTAAATCTCTTCTGCAGGGAGATTTACAGCAACTAGGTCAGCTCCCAATAAATCTGTTTTTCTCCCCAGTTCCTGGCAATGGATCCGAGCTGCTGCAGCCACGGGATTTCTCACAGGCCACCCTGGACTTCAAAAAACGCCCCAGATTTAAACTGGATGTGTCAGAGTTCTGCAGAATTTGGGGGTTCAGAACCTTGGGAAGGTTTTTCTGGGGTAGGAGGATCTGCCAGAAGTTTCTCCCTGAAGAAATGACCCCTGAGTTGGAGAGGGCACAGCTCTGATTTCTAGGAAATGATTCCTGGTGCTCAGCAGGCAGCTCTGAGCCAAAAGGAGCCCTGAGAGGCTCCCCCAGCCCAGCCCTTTCCCTTTGGGATCTCTCCTGTCCCACCCTCACACTCACAACTCCTCCTTCTGTGCTAAACACACCAAAAACAAAATTTCAAGGAGTTTTTCCATTCACCACCAGAAGCAAAACGTGGCTGGGGATCCAGGTCAGAGCTTGGAGCAGCCTGGGGCAGTGGAGGTGTCCCTGCCATGGCACTGGGTGGGATTTCAGGTCCTTCCCAGCCCAAACCATTCCAGGATTTTCTGGTGTGACTCCAAAGCAGGAGGGTGACAACCTCAGTGCTTTGTGTGACAAAGCTGAGCAGGACCTGGGCTGGTGGTGACAGAGATTCCCAAAGCCAGAGCAGCTGCAGAGGCTGAACCCTCACTTGGGTGTGAGTCAGAGCCTAAAAGGAGAAAAAAGGGTCAGAGGCAGAAGTGCCACCAGCCCTGGGACACCTCCTGCTGTCCCAGGCTGCTCCAACCCCAATGTCCAACCTGGGACACTTCCAGGGATCCAGGGGCAGCCACAGCTGCTCTGGGCAACCTCAGGGCCTCCCACACCCTCCCAGAAAAAAAAATTTCTCTCTTTTCCCCATTGAAAATTGAGGTTTTTCTGCAGAGGAGTGTAGAGGAATTTCTTAGAGAGCAAGGGCATGATTTGTTATGGGACGTAGCCTGAGCTATCCTAAACTAGGCCTCAGATTTGGGCCTGAACTGGGCCTCAGATTTGGGCCTGAATTGGGCCTCAGATTTGGGCCTGAACTGGGCCTCAGATTTGGGCCTGAATTGGGCCTCAGATTTGGGCCTGAATTTGGCCTCAGATTTAGGCCTTGTTAGTAGTGAGCAAGCTTGTGGCGCAGTTAGAAATTATATTAAGGTGTGCTTGGATTTAATTAATGTAGTTTTAGTAATTTTACCGTGGTGACATTAAAGTTAAGACTGGTTACATTCCTTTTTAATCTAGTACCAATTAGAAAACACCTGTTCACATAAACTATCTGAGACTGTATATAAACCACCATTTTGAAGCAATAAACGGAGAACATATGATATAACCAAATTGGTTGGATTTGTGTTGCTCTGTCAGCCTCCCATGGAAATGCCCTGGTAAAAGAGGAGGATTCCCAAAGCTGCACTTTGGTAGGAAAGGACAAAAAAATAAAAGTAGGAAAGTTCCAGTGCAATTCCTGCAGCCACACACCTGCAATTCTTTCTTGCTTGAAACACCTGCAAACAGGTGGAGCTGCTCCTCTTGCACATAGGAAAATAGGGAAAAGCCTAGGGAAATAGGGAAAAATCCTAGGAAAATAGGGGAAAGCCTAAGGAAATAGGGAAAAATCCTAGGGAAATAGGAAAAACCCTAGGAAAATAGGGAAAACCCTAGGAAAATAGGGAAAACCCTAGGAAAAACCCTAGGAAAATAATAGGGAAAACCCTAGGAAAATAGGAAAAACCTTAGGAAAATAGGGAAAACCTTGGGAAAAAAGGGAAAATAGGGAAAACCCTGGGAAAATAGGGAAAACCCTAAGAAAATAGGGAAAACCATGGGAAAATAGGGAAAACCCTGGGAAAATAGGAAAACCGTAGGAAAATAGGGAAAACCCTGGGAAAATAGGGAAAAATCCTAGGAAAATAGGGAAAACCCTGGGAAAATAGGAAAACCGTAGGAAAATAGGGAAAACCCTAGGAAAATAGAAAAAAACCCTAGGAAAATAGGGAAAATCCTTGGAAAACCCTAAGGAATATAGGGAAAACCCTAGGAAAATAGGGAAAACCCTAGGAAAATAGGGAAAACCCTAGGAAAATAGGGAAAAACCCTAGGGAAATAGGGAAAACCCTGGGAAAAACCCTAGGAAATAGGGAAAAACCCTAGGAAAATAGGGAAAACCCTGGGAAAATAGGGAAAACCCTAAGAAAATAGGGAAAACCCTGGGAAAATAGGAAAACCGTAGGAAAATAGGGAAAACCCTAGGAAAAACCCTAGGAAAATAATAGGGAAAACCCTGGGAAAAGAGGGAAAAACCCTAGGAAAATAATAGGGAAAACCCTAGGAAAATAGGAAAAACCTTAGGAAAATAGGGAAAACCTTGGGAAAAAAGGGAAAATAGGGAAAACCCTAGGAAAATAGGGAAAACCCTAGAAAAATAGGGAAAAACCCCAGGAAAATAGGGAAAACCCTAGGAAAATAGGGAAAACCCTAGGAAAATAGAAAAAAAACCCTAGGAAAATAGGGAAAATCCTTGGAAAACCCTAAGGAATATAGGGAAAACTCTAGGAAAATAGGGAAAACCCTAGGAAAATAGGGAAAAACCCTAGGAAAATAGGGAAAAATCCTATTTTTTTCCAGGCCTTGCCCTATTTCTTTCCTTTAGGTAACGAGGTTGCCATGCACAGATCCCCAGATCCGCCCGGGCTCCCTGCCAAATCCAGTGGGATAATTAAACTCCGCACTTATTTATTTACTCCCTGTGACCCAGGACTTGTGAAGCATCTGCTGGAAATCCCAGCAGCTCCCAGTTTGTTCCAGCTCGTACTGGAGTAGCAGAGCTTGGCTGGCAGCAGGAAAAAGGCTCAAAGGTGTTTTGTTTGTTTGGAAATAAAGCAGATTTTGAAGGGAATAATTCAAAATTTGGATCAGGTTGGGAAAAACACAAAGCAACAGCAGCACCCACAAGTGTAGCACCCTGTCAGCTCCTGGTTTTCCAAATCTGGTTTTCCAAATCTGGTTTTCCAAATCTGGTTTTCCAGCTCCTGGTTTTCCAGCTCCTGGTTTTCCAGCCTCTGGTTTTCCAGCTCTTGGTTTTCCAGTTCCTGGTTTTCCAGCTCCTGGTTTTCCAGCCTCTGGTTTTCCAGCTCTTGGTTTTCCAGCTCCTGGTTTTCCAGCTCCTGGTTTTCCAGTTTCTGGTTTTCCAGCTCTTGGTTTTCCAGTTCCTGGTTTTCCAGCTCCTGGTTTTCCAGCTCTTGGTTTTCCAGCTCCTGGTTTTCCAGCTCCTGGTTTTCCAGCTCCTGGTTTTCCAGCCCTTGGTTTTCCAGTCCCTGGTTTTCCAGCTCCTGGTTTTCCAGCTCTTGGTTTTCCAGCTCCTGGTTTTCCAGCTCCTGGTTTTCCAGCTCCTGGTTTTCCAGCTCCTGGTTTTCCAGTCCCTGGTTTTCCAGCTCCTGGTTTTCCAGCCCCTGGTTTTCCAGCTCCTGGTTTTCCAGTCCCTGGTTTTCCAGCCCCTGGTTTTCCAACCTCTGGTTTTCCAGCTCCTGGTTTTCCAGCTCCTGGTTTTCCAGCTCCTGGTTTTCCAGCTCTTGGTTTTCCAGCTCTTGGTTTTCCAGCTCCCGGTTTTCCAGCTCCTGGTTTTCCAGCTCCTGGTTTTCCAACCTCTGGTTTTCCAGCTCCTGGTTTTCCAATCCCTGGTTTTCCAGCTCTTGGTTTTCCAGCTCTTGGTTTTCCAGCTCCCAGTTTTCCAGTTCCTGGTTTTCCAGCTCCTGGTTTTCCAGTCCCTGGTTTTCCAATCCCTAGTTTTCCAGCTCCTGGTTTTCCAGTCCCTGGTTTTCCAATCCCTGGTTTTCCAGTCCCTGGTTTTCCAGCCCCTGGTTTTCCAGCTCCTGGTTTTCTAGTCCCTGGTTTTCCAGCTCTTGGTTTTCCAGCTCTTGGTTTTCCAGCAGGGATCTGAAGTTCCATCTCATCAGCAATGCAGGTTTCAAAGATGAGGAACCTGCATTTCTCACCTTTGAATGTGAAATTCATTCTCATGAATGAATTTCCAGATTCATTCTGGAATGAATCTCCCTTTCCAGAGCCATCGGAGCCCTGCTGTGGAGAACGGAGCAGAGAGGTGGAAAAGTCTCCCTCTGTGCCAAACTCACCAAGAAAACAGCAGGAAAAGGACATGGAGCATTCCCAACATTCCCATTAACCCTGTCCTGCCTGGTTTGGGTGCTCTGCACACCCTGCAGTGGGAAGGGAAGCAGCACCCCAGGGAGTCACTGCTGCTGCAGGGAATCCATGCTGGAGCAGCTCCAGAAATGTTTGGATGCTGCTGCCTGATAAACCAGAAACAATCACCCCCATGGGAATTATCCCACTTCTCTTAAAAACACAGGAATGGGGGGAAAAGAGGGAAAAAAGCAGCTCTGAACAGACAATTTCAGAGCTGCTGCTCCCAGCTCACTCCCAGCCCTGAGCTCCAGTTAAAGGTTTCAGTAATTCCACCACCAGTGCTGCAGGTTTCCCACTGACGCCATTCCCAGTCCTGCAAAATTCCCTGGGTTTGTTGGGAGAGTTTTAAGCTGGATTTGGTTTGTCACCACCACTAACACAGGGCTCTGATTGCTGCCTCAAAACCATTCCACTCCCTCCTGCCTGGCATCCTTCCACCACCCTGCAAAAAATTTGGGGAATAACACCAGCAAACCCCAAACCCCAAATCCAGCCACTCACACTCCCCAGAGTTCACAGGAATAAAAAGAATAAAAAAATTTTGCTGCTGAAAATGCAGGGATTTGTGAGGCAGGGAGGTGATGAAGATGAAGAGGAAGAGGGGATGCACGGAGTGGCACCAAGTGAGGTAAATCCTTATGGAAAACAGGGAAAAAGATCCACAGGGGTGGCACAAGCAGGGGGTGACCCCAATGCCAGGGGCAGGGCAGGAGGTGGGGTGAGGCTCCCAGGGATGGATCCTCGGGGTGCTCTGCACGTGCTGCTTTCCCAGCAGCTCTGCTGGCTGGTTGGGACTTGAATGCTGGAGTTTGGTTTTCCTACAGGGCACCCTTGGGAGCTTCAGAGCAGCTTTGTCATGACTTGCAGAACCTGAAAATGCTCCCAGTCCCAGGCAGGAGGCAACTGCTGGCAATAAAGGTGAGGGCAGGAATAAACAACTCCGTTCTGAGCAAGCATTGGAACACAAAGGCTACAGCAACAGATAAAACAATCCCACAAAAGCATCACAAAGTTTGGAATTGTGATATTCACTAATTTTGAGTTTTGGTTTTTTAGGTTTTCAATGGAAGGATCTGCTGGAGGAATTCTCAGTGTGCCTGGCTCTGTTTTCAGCTAAAGTGCTGCAGAGGATTTGGGGGTGATGTGTCCCCCCAGAGCACAGGGTGACCCCACAGGAAGGGTGGCAGAGGCACAGGTGACCCCACAGGAAGGGTGGCAGAGGCACAGAGCCCCTGGGAGCAGCAGGTGGGATAAAGGAGCACCCAAAGGATTCCTCTGCCCACCTGAAACCCCAAAAACCCTCAGGGGCGCTGCTCACCCCCCAACACTGACAGCCAGGGCTGAAGGAGGTGCCTCACCCTGGCAGGCCCAAGGATGGATTTTTTTAAGGTTAAAAAAAAAAAAAAGCAAAATTAAAATATAAACCTCTGTAAGATAATAGATAAATTAAAGATTTTAATGTAATTTTAATCCGTTTTTAAGCAGGACTGGATTTTTAAAACAGGATTGGAGTTTTAAAATAGGATTGGATTTTTAAGCAGGACTGGGTTTTTAAACAGGACTGGGTTTTTAAAACAGGATTGGAGTTTTAAAATAGGATTGGACTTTTAAGCAGGACTGGGTTTTTAAGTAGGACTGGGTTTTTAAGCAGGACTGGATTTTTAAACAGGACTGGGTTTTTTAAGGCTCCTGTTAAAGGTAGAGAAGATTTACTACACCAACACAGTAATCAATGCCCCTTAATGTCAAAGAGGGAATTTAACCTCTTTGAGGTTACAAGGAATAAAACTCTGGATTTGTCTCCTCAAATGTAGATTTCCTGTTGAAAAACAGGGTTACAAGTAGCTGCAGATCAGGAATGTGAGGAAATTATCCAATTTACAAATGTAAATAAAATTATTGAGTTGTAAGAGTAAAATAAGAAGGTTTCATCCTTGAAGAGATGCATCATTCCTTTGTTTGTACATCTTAAAGTGCAGAGCAGGAAGGAATTTTGTCTGTAGAGTGTATTTGGATTAATCTTATGAATTTTCATTTATTTTTATGCACTTGGAAAAGTGGACTGTAAGTGATCTCACATAGAACTTAAAAATGTGTTAAAGAGGAAAATCATCTGGTGCTTATTGAGGGAAGGGAAGGGAAGGGAAGGGAAGGGAAGGGAAGGGAAGGGAAGGGAAGGGAAGGGAAGGGAAGGGAAGGGAAGGGAAGGGAAGGGAAGGGAAGGGAAGGGAAGGGAAGGGAAGGGAAGGGAAGGGAAGGGAAGGGAAGGGAAGGGAAGGGAAGGGAAGGGAAGGGAAGGGAAGGGAAGGGAAGGGAAGGGAAGGGAAGGGAAGGAAGGGAAGGGAAGGAAGGAAAGGAAAGGAAAGGAAAGGAAAGAAAGGAAAGGAAAGGAAAGGAAAGGAAAGGAAAGGAAAGGAAAGGAAAGGAAAGGAAAGGAAAGGAAAGGAAAGGAAAGGAAAGGAAAGGAAAGGGAGAGGGGGAAGGAAGGAAGGAAGGAAGGGAGGAAGGGAGGAAGGAAGGAAGGAAGGAAGGAAGGAAGGAAGGAAGGAAGGAAGGAAGGAAGGAAGGAAGGAAGGAAGGAAGGAAGGAAGGAAGGAAGGAAGGAAGGAAGGAAGGAAGGAAGGAAGGAGATCCCAGCCCTGCTCCCATGCATGTCATGCAGCCAGGCCGGTTTTTCCAGCAGGGAGCAGCCCAAGGGACAGCCCAGGGCGGTGCTGGTGCAGTGTGGGGCCGTGCTGACACCCAGTGGAAGCACCAGAGCTGGAATGTTTGGATTTTTCCTTCTGCTGGGCTGCCAAAGAGAATGGGAAATGAAGGAAAACACCGGGGTTGTGCTCTCAGCCAGCAAACTGAACTGAGGGGGAAGTAAAGCAGGGATTAGAGACGGTTTGGGGTCGTTTCTCTTTTTATGGAGCTTTTGTCTCATCCCTAGAAGGCTCCAAGGGCAGGATGGAGCAGCCTGGGACAGTGGGAGGTGACTGGATGGGATTTAAGGTCCCTCCCAACCCCAACCACTCTGGAATTTCCCCATCCTTATTCCCCACACAACAAACACAGACACAAGTGGTGCAATATCCCACAGATTTCTGGGAGCACCCCGAGCCCCTCCTGCACTTTCCAGACTGAACACAAAATCCACAGTAAAAACTTCCCAGGAAAAACGGCAACGGGATCATCCATCACCTCCCTGCTCCCATCACGGGAACCAGTGGTCCAGAAGGATTTTTCCACATTTATCCCAAACCAAGCTGTGAGCAGCACATCCCTGGTTCCTGGCAGGTGAGAAGGGCTGGATTTTCAAAGAGGACTGGATTTTCAAACAGGATTAAATCTTTAAACAGGACTGGATTTTTAAACAGGAGTGAATTTTTAAGCAGGACTGGGTTTTTAAACAGGACTGGATTTTTAAATAGAATTGGATTTTGAAATAAGACTGAATTTTTAAGCAGAACTGGATTTTTAAATAGGACTGGATTTTTAAACAGGATTAGATCTTTAAGCAGAACTGGATTTTTAAACAGAATTAAATCTTTAAACAGGACTGGATTTTTAAGCAGGACTGGATTTTTTAAGCAGGACTGGGTTTTTAAGCCGAACTGGATTTTTAAATAGAATTGGATTTTTAAACAGTATTAGATTTTTAAACAGGACTGGATTTTTAAATAGAATTGGATTTTGAAATAGGACTGAATTTTTAAGCAGAACTGGATTTTTAAATAAGATTTGATTTCTAAACAGGATTAAATTTTTAAACAGGACTGGATTTTTAAGCAGAACTGGATTTTTAAACAGGACTGGATTTTTAAACAAGCCTAGATTTTTAAACAGAATTAGATCTTTAAACAGGACTGATTTTTCAATAGGATTGGGCTTTTAAATAGGACTGGATTTTTAAGCAGAACTGGATTTTTAAACAGGACTGGATTTTTAAACGGGACTGGATTTTTAAGCAGAACTGGATTTTTAAACAGGACTGGATTTTTAAGCAGGACTGAATTTTTAAAGAGGACTGGATTTTTAAACAGGACTGGGTTTTTAAGCAGGATTAGAGCTTTAAACAGGACTGGATTTTTAAGCAGAACTGGATTATTAAACAGGATTGGACTTTTAATAGGACTGGATTTTTAAGCAGAACTGGATTTTTAAGCAGGACTAGATTTTTAAACAGGATTAAATCTTTAAACAGGATTAGATTTTTAAGCAGGACTGGGTTTTTAAGCAGGACTGGGTTTTTAAGCAGAACTGGATTTTTAAATAGGATTTGATTTCTAAACAGGATTAAATTTTTAACCAGGACTGGATTTTTAAACAGGTCTCAGGTGAAATTTACAGTCGTGGCACAAATATTTTATATGCGCCAGAAAAAGTTTGGGTTTGGTGAAAGAAAACAAGATCCTCCCCCAAGGATCACACTCTGGAAAAGGAAACCTGGGACATCTGGCAGCTGCAGGACTTGCAGTGGTTTTGGGGAGAATGGGGATGCACAGTGGAAGGGATTGGGAGAGCTCAGATTTCAACCCAAATTTTCCCAAAATTTTTTCAACCCAAAAAATTGGGATTTTTTTTTTTTTTTCAGAAAAGGTCCAACTCCACTCCCACCCCCCTCTGGAGGAGGTGCAGTAGCCAGGGCTGGATGAGAAATGAGAATTCTGGGCACGCAGATACACCTGGTTTGCACAGGGAATAAAACTCCCTCAAAGCACAGAACGTCCATTTGTGATGTTTCCTCCTTCAGGGAATTTATTCTTGAGAGCAGTGAGAGCTTCTACACTAGAGATCTCTTTTTTAATTATAAATAACGCTGCCAGTGTCTTAATTGGGGATTAAAATCCTTAATGATGTGAAATGAAAGGAAACAGAGAACTCCTACAAGACCTTCAGTAGGACTTGGTGTTCTGGGTGTTTAATTAAGGATGTTCCTTCATCATCTCCACTTCGTGAGTTGTTCCAGCACCATCCTGCTGATCAAACCTGGCCTGCAGCTCCTTTTGATTTCCAAAGCCTCCACTGTGGGATTCTGTCAATCCCAATCTGCATTTTGGGAGAGGAGCAGTGGAAAAATCTGCTTTTATTTTCCTCCATGTTTCTTCCAACTTCGCTTTTTGTATCTCCAGCAACGCACAAAAAGTGACTTTTAGATCAAGGTTACTTTGAAAAACATCTGAGCAGTGTTATTTTAAAGCCATCATCAGCCTGAAGTGAGTGGAAAAGGCAAGGAGCTGCAGGGCAGCTTCTCCACACAAAATCCCTGTTCCTCTCCACAGGGAGCAGCTCATTCCCATCGGGAAAAAAGGGGGGGAAAAAAAATCTCCAAAGAGAATTTCAGCTGGATGCAAAGCAGGCTGTGAAGCAGGAGAGGGCTGTGCAGAAAAAGCTCCAGCCTGGCAGTCACGGGATGCAGCCTGGCCCCAGGTTATGTGACCTTCAGCAGATTTCTTTGTCTGCCACAGATAAAGATGAGATGAGAGCTCAAAGAACTGGGGAGATGGGAAGGATTTCATCACCACCTCCTTGGCTGCAGGGATTTATCAAAGTGTGGATTTTAAAGGGGGGAAACACGGAATAATTTGCATTTTTTGATGGTCAAACAAAATAAATGTAGCACAGCAAAGACAGAAATGACAAAGATTTGCAGGCTGGTCTTTTCTAATCAGGGGAAGAAACAAAGCAAAGCTTAATTTCTGTGAGAAAAGCAGGTTTTTCTGCCTCCTAAATTCAACCCAAAAGCAGTCAGGCAGTTAAAAGAGTGAGGTGAAAAGTGTCAGCAGTCCTGCCAAGGACTTTATATTTGCTCTGCTCCAGAATAAAATTAAACCACCAGGGTTTGGGACCTGTTGTGCTGCTTTGTATTTTGCATGAAAGAAAAGAACCAGAGTGGACTGGAAACTCACCTACATAGGCAGACTTGCTCCCTGTCCAGTTTGCTTTGATTTTATCGGTGTAATGATCCTGAAACAAAAATAAAATTAAAATTATAAGGATTTCACAGTGCAAGAATGCCAAAGCTGGGGGGTTTGCACTTGTGGTTCGATGCTAATCACAAAAATAATATTTTGAGATTGGAAAATCCACCTCAAACTTGGAGCAGCCTGGGATAGTGGAAGGTGTCCCTGCCCATGGCAGGGGGTGGGAATGGATGGGATTTAAGGTTCTTCCCAACCCAAACCACTCCAGGATTATTTTGTCCCTGGAGACTCAGAGCTGTCAGCTGCAGTGATGTGTTCTCACAGCTGGGTTTAAATCACTGCCTAAACAAATCTGAGAGCTCACATTCCCTGTGGAGGCCTCACACAGCCAGAAAGAAACCTGGAATTGTAGCAGTCCTCATTTCCTGGAGCCCTTTTGGGCTCTGAGCTCTCCCTGGAGCCTTCTCCTCTCCAGGTGAGCACCCCCAGCTCTGTGAGGGTGATGAAAACCATCAGGTGATGGGAATTCTGTGAGAGCTGGAGCTACAAGTAAAAATGAATTTACAAGTAAAAATGGATTTACAAATAAAAATGGATTTACAAATAAAAATGGATTTACAAGTAAAATCACCTTTCCTTTCATCCTCCTGGCTGTGCTGCTGCCGGGAGCCCAAGGGCTGCACAATCCCTGCAGTTCACACAAAGGTGTGCAAACAGATGTGTCAGAGTCTGATAGCTCATAATCCAACAGGGACTGGCAATTCCTGTCACCCTTTCCTGGTCACACAGGAATTCAATCAGTCACACTCTTAGCAGGGTTTTTTTCTGCAATATTTTTCTCCAATAGGTTTGGGGGATAACACTAAAAGTAAATCCATTTTTATTTTAAACCAGGTTGGTGAGCCAATGCCATCCTTGCCAGAAAAGAGCTCATAATCCAACAGGGACTGGAAATTCCCCTGTTACCCTTTCCTGGTCACACAGGAATTCAATCAGTCACACTCTTAGCAGGGTTTTTTCTGCAATATTAGCTCCTAGCAGGAGGATTATTTAAGAGAATAGATTAAGATATCCTGCTAACCTAGAATGTGTCTAGGAAGACTGATGCAGGGGCTAACAATTTATTTTTGGGGGATAACCCTAAAAGTAAATCCATTTTAATTTTAAACAAGCCAGTGCCATCCTTGCCAGAAAAGGGACAGCTCATAATCCAACATGGACTGGCAATTCCTGTTACCCTTTCCTGGTCACACAGGAATTCAATCAGTCACACTCTTAGCAGGGTTTTTTCTGCAATATTAGGTCCTAGCAGGAGGATTATTTTAGAGTCTAGATTAAGATATCCTGCTAACATAGAATGTGTCTAGGAAGGCTGATGCAGGGGCTAACAATTTATTTTTGGGGGATAACCCTAAAAGTAAATGCATTTTAACTTTAAACAAGCCAGTGCCATCCTTGCCAGAAAAGGGACATCTCATAATCCAACAGGGACTGGAAATTCCCCTGTTACCCTTTCCTGGTCACACAGGAATTCAATCAGTCACATTCTTAGCAGGGTTTTTTCTGCAATATTTTTCTCCAATGGGTTTGGGGGATAACCCTAAAAGTAAAACCACTTTAATTTTAAACCAGGTTGGTGAGCCAATGCCATCCCTGCCAGAAAAGGGATCTCTGATCTGGTTTATTGGCTCTGGTGGAGCTGTTTCCAATGCCAGGCTCATTTCTTTGACCCCTGGTAGAAGATCTACACCTGCAGGGTTTTTCTTCTCCTTTTTGCCCCTGCCTTGGGTAAATTTGAGCACAGGCTCCCAGCCCTGCAGACAGCCCAGGGTGGAACTGGGATCAGAGGCAGAGGGCATTTCCTGAGCTGGCACAGCCAGGGCACGGCCGGATCCGGGATTGCCACGGACACCCTTTGGAATGAATCCAAGCTCCAGTTGCCAAGGGCTGCTGGAGCTCTGGCACCCAGCCCTGGAGCTGCTCCATGCCCAGCCAAGGAGAAGCCACAGCCATTCCCTGTTGGAACCCTGAGCACTGAGAATTCCAGGCTTTGGAACCCTGGGCACTGAGAATTCCAGGTTCTGGAACCCTGGGCACTGAGAATTCCAGGTTCTGGAGCCCTGGGCACTGAGAATTCCAGACTTTGGAACCCTGGGCACTGAGAATTCCAGGCTTTGGAGCCCTGGGCACTGAGAATTCCAGACTTTGGAACCCTGGGCACTGAGAATTCCAGTCTTTGGAGCCCTGGGCACTGAGAATTCCAGGCTTTGGAACCCTGGGCACTGAGAATTCCAGGTTCTGGAACCCTGGGCACTGAGAATTCCAGGCTCTGGAACCCTGGGCACTGAGAATTCCAGGCTTTGGAACCCTGGGCACTGAGAATTCCAGGCTTTGGAGCCCTGGGCACTGAGAATTCCAGGCTTTGGAACCCTGGGCACTGAGAATTCCAGGCTTTGGAACCCTGGGCACTGAGAATTCCAGGCTTTGGAGCCCTGGGCACTGAGAATTCCAGGTTCTGGAACCCTGGGCACTGAGAATTCCAGGTTCTGGAGCCCTGGGCACTGAGAATTCCAGGTTCTGGAACCCTGGGCACTGAGAATTCCAGGTTCTGGAACCCTGGGCACTGAGAATTCCAGGCTTTGGAACCCTGGGCACTGAGAATTCCAGGCTTTGGAACCCTGGGCACTGAGAATTCCAGGCTTTGGAACCCTGGGCACTGAGAATTCCAGACTTTGGAGCCCTGGGCACTGAGAATTCCAGACTTTCTGTGCTCACAGGCACTGACCCCCAAGCAAACACTGCACTGACCTGAGGCCGTGGAAAAGGCTCCCAAATTTGGATAATAAAACTGGGATTATAAGTGTGTAGTTGGAATAGAAGTGTGTGATATCACAGGGTGCAAAACTGAGAGTTTAAGGGTTTAGAATGCAGTAATAGATATAAAGCAAGATGGAGAATTTAGAGCAGTCCTTTTTCACCTCCTTCTTCATGGGTTTGGGTGATATTTTGTAATTGGGTAGAAAAATCCACATTGCAGGCCATGGATGGTTGGTTATTGGGTTAAAAGTAAAAATAATTTAGGTGTCATTTCATAATTGAGCAGTTTATCCTTAAAAGGCTTTGTAGAGAGAGAGATGGGGCTGCATTTTTGGTTTGTTAGAAGTGCTGTAGAACTCAGGGTTTGTGAGACTGTAACATAGATAAGAATTAATAAACATCTGAGTCCCAACAAGAAATACAACTGGAGCATTTAATCCTGACTCTGGCAAAAAGAAGATAAAATGTGACAATCCCCTTCCCTCATTCCCAGGGAACAAGGAGGGAAAAACCCACCTGGAATTCCCAAGGGATGGTTCTGAGCAAGGCAGAGAGGGGCAGGCAGCACTGGCAGAATTCCCAATATAATCACATCCCACTTCCCGTGCTGGAAATGGGATCACACTTTTAATAAGTGCTGGACAAATCATTGTGTGGAGGAGGAAAATAAATTGTGTTAAGGACAGCCTGCCTTGCCACAGTCCTTGTCCCTGTGCCAGGCTTGTCCTGTCCACATCCAGCAAGGAAACCAAAATAAATAAATGTGACACGTAACCTCCTCCAGGGAGGCCTGACCGCTGCACAAAATCAAAGTTTGAATGGAAAAGCTGCAGCTCTGCTTATCTGTGCAACATCCCAACCTGCTCACACCCCCTGGAAACTGTCAGGGAAAAATAAGAAACATTTTAAAACTGATTTGTGCGTCCTGAAGAGGATGAAAACACAACCAAAACAACCATGGAGCACAGGGAATGGTTTGGGTTGGGAGAGACCTTCAGGGATCAGCCAGTCCAACCTCATTTTTAATACATCTGATAAATAATTCTGGCTCCTGGGGCCGCTTTCCACCCCAGAGCCACGCTGATATTGCTGCCTAATCAAAGCTCCTATCAAGCCAGTCATAAAATACCCACAAACCCAGCATTGCTGGCATAGTTGGAGGCTGGTGTAATGCACCCCCTGCAAAAGCCTCCACTCAGAGGCCAGGCCGTGCTCCTGGGGAAGGAATAAATCAGGGAAGGGCACGTGGGCTGAGGAAATTCCACAGGATGGGTCCCAGCCCCTCTGGCCGAGGCTGGCAGCACCAGCCAGGACTTCCAGTTCCAGCTGGAGCATCCCTGCTTTGCTGGAGGAATCCCTTGCAAGTTTGACAGCAACATGAACCAGATTCAGCTGGGACAAGGATGGTCCCTCTCCCCTCAAAGTCAGGGATGAGTTCTGCTTATCCCAGCTCCAAGCTTAGAACAAAGCCCTCCCTGCCTTTGGGAGGGGGCTTGGAGCTGCAAAAAGAGGTGAAAATGTAATTTGGGATCTGTTCAAAATGATTCACAGCAACCACAGAATCACAGACTGGTTTGGGTTGGGAGGGAGCTCAAAGTTCACCTCATCCCAACCCACCTTCCACTGTCCCAGGCTGCTCCAAACCCTGTCCAGCCTGGGACACTTCTAGGGATCCAGGGGCAGCCACAGCTGCTCTGGGAATTCTATTCCAGCCCCTCCCCACCCTCACAGGGAGGAATTTATCCCTAATATCTCATCCAAACCTGCCCTGTTTTTCCCTTTCTATGATAACCGCCAGTCCCTGATGTTTCCCTGGTTCAGGCAGGGTCCCTTGGCCTTCTCTTGGAAACGGGGAGGGAGAATTTTCTCTCCTCAGCTTAAAACACCCGAAAACTTTCTGGTTATGTGCTCTGGGGGAGGCTGGGCACAAGGAAAACCCTCATTTAGATGGGAAAACCAGACAAAATCTCCCACTGGCTCTGCATTGGGAATGGCTCTGGAGAGCCAAGGGGTGATGGCACAGAGCAGCTGAGCACAGCCTGGATCAGGGCAGCAGCCTGGGAATGCAGGCTGGGAATTCAGCAGGCTGGGAATTCAGCAGGTTGGGAATTCAGCAGGCTGGGAATTCAGCAGGTTGGGAATTCAGCAGGTTGGGAATTCAGCAGCCTGGGAATTCAGCAGGCTGGGAATTCAGCAGGCTGGGAATTCAGGAGGCTGGGAATTCAGCAGGCTGGGAATTCAGCAGGCTGGAAATTCAGGAGGCTGGGAATTCAGCAGGCTGGGAATTCAGGAGGCTGGGAATTCAGGAGGCTGGGAATTCAGCAGGCTGGGAATTCAGCAGGCTGGAAATTCAGGAGGCTGGGAATTCAGCAGGCTGGGAATTCAGGAGGCTGGGAATTCAGGAGGCTGGGAATTCAGCAGGTTGGGAATTCAGGAGACTGGGAATTCAGCAGGCTGGAAATTCAGCAGGCTGGGAATTCAGCAGGCTGGGAATTCAGGAGACTGGGAATTCAGCAGGCTGGAAATTCAGCAGGCTGGGAATTCAGCAGCCTGGGAATTCAGGAGGCTGGGAATTCAGCAGGCTGGGAATTCAGCAGGCTGGGAATTCAGCAGGCTGGGAATACAGCAGGCTGGGAATTCAGCAGGCTGGGAATTCAGCAGGCTGGGAATTCAGCAGGCTGGGAACCCAGCAGGTTGGGAATTCAGCAAGCTGGGAATTCAGCAGGCTGGGAATTCAGCAGGCTGCTCCCTTCCCAGCAGGATTCAGTTGGGCTTTCCCAGCTCCTGACACTGCTGGAGGATCCCAGCCCACACAGAGAGCCGGGGCTCGGAGCAGGGCAGGAAGATTTGGATCACACATCCCAAAGGAAAACGTGCCAAAAAGTCACCTGTCCTTGCACAGCAGGTTTGGAAAGACACGGGAGAAGGGATGGGAAGACAAAAGGGGTAAACAAAATGGGGAGCTCAGGTTCCTGCCCGAGCTGAGCCGAATGTTTAGACAAGGAGCTGATCCCACAGCCACGTCCTGCCGGCCTCAGCTGCTGCAGCACAAATAATCCTCACAACACTCTGCTTTCCCTTTCCCTCCTCCCTCTGGAACTCCATCACATGCCAAGACGCTGATACGGACACAGGAAGCTGAACATAAACACATTGCCTGTTTTACCAAATATTCCAAGGAACACAACTAAAAATACTCGGCTGCTGGTGTCCAGGAACATCCCAAAGATGTGATCCAGCCCCAGCCACGCTGCCTGGGGCTGCAGGGAGCTGGGATTTGGGGTGCCCTGAACCCCAGGCCTCAGCTTTCAGAGAATCCCAACTGGTTTGAGTTGGAAGGGATTTTAAAGATCATCTTGTTCTGTTCCCCTGCCATGGCAGGGACACCTCCCACTGTCCCAGGCTGCTCCAAGCCCCTGGGACACTTCCAGGGATCCAGGGGCAGCCACAGCTTCTCTGGCAGGGCCTGCCCACCCTGCCAGGGAACAATTCCTGCCCAATCTCCCATCCATCCCTGCCCTCTGGCAGTGGGGGCCATTCCCTGTGTCCTGTCCCCCCATCCCTTGTCCCCAGTCCCTCTCCATCTTTCCTGCAGCTCCTTCAGGCCCTGCAAGGCCACAATGGGGTCACCCCAAAGCTTCTCCTCTCCAGGTGAGCAATCGCAGCCTTTCCTCCCAGCAGAGCTGCTCCATCCCTTGGATCATCCTGGAGCCTCCTCTGGATTCCCTCCAGCTCCTTCCTCTCCTGGGGGCCCCAGAGCTGGAGGCAGCTCTGCAGGGGTGTCCCCAGAAGATCCAGGAGTGGATCCCCTCCTCCCCTGGAGGGAAACCTGGCTGGAAGGGGTTCAGCAGCTCCACAGTAAGGAATGCTCCATCCCCTGGGAATGCTGGATCCCCCAGAGCCACGTGTACCCCCACCTCCCCTGGGTGCCCCCACTGCTCCCCTCACCTTCCTGCTTCTACCCACCTCCCTAAAATCCCACGGAGAATCCCAGCACCACCCAGTCACCCTGAGGATTTCTGTCACAGCCTCTGCTTTTTCTCATCAATCCTTGCAAAATACAGAATGGAAACTTTTTGCTCGTGTCATCAGTGTTGTCTCACCCTTCCAAATTCCCCCCCAGGTTGTTCCTGAGAGCAGAGATGATGTGGGTCCAAGAGCTCCCAACACCGAGTTCAGGATGAACACTGAGGTTTGGGAAAAACGAGCCCCAGCTGTGTCATATTGCAAAATTCACCAAATATCTGCACAATTCCAGCAGTGCAGGAATCCCAAGAGCCACCAAACATCTGCAGCTCCCATTTCCCAAAAAAAAAAAGTGAGTCCGTGATGACTTTCAAGAACTGGGGGTGTTCCATCCCAATTAATAGAGTTTCAGTCCAACTCCTGCCCCTCACAGGGATATTTCTGTGCCAGGACACAGGACCCAACAGCCTTCCCCCATTCCCATGGTTTGTGCAAGCACAGATGGAGTTGCAGCAACCCAATCCTCCCCGGGATACAGCCCCGTGGCTCGGCCAAGGCTCTGCTGGTGTTTCCCTTGATAACTATAAACCTTTGGAAAAGATTCCCTGCAGTGATCTCTGCTCTGGCAAAGGGGACAAAGGGAAAGGGTGGAGGGTGAGGATTTATGGGGCTGCACCAAGGATTTCTGGAGCAGGATGGATTTGCTTTCGCAACAGAGCATAACTGGAGAGGGATTCTCTGGGATTTGGGAAGCTGTGTCCAGGGAAGGAGCACGTTCCCACCCCAGAGCTGATGTTCAGCATTCCAGAAACTCTTGCAGGGATGGTGGAGCCACACAAAAAAAGGAGGGAGAGGGATTTTTTGGACAGGCAGGGAGAGGCAGGACACAGGGAATGGCTTCCCACTGCCAGAGGGCAGGGATGGATGGGAGATTGGGCAGGAATTGTTCCCTGGGAGGGTGGGCAGGCCCTGGAATAGAATTCCCAGAGCAGCTGTGGCTGCCCCTGGATCCCTGGAATGTCCCAGGCCAGCCTGGATGGGTTGGGAGCAGCCTGGGATATTGGGAGGTGTCCCTGCCCATGGGAGAAGTGGCACTGGATGGGATTTAAGCTCCCTTCCAACCCAAACCATTTGGGATTCCATAATTCTACTGTGTCACCCTACCCAGGCCTACTACAAAGAACTGAACATGAATCTGGTTCAAATATTCTGAGTCTTTTTAGCAACAGAACCTAAAAACTTCAGAACTTTAAACACTTAAAAAGTTATCATATTGCCAAAGAAACATTATATTCGAAATAAAATAATATCTAAAGCCTACAGCACAACTCCATACTTTGATTTAACACCAGCAAGACATGAGAGGTCAGTTGTTCTGCTGCCTGGGAGCCCAAGAAATTCCTCCAGGATAAGAGGAGAATTTCATCTTTCAAGGAAAAAATCCTCCATCAGCTGGGTGATTATGGAATGAGCTCACCCTCAGCATTGATCCTTTCTGGAATTGATCGCTCCTTGATTAGAGATATCCCAAATGCTGTGGTGCATCCCATGAAATACGGGATTGAGGAGTCATTAACTCCACACTAATCCCTCAATCTCATTTAGTGGCACTGAGCAGCACAAAATCCTGCCACTGTCCACTACTCGCCCTTTACTCCCAGAACTGTATTTCTAAACCAATTTACACCCCAGACAAACTCGCACAAGTAACAATCCTGTGGGTTCTAAGTCAATTAAAACACTGGGTAATCACCGGGTAAATTGCTGGGAATTCCACTTGATGTGCCACATTAATTAAATCACAGAATCACAGAATATCCTGATTTATCCACAAGGATCAAGTCCAGCTGCTGGCCCTGCACAGGAAAATCCCAAAATCTCCCCCTGTGCCTCCCTGAGCTCTGGCAGCCTCGAGGCCAGGACCATTCCCTGGGGATCTGTTCAGTGCCCACCAACTTCTGCAGGAAAAACCTTTCCCAATATCCAACCTAAACCCCTCCTGACACAGCTCCAGCTCCTTCCTAAAAAAAACCAGGCTAAAATCCCAATATACACCCAAAACCCTCTTCCCCCCCCAAAAAAAAGTAAAGAATTTAATCTTGCAATAAAGAATCACAACTTAAAAGTTACTAAAGGAACTAAAAAGTTCCAGGCTCAGTGATCCCTTCCAGCTCAGGATGTTCTGCAATTCCACGATTCCAAGCAAAGTTATTACTGCAACAGGGTGTGTAATCTCAGTATCAAAACGAAACCTCCTGGAATAATGACGCTTCCCACTAATTAACCTCCTTCCCACACTCATCCCACAATCCCCGCACGTGGGAAACTTCCTCCGTCAAGCAGAGCTCCGTGATTCCAAGGAAAACTAAAATTGGGAAAATTTCAAGGATTTAGCTGAAAGCTGGGCTGGCCCCCGTGGAGTTGGAGGCGACAGCTCATCGGTGCCATGGGGAAGGTCTGGAAGGAAGGAGGGGGGAAGGAGGAAGGAAGGACAAGGAAAGGAAGAAAAAATTGCCCATTTTAGAATTACTTTTGCCTAATTAACCAGATTATTTTTTTACATAATTAAGCAGATTTTGCCTCATTCCTCTGCCACACGCCACTTGTTGAACCGCATCACTGCTTCCCGCTGGGAATCCGAACAACAAAACAGAACAACAAAAAATCGAGGGGAAAAAACATTAAAAAACCCTTCAAAGCGACCCTAAAACTACCCAGGCACCGCTGGGGCCCGGCCCGCCCCGCCAGGCCCGGCAGCCGAAGGGGCCGGGCTGGCGCTTCCCGCTGTCCCCGCGGGGCCGGCCGGGCTGTCCCGGGAGGCAGAACTCGCTGTTCCCGGTGGGAACCCCCCTGTCCCGGGATCCCGGGATCTCGGTACTCACCGAGCGCCGCTCCCGGTGTCTCCACGGGCGACCGGAGCGGGAGCAGAGGCCACGCCCACCGAGCTAAGCCCCGCCCCGTTCCCGGTCGGACACGCCCATCCGGTGACCCCGCCCCTAACGGGGGTGGGCGCGGTCCCGCTGGGGTGGGCGGGGTTATGGGAATGGTGGGCGGGGCTGCGTGGGTATCCCAAATCCATGCGGGATTCCACAGGCAAATCCGGTTTGTCCTGTTCCCAAGGGTGGATTCAGGCGTGCCCCTGGAGTTTGGGAAGGGGTTGAGCGGGAAAAGCGTGCGCCCGAGGGATCGGAGCTCACGCGGTGGTTCAGGGGGTGATGGTGGTGGAGAATCCGGCGGGATGGAGAGTCTGGAGCATCGATATCCTGGGAATTTTGGGAGTAGGGGTTGTGGCGGTCGCCAGGGAGGGGCAGATGTGGTATTTGCAAAGGCTTGGCTGCTGCCCGAACGAGCCCGGCGTGCCTCTGCTTGTGGGGCTTTGATGCTGGGATCACCTGGGAATACATTTGTTCAGAGGCAGGGGAGGGTGTGGATTAAAATTTAAATACGGGTTCCTGCCTGGGAGCTGCAGGAGGGAGAAGAGCTGGAAAATGAGGGTGTGGAGGCCCTGGCACAGATTGTCCAGGGGAAATGTGGCTGCCCCTGGATCCCTGGAAGTGTCCAAGGCTGGGTTGGATGGGACTTGGAGCACCCTGGGACAGTGGGAGGTGTCCCTGCCCATGGCAAGGGGTGGCACTGAAGAGGTTTTGAGGTCCCTCCCAACCCAAACCAGTCTGGGATTCTACAAAATTCCAGGAAAACTGAGGAAGATGCTGCACTCATCCCCATCACCACCTCTGCCCGGAGTGTGTCCTCATGGAGCATCCCTGCCCTGAGAGCAGCAGGAAAACCTTTCCTCTCCTTGCTCTTTTCCATGGCTTTGCCCAATGCTGTCACAGGCAGGTTGTTGCTGTCCCTGGCACTGCCAGGCTCTCCCGGCTCCAGCCTGTCTCTGCAGCAGCTTTTATGGGAGAGGAGATGGGATGGCCAGTCTGCTTTTATGGGAGAGGAGATGGGATCACTGATCTGCTTTTATGGGAGAGGAGATGGGATCACTGATCTGCTTTTATGGGAGAGGAGATGGGATGGCCAATCTGCTTTTATGGGAGAGGAGATGGGATCACTGATCTGCTTTTATGGGAGAGGAGATGGGATGGCCAGTCTGCTTTTATGGGAGAAGAGATGGGATCACCGGTCTGCTTTTATGGGAGAGGAGATGGGATCACCGGTCTGCTTTTATGGGAGAAGAGATGGGATCACTGATCTGCTTTTATGGGAGAGGAGATGGGATCACCTGTCTGCTTTTATGGGAGAGGAGATGGGATCGCCGGTCTGCTTTTGTGGGAGAGGAGATGGGATCGCCGGTCTGCTTTTATGGGAGAGGAGATGGGATCGCCTGTCTGCTTTTATGGGAGAGGAGATGGGATGGCCAGTCTGCTTTTATGGGAGAGGAGATGGGATCACCGGTCTGCTTTTATGGGAGAGGAGATGGGATCACCTGTCTGCTTTTATGGGAGAGGAGATGGGATCACTGATCTGCTTTTATGGGAGAGGAGATGGGATGGCCAGTCTGCTTTTATGGGAGAGGAGATGGGATCACCGGTCTGCTTTTATGGGAGAGGAGATGGGATCACTGATCTGCTTTTATGGGAGAGGAGATGGGATGGCCAGTCTGCTTTTATGGGAGAGGAGATGGGATGGCCAGTCTGCTTTTATGGGAGAGGAGATGGGATGGCCAGTCTGCTTTTATGGGAGAGGAGATGGGATCACCAGTCTGCTTTTATGGGAGAGGAGATGGGATCACCTGTCTGCTTTTATGGGAGAGGAGATGGGATCGCCGGTGTGCTTTTATGGGAGAGGAGATGGGATCACTGATCTGCTTTTATGGGAGAGGAGATGGGATCACTGGTCTGCTTTTATGGGAGAGGAGATGGGATCGCCTGTCTGCTTTTATGGGAGAGGAGATGGGATGGCCAGTCTGCTTTTATGGGAGAGGAGATGGGATCACTGATCTGCTTTTATGGGAGAGGAGATGGGATCACCGGTCTGCTTTTATGGGAGAGGAGATGGGATCACCAGTCTGCTTTTATGGGAGAGGAGATGGGATCACCTGTCTGCTTTTATGGGAGAGGAGATGGGATCGCCGGTGTGCTTTTATGGGAGAGGAGATGGGATCACTGATCTGCTTTTATGGGAGAGGAGATGGGATCACTGGTCTGCTTTTATGGGAGAGGAGATGGGATCGCCTGTCTGCTTTTATGGGAGAGGAGATGGGATGGCCAGTCTGCTTTTATGGGAGAGGAGATGGGATCACTGATCTGCTTTTATGAGATGGCCAGTCTGCCCGGCTCCTCTTTATTGTGATTCCAGCTGGGAACACAGGGATGCACAGCAGGACCTTGTCCTGTATTATGCCCCAATGAAAAAAAAAAAAAAAAAAAAAAAAAAAAAAACCACAAAAACAAAAAACCCCAAACAAAACCTTTAGGACGACTGTCAAAAGACAAGGAATTCCTCCTTCGATTCCTAATTCAAAATACAGGAGTCCAGTTTTCCCAAGTGTGGCCACCAGCAAGGAGAGAAGCGTTGCCCTCTCGTGGGCTAAAGCAGCAGTTTCCCACCATTCAGTTCTAACTGAGAGCTTAATTAGCCAGCGTTAATTAACTACCTGTGGCCTCACAGTGCAGCATTCCCAGGCAAGCAGCCCCTGACCCGAGCTCGAGCTTGTCAGGGATTCCCAGGAGCTTTTCTGTCCCATTTCAGCCAGTTTGTCATGGGGCACACACTGGGAGGGTACCTGGGGCATGAACTGGGCACACTGGGACTTGTGCTGTGCATACTGGGAACACTGGAGCATGCAGTGGACACACTGGGAGGGCACACCGGTTTGAACTTTGTGTTTTCTCTATTAAACATTTATTTCCCTTTCCACCGGGGGGGGGATAAAGACTCAGCAAGAGAGGATCTCTTGTATTTCCTTCCTTTTGTTCCCTCCCAGACATTCACCCAGTGGATGTCTCACCTTTATCTGAAGGCAGGATGGAGTTCTTCGGATCCTGGTGATACAAGCATGGGTTTCCCTTTCTCCTACAAACACAAATTATTTATTGTTATTATTATTATTATTATCATTATTATCATTGTTGTTGTTGTTGTTATTAGTGTGTAGTAGTAGCCTAGATCAGAGCACTCACTCTTAGATATTGGGAAGGAATTCTTCCCCATGAGGGTCTGGCACAGGGTGCCCAGAGCAGCTGTGGCTGCCCCTGGATCCCTGGAATTGTCCAAGGCCAGGCTGGATGGGGCTTGGAGCAACCTGGGACAGTGGGAGGTGTCCTTGCCCATGGCAGGGGTGGCACTGGATGAGCTTTGAGATCCCTCCCAACCCAAACCAGTCTGGAGGTGAGATACTGGGAGAGACTCAGAGCAGGACTGGGAGCAGTATCCAGGGTGGAATCCTGTCCCCCAGCACCATTTATCTCTGTGAACTCTTGTTATTTCCTGCCTAATGAGGTTCAGAGTTCAGCCAAGGGCTGCCTGCAGTGCTCAGCCTGGGAGGTTTTGCAGCAGCTCTGCTCTTCAGGGTGCACTTTGGTCAGAGAAAGCAAAGCCAGATTTCTTCTGCCTGTTTGGCAGTGCTGCTCCTGCCCACCTTGGATGCTCTGTATCCCAGAGGAGGTGGAGGATTCACTGAATGAGCCTGGGGGGCTTTCCCAGAAGGATCATGGAAATCTCTGATGCTGGAGAAAATGAGCCACATCTCTCCCAGCCCCAACGATCCTGGTAGGAGCAGGCAGAGCAGAAAAGCTCAGTTCTTGGACAAAATCATCAAAATCATCCCGTGTTCCCCCTCAAAACCCAGTGAGTTTTCCCCAGGATCTGTACAGAACAGGAATTTTGACTTGGTTTTCCCAGGATCTTTGCAGAATGGGAATTTTGACTTAGTGGCTTCACTGAGCTTGTATTTAATCAGAAATGCACAGAAAAACAATCCTGAAAATATCTGGGAGCAGGCAGGGGCTCACTCCTGGTGACAGGCTGGTGCAGGGTGGAGGTCGTTGTCCTGCCTTTCAGGAAGGGGCTGCTCCCAGCAATCCTGGGATTATCCCTGGGCATGAAGTCCAGAGTGACAGTCACAGAAAGGGACTCCACAAACAAAGCAGACAGCTGTGCACAGCCAGCAGCCAAGGAAGGCTTTCTCTGGAGCAGAAGAGTAATCAAATTCCGCGTGGGAGAACCGGAGGTGCAGGAGACGGCACGATGCGATTTCCAGGACAGCCATCCCTCATCAGCCTGTGCCTGTCACCGTGTGCCTGGCCAGGAGCAGTTCCTGCTCTCCCCTCTCCATCCCTGCTACATCCACAGCTGCCATTCCCTCCCTCCATCCAGTGTCATCAGAGAAGGGACAGGAGCCCAGGCTCCATGGGGTTTTTCCCACCCTTGTTCCAAAAAATCAGCCCCCAGGAATATGGTCTGAACCCCACCAATGCTTATTTTCCCTGACTATTAATCATGCATTCCCTCCACAAAGGAATCCTTTAAATCCCTGTCTCACTTAAATCCCCATCTCACTTAAATCCCCATTCCTTGCCTGCTGGACTCAGCCTTCCCTAGAAAAAGCTGTCCAAAAGGAGCACCTGTGATAAATGATCCCATTTTGGGTGTCCACGCTGGACACTCCCAGTAAGAGCCTTGCTAAGGATGTTTGAGCAATCATTAATGCAAGAAAAATTATTAAACACCAAACATCCTTGCATTCCACATAACAAACACCAGCCACCCTTCAGCATCCTTTTTCTTGGGTGGAATGACTTATTTTTCTACTAAAAATTAACCAAATGAATCAATGCCTGGAATTATGCCTGGGGGAATGAGTAATTTCTTACAGTTCATAGAAATATTTCCCATTTTTGAGCCATACTCTGGCTCATCTTTCCAGATAATCACAAAATCAGCCGCTCTCCCCTAGTTCCAGCTTGGCCAGCTGGTAAAGCATCTGACAGCAGAAATGGCTAAAACAATTTCAGCATTTAACATTCCTTTATTTATTAGTTTCTTCCCTATTTTTAGGCTTTATATTGTTGAAATGACATGTCAGGACAGCCCAGGGGCAGATCCATGTGCTGCAGCTCAGGTGTGCTCTCCCTCAGGGACACAAGGAGTAAATTCCATTGTTCCCTCACCTCCACATCAATCCCAGCAGGTCCATATGGACCCGCACAGGGCTGAACGTGGGTGCAGGCTGGGATCTGCTCCATCCCTGCTCAATGGATGCTCCAAGCAGTCAGGAGGATGTGGGCAGCAGGATGTGGGCAGCCAGCGCTGGCAGAAGAAGCCTTTTCATCACTCCCATCCCAGATGAGACCCTGGTATTGATCCAAGGACTCCGTGTGATGGATGGGTTTTTCCCTCCAAGGAGGGATTTTCACTGCCTGGGTGTGAGCTGCTCATCCTTCACCCACGGGCAGCCTGAGGCAGATAATGGGATGCAGGGGTTGGAGGAAAACATGTAGGAACAAAGGAAAACCATAACGTAGGAGAGAAGAGTTTTCATATCTCCATCCTGAGATATTTTTAGTCTGAAAGGCACTAATGCATCACTGAGCTATGAAAGGAAAGCTCCCTGCTGCTCTCCGTGTCAGAGGCTTCGGAGCAGTGCTCTGCCTGTTTTGAAGGAGGTACCTGTGGGCACCTATATCCAGGTGTAGGAAAACCATGTCCCTTTAGCTGGAGGAGACATCACAGGCAGAGACACCTTCCACTATCCCAGGGTGCTCCAAGCCCCATCCAGCCTGGCCTTGGACACTTCCAAGGATCCAGGGGCAGCCAAAACTTCTCTGGGCACCCTATGCCAGGGCCTGCCCACCCTCACAGGAAAGAATTTCCTTCCCAATATCCAATCTAAACCTTCTCTTCTTCATTTTAAGTCCAATCCCCCTTGTGAAAAGCCTTCTCACAACAGATCAGCTGTATTTTCCCTCTGCTCAAGGCTTGGAGCAGGTTCCCAACACAGGCTGCCAAGAAGAGGTGAGCTCTGGTGGGACCCCACACCCTCTTCCCACCTGGATAAGAGCTGAGGGCAACAGCTGGGATGTGTGGGTTGGAAGGCTCTGGCTCTGTTCTAATCCAGGATAACACAATCATTCCTTTCCCTCTGATTTTCAGACTTGCTGGAAGTGTGAAGAGGACAAAGAGCAGCAAATGGGATGGAGGCAGCAGCCCAAGCCAGACCCTGTTCAGTGCCCAGCTGTGCCAGTGAGGTTTGGCTCCACCACCACAGGACTGTGAACCAACCCAACCGAGCCACAGCAATGCTGAGCTCCCCTCCTTCCTCTGCTCCTCCATCCTTTTCCCATTATTAAATGTACTCCCATCTAATAGGATTTTATGTCATCATTTTTCCCCGAAGTGGGAAAAAAGGAATCAATTAGGGGTGGCAGGTCTAGCCTGGCACGCAGCAACACCATTAAGCAGGAGGCTGCTACGCTGTCGTTGGTCTGGAGCCTCTTTAGCATTTTCATTAGCTCTCCAAAGCTTTTGATGTCCCTAATTTACGCCACAGACACTGCAGAGGACGCAGGCAATGATTAAGATGAGCTTTTACTCTTCTGGAGTGCACCGGGTACCTCGTGGCTACGGACCCTGCATACAAAGCAATGTTGCTTATTATTCTGAGCTGTTTGTTCCGTTAATCATGAGCCTGCTTTGCTCTGGGAAGAGGAATTGGAATACAGCAATATTCTGTCTGCTTGTTTTTAAAATACATGTGTGGGTGGACACTCCAGCTACTGCTCACATTTTTCTCTCTCAAGAGGAGCTGTTCGTGATTCTCCTCCCCAGTGTTTTCTTTTGACACTGATTTTGTTCGTCGAACTCGGGAAGGGAACTGCCTCAAGCCTGTCAACGAGTGTTGTATGGAAATAGGAGTACTAACTGAGAAATGCTTGAAGTTCAGCATCCCAGAGAGGAAAAGGATTTCTTCATGGAAAGGGTGGTCAGGCTGGACATTGGAATGGGCTGCCCAGGGAGGTGGTGGGGTGCCCATCCAAGGACAGGCTGGATGTGACTCTCCGTGCTCTGGACTGGGTGACAAGGTGGGAATTGGGCACAGATTGGACTTCATGATCTTGGAGGGCTTTTCCAACCTCAATGATTCCTCGATTCTGTGATTCAATTCAAAGTCACTCACTGCCCTGACAGTCTCTGCCTTCACCAGTCCCCCAGGCAACAGCGGGCTTTGGGATTCCTTCAGGATATCCCAAAGGGAATTTTCAGACACAACTGTGTTCAACTCGTGATCCTGAGAAGACACTATGGAGGCATTAAAAGCAACTCAACAAGTTGTGTCAGCATCTTCTATGACCTTGTCTCACCACATCTGACCTCGTAAAGAACCTTCCAGAAAACCAGAGGGTTCTGGGGTAGAACAAAATGAAAAAGGGAATAAAACAACCAACTTGAGAATTATTAGTGAGTTCCCATCCAGCTCTCCAGACACGGACAATGTGTCAGGGCATGTCTCCAAGCTGAAAGGTTTACAGGATGCATAAACAGCTCCATGAAAAACACGTCACCAGCTCCTGGAAAAGCACTGCTGGAAACAGCAGGCAAGGCCAGAGCAGCTCTATCAGACTGCAGAGCAGCTTATTCATTGCTGACAGATAGCTTCACCTGAATGTCCTTCAGCAAAATTTCAATGGAAAAACTACAGGTCTGTTACTCTTCTAAGCTACACTTATTTAATCCTTCCAATTCTTTCCAATCCCCTCAGTGCACAACACAGCATCCACTCCAATGAAATAATTTCCCTTTCTATAAGAACGATAGATTGCACACACATAAACCAGGTTAGTTCAGTTCATATGGAAACAGCCAATTACATAATTTATTTGTTAATACAGTTTTAATTTACAGCACAATTGAGCTGAACACCAAAACATAGATTATTTACAGAACATGAAAGGCAGACACAGCAGGTGTCACTTGTTCCCCATCTGGTTTGGGTTTCTAAACTGGGACACCCCCAGGAGCACCCAGCATCTCCATTGCCACACAGTTCCCATCTCACGGCAACCAAAGGAAGTTTTGAATCATGGAATTGTTTAGGTTGGAGAAGTCCACTAAGATGATCCAGTTGAATCATTCCCCCAGCTCTGCTAAGGCCACCCCTGACCAGTGTCCCCAGCTGCCACATCCACAGGGATTTTACTGCCTCCAGGCATGGGGACTCCACCCAGGGCAGCCTGGACCACCTTTTCCATGGGGAAATTCCTGCTGCTGTCCACCCTGAGCCTGCCCTGGCCCAGCCTGAGGCCGTTCCCTCTCCTCCTGTCCCTGTGTCCCTGGGAGCAGATCCCAAATCCCCCCCGGCTGTCCCCTCCTGGCAGGGGCTTATGCAGAGCCACAAGGTCCCCCTGAGCCTTCTTTTCTCCAGGCTGAGCCCCTTTCCAGCTCCCTCAGGGATTCTCCCGGGTGCAGGGATGCCTTAGCCTGTTTTGTTCCAATGGATTGTTGCTCTGACAGATCTCAGCCCTTGGAGACCTCCACACCCCGCACAGGGAACACACAGCAGTGCTAATGACACATTCCAGAACATCCTGGCTGTGTGAGTAATTGCAGATCCTTTGCACAGGCATCTCCACGAAGGCAGTGGGAGTTGTAGAGACATTATTAGGTCTCCTGACATTTTAAAAAGGCTTAGACAGAAAACGTCTTCGAGGGGTTTCAAAGGCTGCAATGGAACTGAAATAGTTTTTGTAATAATAACCAAACAACCCACGAGGAGCTTTGTGTAACTGCTTGGACATGAGAGAACAGAGAGAGAAAATCCATGCACAAAGTCAGAGAGGAGAAAGGAAGAGTTATGTCCAAGCAAAGCCATCAAGGCTGCTCCCACAGCCCCCTGACTGCCCCAGGAGAGGCCACACAAAGGGGATGACACCAGCCAGCACCACAGGGAGCTTGGGGGCTCCCTTTTCCAATAGGGAAAATCAGGAGCAGAGCCTCTGTGCTGATCTCAGCAAGTGAACATAACCCTTTGGACAGCTCCAAACCCTCCTGCAGAAGTTGGGTTTCTGAAATCATAAGGAATATGTTTTTCTGCTGAATCAAACGGTGTGAGGGCTCCAGATGAAACCAGGGAAAGCTCCCCTGGCCATCTGACCCCATGAGTATGTAGGGACAGCCTAAGGAGGTTGGAAAAGCAGCTCAGGGACAGCACAGGAGACAAGGGAGCACCAGGTGCCAAGAGTTGTTCAAATGTCATATATTCACATGGATACAAATTTCATGGGTTTGTGTATTAGCCTGCAACATGAACAGAGACATCTGGGAGAAAAGGCCCTTCTATAGCACCTTGCATTGAAATCCAGACTGGTTTGGGTTGGGAGGGACCTTAAAGTTCATCCCGTTCTGCCCCTGGGACACCTTCCACCACCCCAGGATGCTCCAAGCCCTGTCCAACCTGGCCTTGGAGACTTCCAGGGATCCAGGGGCAGCCACAGCGGCTCTGAAAATTCCTGTGCCAGGGCCTCCCCACCTTCACAGGGAGGAATTTCTTCCCAATATCCCATCTATCCCTGCCCTCTGGCAGTGAGAAGTCATTCCCCCTCATCCTGGCTCTCCAGGCCCCCATATTTCTTGCAGGCTCCCCTCAGGTCATTCTTGACATGAATACTTTCACAGCAAGAGCCTGAAAGCCTCCAGCACCTCCTGTTCCATATCGTGTTCACCTTCAACAATGAAATCACTTCACTAGAAAAGTGCTATAAAAAGCAGCAATTCCTCTCCTCCTGTGTCTCATGTGTCAAGACCACGTTGCTGTGTGAAAATCAAACCTGAGGTGCAACACTGAGGTCTTACAGTCTTCTGCTTGGGCTAAAACACACCCAAAATAGGAGACAGAATCATGGATTTATTTAGCTGTGAGAAGCACCCAAAAACCATGGGGTTCAACTGTTCCCCAGCACTGACCCACATCCCCAGGTACCACATCCACACAGCTTTTAAATCCCTCCAGTCCCTTCATTCACATGAAATGTCTGCTAAAAGTTCTCACCAGAGAGGGGTTTGCTTCCAGTGTAGATGTTCCTTCCCCAGGCAGTGTTATCTGAACTGACTCGTCCCAGGTCCCAACTAAACCCTGGGTAACTTGGATGGAGGGGGGAAAAATAAATAACAGAATTCCAGGAGGGCTGGGAAAAGGAGCTTCAGATAGCAAAACCAGGGTGATGGTTGGGCAAGGAAAAGATAACCAGCTTCTAGGTCAATGGGCACTTGGAATTTCCCAATTACCTTCATCAGGAGGCAGCTCCTGCTCCAGGACACTCCAAGGATCACTCCTGGACTGGGAGTGAGAGCACGTGGAATCTCCTGCCTCAGTGAACAGAGGAAGTCGGAGTAAAGCAGGAATCAAAGCCTGATTTTATGCAGATACAGCTGTAATCACTCCCAGAACTGCACAAGTCTCGGGAATTGCACAGCGCACAGGAAAACTTCACTTCTGCCATGCAAAAGCTGCAGCTTTGGTGGGCAAGCCAGTCTGTCAATCAAAAATTTAGGCACCCAGAGCCACACACATGTTCATTTTTAGAGCAAATGCCTTACTCTGTTAGAGATTTGCTCTGGTCAATAGATTCCTGCAAACAATTTAACTCTACACATTATAGATTATTTTCTCTGAGTTAACAGGCTGGAGATATTTAAAAATTGGCATGTACTCACAAGAATAGAGATGTTTGTTCTGACAGACATTTTTTTCCTCTGGAAAACTTCTTACATTAAAGACTTCTAGTCACAGGTAATCGCTAACATGGAACATTTATTGGTTTAAAAAAAATAAACATGCAGAAGCCATCCTCCTTAAAAACAACACATAACAATTACCCAGTGGGGATTTTAGAGGAAAGCAACAACCCTGCAAGGCGTGGATTCCTCCAAAATCTCCAGCAGAAATGTATTTTCTGTGGGAGTCCACGCTCCAGCTGTGCCGTGCAGCAAGTCCAGCCAAAGGCAATCACATAACAGAGCATTTGCCTTGCAGTTTATCTTTCTTTTTCTGCTGTTTGGATTTCTTTCCATCCACCTGGAGACTGATAGTTCTCCTCTGCTCCAGATTCAAGAGCTCCTGGAAGAGCTCCTGCACGTTGTAGTTCATTTTGGCTGACGTCTCCATGAAGGCACACTTCCACTTGCTGGCCAGCGCTTGCCCCTCGCTGGCATCCAGCTCCCTCTGCGTGTCGTCGCTTTTGTTCCCCACCAACATTATCGGGATCTTCTGGATGTCGCCTTTGATCTGACAGATCTCATCGAAGATGGGGTGAAGATCTTCCATGGATTGCCTGCTGGTGACGGAGTACACCAAGATGAAGGCATGCCCTTTGGATATGGAGAGCCGCTGCATGGCAGGGAACTGATGGCTGCCCGTGGTGTCCGTGATCTGCAGGGTGCAGATGCTCTTGTCACAGCTGATCACCTGCCGGTACGTATCCTCGATGGTGGGGATGTAGGTTTCCCTGAAAGTGCCCCTCACAAAGCGCAGGACCAGGGAGCTTTTGCCGACCCCCGCTGCTCCGAACACCACCACCCTGTAATCATTGCTCTGCTCAGGCATGTTCGCTGCGCCGAGACGTGAGGGGAGGTTTTCACCCAAAAGGCCCGAGTTCCACCAAGTTTACACACCCCTATGCAGAGGTGGGCTGTGGAGAGGGAGGGGGAAAGGGTGCGTGATTGAAATCGGCAATTAATAAATCACTCCCATCCTTTTCCCTTGAAATAAATCCTCCCTACCCCAGCCATGCAGCCCGTGCACGTTTAACGCTACGAGAAGAGAATAAGAATTCACCTGCAGCCATCAGCTCCACCGAGCAGCGAAACGGGGCTGGAACCGCCTGGCAGCCGCGGGGAAGAGAGATATTCCGGCTCCAGGGAAGCCGTGCTCCAGCCCCGGGAAAGCCGCGCTCCAGCCCCCGGGAAGGCGTGTTCCAGCCCCCGGGAAGCCGGTACCACCCTCGCCCGGAGCGCCGCCGCCGCCGCGGGAGGGAAAGGGAGGGGAGGTTCCGTAAATCCAGCCTTCCCATGAAAATAAATAAATAATCCACACAGCCGCCTGAATTAAAGCCGCTAAAGCCGAGTTGTGTTGCTCCATCCCTCACTCCGCGCACAAAGGCGAGTCTCGCCCTCCCTCAGCCCCCCTCACCGCAGACCCTCAGGAGCTGCCGGGCTCTGCCGTCTTTCATCCACCCTGCGCATCTCCCAGCTTAAATGTAGTGCTAATTTAATTTTAAAACTTCAAATCCGGGTCAAGTTTTCGACCCCACTGATATTAAGCGGGGCAGGGTTGCCATGAGCAGCTTCTCAGCCCTCCCCAGTTAAACCATCGAGCCCTGGGGCTATGGCCAGCAAGGTCCAGGCAGGACCTTATCCCTGTAATCCCTTCCAGCTCGGGATATTCTGTGATTCCACTGTTTGATTGTCTCCCTCACCCCGCCGGATGAGATAGAGTAGTTGTGTGTCACAATCACAAGTCGTATTTCTCCTCGTTTATTAGGAATTTCCCTCAGCGCAGTCTTCCCAAACGCCCTCATGCGGAGACACCGGAGCTCGCACCACCCGGTGCCTGACAGGAGCAGGCGGCCGTGTGTCCCCGCGGTTCCACCTCCAGCACGGCCGGGGAGGAGAGCTACCCCCGGCTTCTCCTCGCCTCGCTCCGTTTCGGTCGCCGCCGTGGGCTCGACTCTGCCCTCACGGCGCCTTCCCGCCCGCGGAGTCCTGCCCTCAGCTCGGCTGTGCCCTCACAGCCCCTTCCCGCCCATGGGTTCCCGTCCTGGGCTCGGCTGTGCCCTCACAGCCCCTTCCCGCCCATGGATTCCCGTCCTGGGCTCGGCTGTGCCCTCACAGCCCCTTCCCGCCCGCCGGGTCCTGCCCTGAGCTCGGCTCTGCCCTCACGGCGCCTTCCCGCCCGCGAGGGTCCTGCCCTGAGCTCGGCTC
The DNA here is from genome assembly GCA_021534815.1 of Acrocephalus arundinaceus. Classification (NCBI taxonomy): domain Eukaryota; kingdom Metazoa; phylum Chordata; class Aves; order Passeriformes; family Sylviidae; genus Acrocephalus; species Acrocephalus arundinaceus. Next base: position 30,900,449 of record JAJEOU010000967.1, read on the forward strand.
TGCCCTCACAACCCCTTCCCGCCCATGGGTTCCCGTCCCGGGCTCGGCTCTACCCTCACAGCCCCTTCCCGCCCGCGGGGTCCTGCCCTGAGCTCGGCTCTGCCCTCACGGCCCCTTCCCGCCCCTTCCCGCCCGCGCGTTCCCGCCCAGGCACCGCCCGCCCTCACGGCCCAAAATGGCCGTCGGCCTCTGAGGGGAGCGGGCCGAAATTAATGCATTTTGTGAAGTGTTTCTGTTTGTGGGTCGTCTACAGGCTGGTCACGTTGCAAAATGTGGAAAATGTAAAATTTCCTTAAGAGAAGATGTTCTTTGATGTTTGATCTTCGTATATTATGAAGCCAAATCAACAAGAAGTGAGTTTGAATCTTGTGAAACAGCAGCCAACAAGCTCTAAGTGATGCCCATATATTAAAAAAAGAAATGAATTGGTAGAATTGTTAAGGTTAGGGCTGGACATATTTTTCTGCTCTCAGATCTGGGGGAGTTTAACAAAGCTTGGGAAGAAGGATGAAGCATTGATACTGGGCACAGGGAATGCAGGATTTATGGACCACAAGGACATCTGGCAGAACTCCCAAGATGAGAAAGAAATTCATAAAAACAACTCAGTAACTGTGCTGAAATCAGCACTTGTGGAGGAACACTTCCCAGTCCCTCCCCAAGCTCATTCTTCCCAAATCATTTGTGGTTTTCCGGGTTATCATTTCTTATTTCTCTGATCCTTGTTGCATTCCTAACTCTGTGGTATTCTCTTATTTTAAATCAATTTCTGTCAGCCTTGTAATGCTCCTATCCCAGACCAACAAAAAGTATCTCTTTAGATCTATTTTATACTGCTGTGGAGTTTTTCTTGTCTAACACAAAAAACCCAGAGGATTTTCAATCTTGACATGAGGCTGAAATACCTGGGATAGAACTTGGGCCAAATCCATCCTCATGCAAGGGGAATTAAATCCTTAAAAATTTTCTTAAAAAAGAAATGGCCTCTCTAGAGCCAATAAGGCACTCATTTGTACTGAGATGCTTTGAAAGTTCCTGTCTGAATTAATAATGATAATGTGAATAGGGGAATAAAGCAGAATTGTGAAAGTCCACTAATCAACATTAGTGGAGGTAACCATTGGGTCAGGGATCTCCCCTCACCTTCTTTTTGCTGGAAAAAATTCCTCTTCATCTTACGTCTGCTTTTACGATTCCTGTCTCTCCAGGATGACTTGCAAGCCATTCACTTTGCCCAAATCCCATCATTACTGGGGATTTTCAGAGCAGATTTACAAACCATCATTTCTAGTGTTTATGGGGTATTTCTAAACCATCATTTCTGGTGTTTATGAGGTATTTATTAGCCACGATGAAATGCTGGCTAGGAATGAGTAGCTAATTCCCTCTCTGTGCTAGCCACTTTCGCTCAGTTATCCCATTTTCAGATATTTTCCAAGCTTTCCAATGGTTCTTTCTAAGAGGCATTTTATTTAAACCTCCAGATCTAAAGCCTGAAGCTGGGATTGATTTCCCATAATAGGCTCTGACAAGGGAAGAACTCTAAGAGCTCTCGCACAGCGTGGTGTCAGGTGCTAAGTGGGAAGCAGACCCGTGACACGTCCATGTGCCCACCACAGATCAAAACCTTCCAAAAATAAATCTGTTGCTTCTCATTGCTTATTCTACCCCCAAAAAAGTGCGCTGACGCTGTCCTGTCGTCGAGAGCAGGTGACTGTCATTGTAACCAGAGCTGGAGCTCATCTCCTGCAGCTCCATCTCCTGCCGTTCTGTCCCAGCAATGCACCCAATCCTTCATCAGCATCCTAACAAAATCCCAGAAAACACATTTGGGTTGCAGGATTTGGGGTGGGAGAGGGGATGTGTTTCGGTGTCCCACAATATACGAATTGTTTGGGGGCTGCTGGAAGTGGGTTTAAAGAGGATGAGGAGGAAACCCCAGCTCTTTCTCCTCAGCCAGCGCCGACAGTCTCAGGTGGCTTTTCCCATTCCTGCCTGTTGTAATTGTGTCCCTGCGCAGCGACACGGACACACCAAGCTCCAGGGACAGCCCGGACCCCGAGCAGCACCTTGCAGGCAATTGTGGCTTCCACACATCACCAAATTCCCCATATTTCATTGACGAGGCATCGCTGGTTTGTGTTCAGCCGGGAGCCGGGTTCTGGTGGCAGCAGGTGGCAGCAGAGCCCTGCCAGGGCAGGATGCGCCCGGGAAAGGAGCGTGTGGGAGGGGTTGGCGGTTCTACAGGCACTGAAATCTCATTTATTCGCTCTTTTGACACTCATTAGGTCCCAAAGAGCTGCACTGCCTGTGGGCTGGCTGAAGCCACGGGCTCTGCCTAAAGCTCACACCCGGACCCTCTCTCAGGTGGTTTTATCAGGGCAGCCCCTCCTGCAAGGCTCTTGATACTGAACTTTGTCTGTTTCCATCAAACTTCCCACTACTCCCTAAGTGCAAGATGAAGAATTATGGCATTATTTAGGTTGGAAAAGCCCTCTCAGACCACTGAGTCCAGTCATTCACCATCACTGCTAAGGCCACCACTGCCCCGTGTCCCCAAGTGCCACATCCACACGCCTTTCAAATCTCTCCAGGGGTGGGGACTCCACCCCTGCCCTGGACAGCTGTGCTAGGGCTGGACAACTCTTTCCATGAAAAAAAATTTCCCAAATATCCAATCCAGACCTCCCCTGGCATGACCTGAGGCTGTTTCTTGTTGTCCTGTCACTTGTTCCCTGGAAGAAGAGGCAAATACTTTTTTAAAAAATTATTTTCCCTGGATTATAGACAGCAAGACAACATGGGGAGAGCAGGTTCCAAGCAGTGGGCAGCAGCACCTTGAAATATGGCAGCAGATGGAGGGTGATGCCCAAATCAACACTGCAGTGGGGTGATGGCCAACACACAAAGGTCACAGCACAGCTGTGACAACTCCAGGGCTGGCAAGCAGGGACAGGAAGGAAAAAAACCCTGCAGGGTTGTTCAGTCTGGAGAAGAGAAGGCTCTGGGAAGACCTTGAGAGCCCCTTCCCATAATTAAAGGGGCTCCAGGAGAGCTGGAGAGGGACTTTGGATGAGGGTCTGGAAGCACAGGACAAGGGGAATGGCTTCCCACTGCCAGGGGAGATTGGAGATGAGAAGAATTCCAATGACAAATCCACAGTATTGTATATTTTATTTAAATTAACAAAACTACATGTTTTCCAGGTTGCTTAAAGCATTCTGTAAAAACTGAACTCAACCTAAACAAACAAAAAAAAAGGATATATTTTAATGAGACCCAGGAACTATTTCCAAGACATATGAGTAGGGCTGAGGAATGAAGAAATAAAAAACCCACACACGCACACACATGACACACGCCCCGTAAACAAATTGTTAGTGTTTGACACAAAATTTGGTTTGAAAGCTGCAGCTCCCGGTTCGTGGGGAGCCTTGACAAAATGCAATGCTAAGGTCTAAGCTGGAAAAGAACCCACGGACACAGCTATGGGAACAACATAAATATCACGTAAGAACCCAAGGGAAAAGGGATGGTAAAGTTGCAAAGTCGAGTGTTCAGCTGGGAACATTCCAGGGTTACAGGGATGTGCGTTGATTCAATTCACTTTGTAATGGAGTAACTACTACAAGTAGGAACACTGCTTGCACCTGCTTTGCCTCCAGGGGCAGAGGAAGCTGGGGATCCCGGGGTGGGTAAACACAAGGAACAGAATTGCTTTAAGAAAATCCAGTAGGAACTCCAATTAATACAGGGAGCAGGCCTTTGGTAGAGGGGTCTGCCCAGTGTGACACATCCTGACTGGGGGAGCCCCATGTGGTGGTGCACAGCTCGGGGTGCCCAGCAATCACACAATGCAAGGTGACCTCGTGGTTCCACCTTCTCTTTTTTCATAGTGTTGAGCTTTAATAAATGCATGAGGGTAAATGAATAAATTCTGGGGTAGGAATCATTGTGGTACCTGGAATCATGATGGTACCTGCACTGACAGGAATGAGTTTCCCCTCTCTGCCTCCTCTCTAACTCTTCAGCAACACACAGCAGCAGCAGATTCTTGTCTTGTAGGGCCAGAAGTGGGAGGGTGAGTTTCATGTTACCAGCAGTTAACACAGGCATTTACTCCTGCCAGCTCATGAGGCTCTCTGGATGCTCCAGGCCATGGAAGGTGTGCCCTGAGCAGCGCAGACCCTTCCCCACCATTCACTTCTCTGAACTGGTCCCAGCAGGGCTCAGCTCAAGCCTCCACCCCGGATCAGTTCCCACTCCCCTCTCTTTGCCAAAGGCCTCCCAGCACGGGGCTGGGCGAGCCCAGTGCCTGCATCTGCTCTGGGAAAGCAAAGATCCACATTAGTGCGTGACCAGCGGATTCTTTCAAGTCCGATAATCCCTGGAAGAATCCAGCTCTGCTCCAGCCCAGCAGTGCACAGAGCGAGGCTGCCCAGCTCCCAGGGATGTGCTATAACAAAAGGGGGAGGTGGAGTAAGCCACAAAAACACGGGAAGCCAAAAGGACTGAGAACAGGGAGGAGCTGGCTGTGGGATCAGCCAGCTGGGAACTTGGGTCAGGAGCACTCTGTTCTCCAGCACCTCAGCTCAGCGTCCAGGCTGGACATTCCCTGTATTCAGCAAACAGCTGTAAAACCTGCTGAGACAGCAGTCGCTGCTTCTACTAAAGCCTTACTAACAGCCTACTCCTCTCCCAGCTGCACTTCAGAGAGTGGCTGCAGGGCTGCACCAAAGACTCAGACAAGGGTCAATACAGCTACAGTGGTGGAATTAAATGTTTTTACAACAAGGCTTTCCCCAGCAACCAACACCTTGTATAAGTTGCACACAGGAGCAAACCCAGAGTACTGAGCACGTGCTCCTGCCTGAGCTCCCTGCAGCACCTTTACACACCAGCACACCCAGCAAAACCAAACCAGCCCCATGGCAGCTCTGCCCCGGCCCCACACCCAGATGTGCGACTTTGCAACCTCAGTGCCCTTCCAGCAGGGTTTTACGTGCCCGAGTGTGACACAATATACACAGCCCTCCCCCCAGGAATAACTACACCATAGTAAAGAGTTAACAAATGTTCTGCTCGCTCTCGCTGCTCTGTGAATGCACCAGGGACGGGGCGCTCGAGGAGCGGATGCGGCCGGAGAGGTCTCCAGCCAGAGGGACTCGTGTGTCCTCTGCTCCCCAGCCCAGGCCGGTCCCTGCTGAGGCACCTCCGTGTCACTCCTGAGCCTCCTTCCGAGCCAGCTTGTAGACCTCTGTGGGCCCGTCCACGTGGGTGATGGTGGTGGTGAGCTGCAGCTCCTCCCCGCTGTTCACCCCCAGGTCACCTGAGAAACAAAGGTGTTCCATCAGTGTGGTCTCACAATAAAATATGGCACTGAAAGGAAAAGATCCAGTTTGTTCCCTCCAGCCTTTCAGCTGCCTATGCCACGGACCAGCAACTTTCCTCGAAATTATTCTATTTACAGTTATTTAAATAGAAGCACAAGAAACACATTGAGGGGCCATAGCATGTCCAGAGAAGGGAACGGAGCTGGGAAGGGGCTGGAGCACCAGGAGAGGCTGAGGGAGCTGGAAAGGGGCTCAGCCTGGAGAAAAGGAGGCTCAGGTGGGACCATCTGGCTCTGCACAACTCCCTGACAGGAGGGTCTATCTTCTCCACTCCTCATCCCTCCATCTGAGCTACACAGTTCCATCTGGGCAATGCTAAAAGGCACAAAAACCATCCCGAAGGCTCCAGCCAGCCTTGGCTAAAAGTCAAACCTGTCCCACCCAGCCATTAATTCAAATGCCTGCTTGGAAACCCAAACCATCATTTGCAAAACTTTTCAAGGCACTGAGTGTGCATTTTGGCAAAAAAAAAAAAGGCACAGAGGCATCCCCTACTTTGTCCCCATGAGAACCCTCAGGTCATTCGGGGACATTTACCATTGGACTGGTCTTCGCCGTAGTTCTTGTGGGATGGCGCGTACAGGAACATGAGGGCGAACACGTAGAGATTCCACATCCCGTAGATGCCGGTGAAGAAGGCACTGTTCACCTGGATCGTGATGTCCCCCCACTTCCAGTGGCCTTCTGTCACCTGTCCAGAAAAAACAGACACGGACAGGCCATCAGGAAGAGCAAATTCCCTAAAGACACATCCTTGGAGTAAATCAGTGAGAACAGCATCAATTCAACAGGACGGAGGAAATGGAGTGTAACAGGTTCAGTGAGGCAGAAGTCAGGCTGGGATTCTCCTCTTCAAAATCAGTCTGCAGGGAAAAAAATGCTCCTGACAAAATGATTCCCTCAGGACTCCTTCAGCTCTGATGTCTCATTTACTGTGACCGAACCGCTGCGCTCTGCGATACCCCTGCCACAAGCATGTGCTCAGCACAGATTGGCACACAAAGGGCACTACCTGGGGACACCACTGACATCCCAACACATCCAACTGCTAAAAATAGTCCTTTTATAGCAGGAAAACCAGCGTGAATAATGGGGGAATTGATGTGCTGAGCATGACTGGCTGAGGAGGGGCCAGGCTGACAGCACCAACCTGCCACACGCTGAGGGCTGTCAACATCCATGAAAATATCATCAATATTAATATTCCTTGAAGATACACAGATTGTTCAGACTGCAACGTTGTTTTCTGTTAAAGAACAACATAAGGGCCAAGAAGAAAACTAAAGTAGCTTAAAAAGAGAGCCTTGGAGATGCTCTGAGAGTTGGAGCCAGGCTGGGAGGGCTGGAGGTTTTCACCTGGAGAAGCAAAAGATCCAGGGAGAGCTCAGAGCCCCTTCCAGTGCCTAAAGGGGCTCCAGGAGAGCTGGAGAGGGGCTTGGGACAAGGGAGGGAGGCACAGGACACAGGGAATGGCTGCCCACTGCCAGAGGGCAGCGCTGGATGGGATATTGGGAAGAAATTCCTCCCTGTGAGGGTGGGGAGGCCCTGGCACAGGGTGCCCAGAGAAGCTGTGGCTGCCCCTGGATCCCTGGCAGTGTCCAAGGCCAGGTTGGATGGAACTTGGAGCAGCCTGGGATAGTGAAAGGTGTCTCTGCCCATGAGATGGGCTTTAAGGTCCCTTCCAGCCCAAGCCAGTCAGTGACTCCGTGATTGAAGCAGTGATAGAAGCTCCTTTGTACAGAGGTGACATGGGAGCTCAGGACAAACAGGTCCAGCAGGGCTGCAAAGTCAGCCCAGGGAAGGCTGGATGCTGTCACATCTCCGTGGGCACACAAAGCCACCCGAGTGTTTCAGTGTGAACAGAACATTTTCCTCTGGCTGAGCTCTCAGAAATGGCTAAAGCCTGTTGGCCGATTTCCCTGGGATCCAAGGGCCTTTGTGCCGGCTCCAGCCTCAGCAACTGCATGGCAGAGCTTCAAATAAATGAAAACAACTTCTTCAAAAGCAACTTGTTATCAAACGTGCTCAGAACAGGCCAGGCCTGTCTGACCAGTGATGAGCTGGCGTCGGGAGCGGCTGGGAAGCAGCAGCTGATGCTCTCCCAGGAGGTCCAGAGCCATCCCTCACCTGGCTGACGATGAAGAAGATGACGGTCATGGCTGCACAGGCCAGGGTGATGAGCATCAGGAACTTGAACCTAAAAATCAGCCCCTGTTTAGAGAGAAATGTCACCGGTCACATTAACAGAATCCACAAAACCCATTTTTGGTTTTAGGATAGACAAGACACGAGGATAAAAAATAAAAAATAAAACAAGGGTCCAACCCACGAAACCTCAAAGCAAAACAACCTCCACCCACTCCTGTGCCGTGCTCAGCACTGCCCATATCCTCCGCTCCCCACACGTCTGCGCTCCTGCCGGAAGCTCCGCGCGGGGTGGGCACGTCTGGACAGCGCTGCCTTTCCATGACATTTGCTGGGTGACTGATTGAGCAGCAGTTAATTAAGTGGAAGAGGTGGCACGTCGGTGTGAGCTGGGCTGCAGGGGGGGAAAACCTTGTAAAACAAACACGTGGCGAGTCGGTGTCTCAGCGTGGGCTCAGGGTCTCACCACACTCATCCTCACCCCCAGCCTGGCTGGGAGGGAGCTGCAGCGATTCCAACGTCTGGAAAACCTGGCTGGCTGTCAGAGAATGGAGATTCCGAGACGAACTCCTTGGCTGGCAATCCCACCGCCCCTGCTTTCACTGGTTTTACATTTTTACTTACAAATTCTTTTTGGTTTGGGGTGAGTGCGTGGGTTTTTTTAACCTGGTTCTGGAATTTAGGTGGAAATGTCAGTGTCTGCGTAATTACCCTGCCACACCACGACAACAAAGGACTATTAATTTAACTCTTCCACACCAGATCCATGCTCCCCAGATGTTTGGATGTGGAGTGTGGCAGCAGCAGCTTTCTGCACCTCTGTGCCTCCTGCTAGAGGGAAAAACACTCAGTACCTGCCTCAAATTCTTTCAAGTGCAATTTTCTAATTTTTTTATGTGCATTCCTGATGGGTGATAACGACTTGTTTAAAGATGAAGTGACCATAATTTAACAGAATGACTTTAGGGATAAATATTTGCAGCCCTGTAGAAGCAGGTTAAGCACTGAGAGTGAGCTCCTCGGGTTTGGCAGCAGGCAAATCAGGTAGGACAGTAAAATATACAAAATCATGAGCTAAAAATGGGGATAAGGGGGGAATGTGTTGTGCTTTGACCCTCCAGCAACTTCGTAAGGAAATGATGACCCCAAAAATCCAAATTTATACCATGAAAAACCAGATGGTGTTAGCAGGACCTCCCATTAAACACAAAAATTAATATTGGAGGAGGAGAAATGGAGTATGAGGAGATTATGGATAAAGGGGATCTCAGAACAGACTCTGAGGTCCAAAATCTCTTTTAAAAACAAGGAATCTGTGCCCCAAGGAGGATCCTTACCTCATAGTGAAGGCGGCGAGCCTTGCTCATAGCAGGGAGGCTCGACTGCTTCCCACTGATGTTTCTGAACACTTGGAAGACCATGAAACACAGGAAGAGAAAATAGAGGCACAGGCAGATCCCTGCAACTATAATAAAGGCCATCTGTGCAGAGGAAGTTAAGGGAAAATGGTACAAACTAACGAGAAATCCTAAAAAACATTATCCAGGTGATTCCCATATTCAGTTCCCCAGTGATCTCCTGCAGTGCCTCAGCCACCCCCTGCCCCCCAAGAGCAGGGGGTTTGCCCTCACCTCCCAGAGACCTGGCAGGAGGGAGCACCTCCCTCTCCCACAAACCAGGAGAAGGATACAGCCAGCTCCGTGCCCACCTCGGTGGTCCAGATGCTGTAGAAGGGGTTCTTGAGCTGCACTCCCCTGCAGAGAGGAGAGAAAACACCAGTCACAGGGCTCAGAGGGCTCCTTGTCCACTCTGCAGCCTGGGAATCATAGAATCAGGGAATATCCCGAGCTGAAAGGACCCACAAGGATCATCAATCCAACTCCTGCCATGTACAGGCACCCCAACAATCCCACCCTATGGCTGAGAGCGTTGTCCCAATGCTCCTGGAGCTCTGGCAGCCTTGGGGCCATGCCCATTCCCTGGGGATCTGTTCAGTGCCCAGCACCCTCTGGGGGAAGAATCTTTTCCTAAGGTTCTGCATGGGAAAAGCCAGCTGTGCTGCTTTCCCATCTGGGTGAGGAGAAGGAGAGGTGGGAAGTGTTTCCATGGCCGGGACACTTCAGAGCACCTGCAGGAGCCTCTCCTGGCTCTGGGAGATGGGGATGTGCACCCAGCCATGGGGTTGAACTGCTGGTCCCTGCTGCAGGAGGTGACCAGGAGCCTCTCCCTGGGGAGTGCAGCTGCACCCACCTCTCACACATGTCGAAGATGAAGAGGCAGAAGGAGCCCACGGCGATGGGTCCAACCTGCTTCCAGTACCCCGAGAGCCGATTCCGCTCGTTCTGGTCCTGAGCACCAGGGGAGGAGGAGAAAAAGGAAAAGTAAATTAGCCTGAAATCCCCTCAGCTGGTGCAAGTCCCACAGCATCATTTCTAACCATCAGCAAGGGAGCAGCCAGGTTTTCCTGGAAACCACGGGTGTGATACCCACCATCATGTGCTCCCCGCAGAAGATGATCCAAAACGAGAGCAGCATGGCATAGAAGATGCCCTGTCGAATGTCTCCAAAGAGCAGCATCCAAGTCCAGTCAAATCCAATGGAAAACCACTCCACGGGGATGTTAATGAATGTCATGGAAATTCCCAGAGCGAAGATGACCCTGGAGAGGCACAAACGCCATCTCTGTCCAGTGTGCAAGGGAAGGACAGAGCCCCAAAAGCCAAAGCTGTGTGTGGAGAGTAACAGAAGGAAATCCTGCACTGCTTGGGAAGTGTCACCTCCTGCCACCAAACCCCCTAGGACTGAGCTCCTCAGAGCAGCTCCTTTTTCTCCAGGGGTTTAACAGGAAAGAAAGAAGATGTGGAGGTCTCCCAGTGTGCCTGGGTGGAGGGAGAGGACGGAGAAGGGACAATTCCTATCTCCTTGTAGCAATGCATCTGTATAACAGGCCATTCTCATGCACCAGCCAAACTGTTTGCAGATAATAACAAGCCACCTGCAGTCTTGTTTTCAGGGTTCTCAGGAACTCATCAAGGCCACTGAGACAACAACAGGATGAAAGTGGGAAGGAAAAGCCTGGAGAACTGCCTGGAAAAAATGCCAAACCTAGATAGGAGACACACAGTGTGAGGATGGATGCTTGACCAATTGGGTGTTCTGAGGGATGTGTGCCTGCCTGATGGACAAGTGGCTTGGCCAACTGAGAGACACCTGTAAGTGTGGACAGTAGAGCTAGAAACTGTAACTGGGGTTTAATGTAAACAACAAATCGACTTCTGCTGAAATCCTATTGATTCTCTTCTTCAGATGCCCATTTCACCCTGCATCTCCCAACCGTGGGCTCTGCCTGGGAGCAAGGACCACCTCAGTGGGGTCCCCTGGGCCACCACGGGCCCCTACTCACTTCTCCAGCAGGACGGGAGCGCGCGTCATCAGCGTGATCCTCCTCCAGTACCACACCATGATGATCAGAATGCTGGGCGTCAGGAAGGTCTTCATGGCAAACCACACCTTGGTGAAGCCTCCGTTTTGGTGGATGCCCTGAGGAAATCAGGGTGCAGGGTTTAACATCATCATCATCATCATCATCATCATCATCATCATCATCATCTCCTCATGGAGGGTCAGGAGAGGCACACCAATGGAATTGCATCCCAATGATGGTTTGGCCAATGATGGACAGAGAATGGGTGCCCACTGAGCCCCCAGGCCACCTGGGCAGGTTCCAGAAGGTCTGAGAACAAATGCCAGCAGACACAGCTTCCATAGCAAGGGAAAGAGAGGGAATTCTGACACGGCATGGAAAAAGCTGGCAGAATTACTCCCAGACAAGTAATGGGATCCTCATGGAGCCAAGTCACCCCTGGTGGGAAGAACATTGGCTCACTAACGTGTTTCTCCAGCCACGTGTCCTCCCACCGCTGTCTGCAGCCACCACTGCTGTGGTGGGAGGGCCTCCAGCTGGGAAAAGCATCCCTGCTCACCCAGCCTCGAGGGCAGGAAGAGCAAGGATCACTGACAGCCTTCCCAGACATGGCCACACCCGCTCCAGGACAGACCAGGCCCCTCTGAACCCTCCTATCCATAAGAAGGAGATGTCCCACCAGGCACACTGCAGTGGAAGCAGAGGACACAGGGAGCTTGGAGGCTTGGACAGAGGAAAGCTCTGGAGGGCTCCTCAGAAGAGCAGGCAAAGAGGGCATTTCCATGGAGGGGGACAATGCCCATGGAGGCAGAGCTAAGGCCAGGAGCTGCAGCAGCCTGGGCACAGGTCCTGGGTGGCAGAGCAGGGACAGGGCACTCACCACGACGCGGATGTCCTTGATCTCTCCGATGCCCACGTTGATGCCCTTCCTGTCGTTGACGGGCAGGCGGATGTTGATGAGGTAGTACTTGTGTGCCACGCTGCCAATCTCCATGAAGGGCAGGAAGTCGCAGTCGTAGTGACGGCCCTCGGACTCCACGGTCTGCACAAAGGGCAGGGAGCACAACCTCAACCCACAGAGCCCTCCAGCTGGGAGCACTGGGAGCACTGGGAGCACCCAGAGCCTGTTTGCAAGCTCCAGCCTGTGTGAGACACTGGCTGAGGGACACTTCTCCTCGTGTTTTTGATGGTTTAGGATCACTAAGTAAGGTTTGACCTCAGACAGATTCACATTTGAGGCTGTAATGGGAGCCTTCCAAGATGAACCTTCTACAGCTCCCTGACAGGAGGTGGGAGCCAGGTGGGGATTGGCGTTTTCTCCCAGATAAAAAGTGACAGGACTAAAGAAAGCAGTCTCAGGTTGTGCCAGGGGAGGTTTAGGTTGGATATTGGGGAAAATTTTTTCATGGAAAGGGCGGTTCTGTGGTTCTGTGATTGGAAGAGGACAGCTCCCACTCATCCCCACCACCAGTGTCATTCAAATTCCTTACTTTTGGAGAGCCAAAGGTGCACTTCAGCTTCCTGATCTCTATGGCATGTGCTATTTCCTCCCAGTCATCGAACATGTTGTCACGATAGGCCAGCGACACATCCAGGGTGATCTCTGCGTTTTCCTCTGCAACAGCAAGGAGGCAGGAGGCTCAGAAGGGTCCCAGAGTAATTAAAAAACACGACACAAAGTTCCTTTATGAAGACAATTAATGAACTGAAGTTGAGCTATGCTGGCCTAGGTGGAAAAAACCTCAGAACCAACCACACACAACAGCACTGATGTTTTCTGTATGTCTTGTTAACTTCAGCTATCCCACAGAAGGTTTTTGGAGCTCTCCCTTCCTCACCTACAGAACATTTTAGAGCCCTCCCCTGCTCCTCCACACCTGCCCTGACTTGTTCCTGCCTCTGCAGATGCCCCATCTCACACCCCAGTGACACACACGGAGCTCGTGGCTTGCCAAGGTCACACACCCATGTTGGACCAGCAGCTCGTCCCCTCCTGGATGTGTGCACAGTGACAGTCTGGGATAGAGCTGCTTGGAAAGGTGCTCCTGCCAGGACACTGCCGGGAGGGAATGAGCCTGGATCAGGCTCATTCAGGCTGGAACAGGCTCACTGAGGAGCCATAACTGAGCGAGTTCATGTACTAGAGCTGCAGCTGAGGCTGCCAAGGAGCAACACATCAACATGGTTAAAAACCTGAGGCAAGTCTGTACCAGCTCCACCAGCTGGAAAGTCCTCCTGTTTACCAGGCACAGATCCCAGGGAAGGCTCTGAATGAGGAACACGCTCCAAAACGAGCATGTGCATGTTACAGCCCGGCCTCCTTTTGTAGGGCACCAAACTCTGACAGCCACAGCTGGAAAAGCTCCAGAACCATCCACTGTGGAGATGTGTTGGGAGATGGCTCCAGAACCATTCACTGTGAAATGCTGGGAGATGGCTCCAAAACCATCCACTGTGGAGAAGTGTGGGGAGATGGCTGCAGAACCATCCACTGTGGAGAATTGTGAGGAGATGGCTCCAGAACTATCCCTGTGGAGAAGTGTTGGGAGATGGCTCCAGAACCATCCACTGTGAAGCACTGGGAGATGGCTCCAAAACCATCCACTGTGGAGAAGTGTGGGGAGATGGCTCCAGAACCATCCATCATGAAATGTTGGGAGATGGCTCCAGAACCATCCATCATGAAATGTTGGGAGATGGCTCCAGAACCATCCACCGTGAAGAAGTGTTGGGAGATGGCTCCAGAACCATCCCTGTGGAGAAATGTTGAGAGATGGCTCCAGACCCATCCACCATGAAGTGTTGGGAGATGGCTCCAGAACCATCCACCTTAGAGAAGTGTTGGGAGATGGCTCCAAAACCATCCCTGTGGAGAAGTGTGAGGAGATGGCTCCAGAACCATCCATTGTGAATCACTGGGAGATGGCTCCAGACCCATCCACTGTGAAGTGTTGGGAGATGGCTCCAGAACCATCCATTGTGAAGTGTTGGGAGATGGCTCCAGAACCCATCCACTGTGGAGATGTGTGAGGAGATGACTCCAGAACCATCCACCATGAAGTGTTGGGAGATGGCTCCAGAACCATCCACCATGAAGTGTTGGGAGATGGCTCCAGAACCATCCACCATGAAGTGTTGGGAGATGGCTCCAGAACCATCCACCATGAAGTGTTGGGAGATGGCTCCAGATCCATCTTTTCAGCTATACTTTTGTTGGGAATACGTGGTGGCACACTCATCCCACCGGATGGGAAGGGGTGTGGATGGATGGGATCTGTGGTTTGCAGTTCTATTTTTACGCCCCTCGGAGGTGGCCGGGTTGTGCATCTGATGTGGACACCTCAGGATGTTTCTGAGCATTTTTTGGTGCACGTGATCCGTACCATCCGGATCCGTATCCAGTCCCTTTCCAGAGCTGCCAGGAGTTGGGTTTCCATGAAACACGAATTTGCCATCTCAGATCCGCTGTTTAGGAGACCAGCAAAACAGATAAATGGGAACATAAGGTTGAACTTGGCCCGGCTAAAAAGAACCATGAACTCCATTTCAGAAGCCATAAAACCAACTGGAATGCTTGGGATTAAATCCAAGAAAAACAGCTTTCAGTATTTCATCTTTGCTGTCCAAATGTTGCTGCTGCCATCGAGTATGAAAACCAGAAGGCAGAAGATGAACTGCTGCATGTTTTTCCAGGCCAATGGATTAGAGGCTCCCTCTGGAATTCCATCAGTCTCTCCGCTAGGGTGACACCTCCCCTTGGAAATGAGTTTTGTGCAAAGACCCTTCAGGGCTGTCAACATAAAATATAGATATATCCATATATCCATATATTTCAGCGCAGCAGACTGATGGCAGAGCTCTGTTAGTGGTTGGACTCCATCTTAGAGGTCTTTTCCAACCTAAATGATTCCATGTTAATCCTATGCCAGCCTTCCATCAGCAAATCCCATTGTCCCCGAGGAACAAATGAGGAGAGTGACAGAGAACCAAATCTGAAGAAGATTCGTGCCTTATTTGCATTAATCAGATGGTGAACAGAAAATTTCCTGGGGAGGGGAGGGTGCCCTGTCCCTGCACAGCATTATTCAGCTTTGAACTGAGAGGGAGCAGGATCAGATTGGAGCTCAGGGATAAATCCTTCGCTGGGAATTGGGCAGGCCCTGGGATGGAATTCCCAGAGCAGCTGTGGCTGTCCCTGCATCCCTGGGAGTGTCCCAGGCCAGGCTGGATGGGTTTGGAGCACCTGGGACAGTGGGAGGTGTCCCTGTCAATGGCATGGTGTGGGCTTTGAGGTCCTTCCAACCCAAATGAGGACAAGACACTCTCCTGGAGGTTTCCCAGCCCTGAGCTCTGTGATCCCTCCCATGAGGGACTCTCTGCTCATGCTCCAAGCACCACCAGTGTCATTTTTCCCACTGGCATTTTACTGCCCAGGAGCTTTTCCATGAATCACTTTATAGGACAATGCTTGCCCAGGATATCTTCACTCATATTACAATGGCCTAAAAATAGTGGAGCTGTTTCAGGAGGGGCTCTGTGCCAGCTGCACACTAACACAGCTGGCTGGGGAGAAGCCTATGGCAGGCAAGCAGAAATGCTGGAATTATTTCCATTACAATTCCATGCTTCACCAGCTCCCTAAAATTACAAAACCTCCCAAAAAGCCCAAGGCAGGATGAATTAGAAAAGGAGGCTGCAGCTCTCTGCCCTCTCACTGTACACAGTTGCTTTCCAGCTGCAAAGAAACTCTGTCTCCTTCCTCTGGCCCCCTCCTTTCCCAGTTCTGGGTTTTAATAATTGAGTGCACAATGCATCAAGAAAGGAAAGGGACAGCACAGAAATAGCCTCTTCCTCAGAGGAGCAGCCTGAGTCTCTCCCAGCTTTCTGGGAAGGATAAACACAGGGAAGTAGCTTCTAAACATCCCAAAAAATCTGTATTTCAAAACCACTGGACATCCAGAGGGAGTTCCCAAAGGTGATCAGGGCTGGCTGCTCCTCTGAAAGGTGAGATCCCACAGAGTATTCCAGGAGGCTCAGCCCCTGCCAGGCTCTCTCAGGGCACCTCACCAGGGCTGCCCTTCCCCTCTGTTCCAGCAAGAAACCCTTTCTGGCTGGATGGGGAGAGCTGACAAGTCCTGGATGAGAAGAACTGATCCAGGCCATGGATGGGGAGAGCTGACAGGTCCTGGGTGAGGAGAGCTGACCCAGGCCATGGATGGGGAGAGCTGACACAGATTCTGGATGGGGAGAGCTGACAGGTCCTGGATTAGGAGAACTGACCCAGGCCATGGATGGGGAGAGCTGAGAGGTCCTGGATGGAGAGAACTGATCCACGCCATGAATGGGGAGAGCTGAGAGGTCCTGGATGGGGACAACTGACAGGTCCTGGATGGGGAGAGCTGACACAGATTCTGGATGGGGAGAACTGACAGGTCCTGGATGGGGAGAGCTGACACAGATTCTGGATGAGGAGAGCTGACACAAGACTGACTCCAGCTCTCTGTGGATGAGGACTCAGCCATGAGTCACCAACATTTCCCAAGAGTCACAGTCCGGCTGCCCCTGCCCTGGGAGAGTTTTGGCACCCAGCACCCTGAAAAAACCAAATGCAGGTTTATTCTGTGCCTTGGCCTTGCTTAGGAATTGCAGGGGAAGAGAACAACCGAGGGCTTTTGAGGAGAAAAACAGGAGACAGTTTGATGTGGCTCAGCAACAACCCTGGTGAAGGCCAAGGGGAGCTGGCAGAGCCCTGCACAGCACCCTCAGACCCTGCAGGGGAACTGGCAGAACCCAGGACCCTGCACAGCACCCTCAGACCCTGCAGGGGAGCTGGCAGAGCCCAGGACCCTGCACAGCACCCTCAGACCCTGCAGAGGAACTGGCAGAGCCCAGGATCCTGCACAGCACCTTCAGACCCTGCAGGGGAGCTGGCAGAGCCCAGGACCCTGCACAGCACCCTACAATGGAGCTACAGGAGCCAGGAGAGCAGGATGTGCCCCAGGCAGCAGCTTCTCCAGCAGGATAAATCCTGTGCAGTTCCCTCAGTGCTGCTTTCCTGATGATCTGAGGCAGCTCCAAGACAGTTTTTAGGACAGTGACCAGAGGTTTCAGCAGCTGTGGTGCCTTCCAGCAATGCCCTGGGTTGGCATCAGCCCCTGCAGAAGGAGGTGTGGAGGGCTCAGAGCCCCAGAGAGAAGAAACTTGAATCTGGGAGTACTCCTGGAACTTGAATTGTTGCTTTCAAGAAGAACTGAGGTTATTTCACATCCTTATCACTGTCCCTTTAGAGGAGCTGATCCCAATCACCTGATCAATGAGGCCCTTTCACTTAACAGCAGGGCACAGACACACACATGCAATTAATTCAGCTTAACATGTCTGCTATTTATTTCTTTAACAGCTGCTACAGCACAATCTAGCAGGCAAGAAATGTGTTACAGGTTCCTGAGATTCTACACTCAATTTACATCTGCCTTCAGCTTAGCACAAAGTGTTGGAAAATCCCCAAACCTCCTTTTTATTACCCAGGGGGTGGCCCAAGATGAGCTTTTCTGCTTTGAGATCTCAAAAAAACCCCTCCCACCTTTGCAGGACTCAGTCACTGAAGGGCACAAAGCTGAAGCTCTGCTCTGCTCTTGCAGCAGGAATGCTGCCAGAAGCTGGGCCAGCATTCCAGCAGCCTGCTCCAAGGGCTCAGCCAGCTCCTGACTCCAGCACGGTGGTTCAACTTGAAAATCCTTGGAATAAAGAGCTGTTTCCCTAATGCAATCACCTATCCAAGTGGAAGGAGGTGAGACCTTAATAAAGGCACAAAGCTGCTCTCTGTATTTCAGAGATAATTACAGGGATAAGAATACAGGTGAAAGATTTCTACAATCTCATTTTTATCTTATCTTAATGATAATGCATTAAATCATCCCTGTTCCATCTCTGCAAGTGCTCAAGGTTGGAGGGAGCTTGGAGCAACCTGGGATAGGGGAAGGTGTCCCTGCCCATGGCAGGGGGTGGAACTGGAGCTCTGAGGTCCTTCCCAACCCAAACCAGTCTGGGATTCTGGGATAAATAACTGGAGGAACAGCTCCACACTGAGCAGGAAGGGGGTCAAGGACACAAAGCTGGCTAAAAAATCTCCTAACCCCAACTAACTCTCTGAACTGATCCCACCCCACAGATCCCTGAGCATGGAGCCAGCCCAACAGCCAGGCTGGAGCCAGGGCAGCAGCTCCACACAGCCCAGCTCAACCAGTCTGGAAATCAAATTGTTTATTCACTGTAGCTTAGAGTTCAAGAGGGATTTCCCCCAAACACTTTAAAACATGCAAATACATGGACAGCTTCCCTTCCAGGGAGGGCCAGAGCAGTCCTGCCCTTGCTGCTCTCAACATAATTTTGCAGGATTATTTTTGAGCTTGGGGGGGAGTTCTGTGTTTTGTGTGTGGCAGGGGAGGGTGTGATATATTTATTTAGTATTTAAATACTAAAGAGGGAAAAAAAACCTGAAAGAGGAAATTAAAGTTAGGAATTGGGAAGGAATTCCTGTCTGTGAGGGAGGTGAGGGTGCCCAGAGAAGCTGTGGCTGCCCCTGGATCCCTGGAAGTGTCCAAGGCCAGGTTGGAGCACTCTGGGACAGTGGAAGGTGTCCCTGCCATGGCAGGGGTGGCACAGGATGTGCTCTGAGGTCCCTCCCAACCCAAACCATTCCAGGATCACCAATTCCCAGATTCAGGAACACAAAACTCACGGCACAAGGTCCAGACTCCTTTTTAGGGGAGGCCCACAGCAAAATGAGTCAGGCAGCGCCTCCCTCCCTCCGCCAGTCACTTACTGAGGTCGTTGTCCATCTTGAAGGCGATGTCCAGCTGCATGATGAAGAGCATGAACTGGAACCAGGGGCTCATCTCCTTGTTGGGCAGCGGGATGTGCACGGCGAACACGATGTCGTTGGCCTCGATCTGCCGGCTCACGGCCTCGTCAAAGTCCTTCAGCTTCTTGCAGTGGTTGGGTCCCCAGGGCATCAGCCACTTGGTTTTGTGGTGGTTCTTCCTCACGTCAATGCACTTCACTGACATGTAGGGAACAGCTGTCGTGGGGCTGGGAGCTGGGAATGCAAGGGGAGCACACTTGTAGCATCTGCAGACATCTGATGCAGCGGTTTCCCCAGCAAAACTCGCAGCTGCCCGCTCCACTCTTTGAAGGCAATTTAAAACAAATGCACCCAGTGCTGCTCCTTCACAGCTCTTTGATCTCACAGGCAAGTAATTAAGTTTATTACATCCACAGATGTATTACTGACTTTGTAGTGGGATCAAATTAGGATTAATTGAAGAGCTGGGATCTGCTGGTTCAGTCTCAGATACCTCGGTCACACAAAACCATCCTGATTTACTGAAATCTTTTCCTTTCCCTGTGCTCACTCAAGCAAATCCACACAGAAAGCATGTGCCCAGGGAAACCTGGAAGGATAATCCCAAACCTCGTGGTCCTGCAGGGCAGGGCAGGATTTACCACGGGGATTTGCACCGTGCAAGGCCACACATCGCCTTGGGCAGGAAGATTTTCCTGCAGGGCAGTGAGTGGCAGGGAAAATGAGACTCTGCAGGTGATTTTTATCACTATCCCCATTCTGATCATCCAGGACTTTCCTTCCAGATCACCAAAAACTCCAGCAGCAATAACACCACCCTACAAACTCCCAATATTCCAATGAGGAAAACAACCCCAGAGTGAGCTTCATTCACCCTCTGGCTGCCCCCAGCCCTGCACTGCTACACCCAGATGATTCAGCCTTGGCTCCCTTGTAATTTGGGCACAGCAGGATCATCCCAGCAGCTCTGGAGCTGTTTGGGATGGCAGCCAGGACCCCTGTGGAGCACCTTGCACAGGGTGACATCCACACGGCTTCCCACGGGTGACTCAATGCCGGGCGGGAGGAAGTTACTCAAAAGCCAAATGTTTATAAACTGCATTTTTTCCATTTTTTTCACAGCACTGAGTTTCTTCCAGCTCCAAAAGCTCAGGGATGCTGGGATAAGGGTGGGCTCCAGGGAACTGGCATGAGCAGATGGGCAGTGCTGGGTTAATGGTTGGACCTGCTGACCTCAGAGGGCTTTTCCCACTGAAAGGATTCCAGGAGTACTCCCAGATTCAGCCCAGCTCTCTGGGATGCATTGTTGCACTGCTGCATCCCAAACCTTTGCTGCACTCGGGAATCACACAACACTCAGTAATTAAAGCAACCCCAAAACCAAACAAGTTGATATCAGAATCAGGACATATCCTGAATTGTTGCTGGCAGCCTCAGGGCTGTGCCCATTCCCTGAGGAGCCTGGGCAGTGCCCAGCACACCCTGGGGGAAGAACTTTCCCAATATCCACCCTAAATACTGCATCAAGAAACAGCAAAGAAGAATAAAACAAAGCATTCAACAAACAAAACTGCAAGCTCAGGGTTACAGAACACTCATGACGTGCCCACAGTGCATAAAACACTGCAATAAATGTTGATTCCTCCACCGTGCCTCAATGCAGAGCCCGGTAACCACAGCTAAAACTGCAGCTGGAAGGGAATATCAGGAATATTGCTGTGAAATAAGCCAGGCATTTCAGAGGAGCTCTCTGAGCTCTTTAACTCTGACACATTCTGGGTGATTTCGAAGGCATTTCTGAATTAAGAGACAGCGTTCCCTCTACAGAGAAGCCGAACGTTTCTTGCTTTGATGCAACTCATTATAGCCATAAATACATGTTTTCATCACTGCCTGATTATGATTTTAAACACTTGGCACGCTCCCTGCAGCCTCCCCTCTGCCAAAGTTACAGCTTTGAGGAGCATGAGACAATTACTATACATATTCCTCGTCGGGAATCGCGCACCAAACAAACGTCGGCACTTGGCTTCCATTACTGATTTGGCTCCTGGCCCATTAAATCCAAGTGAGAGCGTTGAACCAAGTGGAAAAAAGCAAAAAAAAAAAAAGCTTTGTGGGGCTGCAGCCAAGTCAGCCAACAGCATTACAAAGTGCTATGCAAAACAAAGCTCTCACCGAGGGATTTGGGCTGTGCTGTGGTGCCAAGGGCTGCTCCCAGCCCTGCTGCCCCCAGCCCCAGGGATGCAGCAGCTCCACAGATCCCAGAATCTCTGTGATCTCTGTCAATAATTGAACAGCTCTGTGTGCAGAACACAGTGGATCAGCCTCGTGCTCCAGGCTGCCATGAGAGCTGCAGGAATGCAGGTACCACTCGGAGTAAGAGGGGAGCAGAGCTTCCAGGGGAAGGTTGGGCAGGAGCCGCTGGAGTGCAGCTCTCTGGGAGCCAGCTCAGCCAGGAGCCCCCAGGAGGGAGTTCTGGCCCCAGGGGCTGGCAGCAGCCATGGGGCAGAGACCCCTTGTGCCAGGGGATTAGACACCAAAAGCCACGGGCAGGAGGTGCTGGAGCTGCCAGCCCTGCCACAGGATCACAGATTGAAAGAGACCTTAAAGTTTGTCTCATTCCAAACCCCTGCCATGGCAGGGACACCTTCCACTGTCCCGGGCTGCTCCAAGCCCTGTCCAGCCTGACCTGGGCACTGCCAGAGATCCAGGGGCAACCACAGCTGCTGTGGGCACCCACACCCTCCCAGGGAGGAATTCCTTCTCAATATCTAACCTAAGTTTCCACCTCCAGAGGAGCCCATCTCACTGCAGAAATTCCAAACTTATCCCAAATTACAGGACAAAGCAGATCCTGCTGCTCCCTGTGATGGTTTCAGCCAGCAAACACTGGGAAAGCTGGACACCTCCACCAGTGTGGCCACACTGCCCAGGGAGGGCTTCCCATGGACTGCCAGGGCCACCTCAGCCGAGGCTCTGTGACTGAAACAACTCCTGCACAGAATTTCATCCTTTCTGTTCAGCCAGGAGGTCAGGGCAGGGTGATCAGGGCCTGATCCCACCAGGACAGCTGAAAACAAGGTCCAAGGGGCTTCCCTCAGGAGCCAGTCCACAAAAGAAAAAAAACCCCACACTGCTTCTCTGGTTTTAGACTTAAATCTTTAGGTTAAAAAAAATACTGAGACAAGTGAGCTCAATTTTTTAGCATTTTACCCAAACACCTAGGTTTGGGTAAGAGCCACCATCACTCAGTATTTTAATTTCAATAAATTAAGCAGGTCTTCAAAAAGCTCCTGTGATGAAGCCTCAAACACCTCCTTCCTCCTGTACTCAAGTTCCAGGATTTCCATTCCCTCACCTTGGGAATCCCATCCCGAACCTTCTCATCCCAGCACCTCCAGCACTCCCATTAACCACCGACCCTTGCTCCAGCACCATAAACAAGCCCTTTGGAAACTCTCAATTGCATTGTGTCCACATTGATTAAAGCCTGAATCCCCCTGACCTCGGGGGGATTTAACTTCTCCCGGCACCGGGAGCATTCTGCTTTTCTACTCAATTACCCCCTTCGGAGCCAGCCAGCACTTCCCAGCGAGCACACACAAAGGGCTTCTGCTTCATTACCCTAAGCGACTGCAGGGTAGGAATAAACAAGCTAATTTATCATGGGCAGACCCAGCTTTTCCAACTGGAACAGCCAGAACCTGGATAACACCGCAGATACACTCGGGATTATAAATATGTATTTATTGCAGCGTGAATTTTTCTGCCTCCCTCTCTCCTGACCTCAACAGCACCAGAGTAATGAATTTGAGTGACACAGAGGCTTTTAATTACTAATTCTTTGATAGTTCTTATTTCACAAAGCTTTTTGGAACATTGCAGCAGCTTTTAATTGCATATTTAAATAACCCCACTGCCTACTGGAAGCCCACTCCCCTTGGGAAAGGTTTTTCTTTCATATATTTGACTTCAAGCTTTATCCAGAATCCTTTAAAAGCCCCGGGGCACCAATTCCATGTTGATTTACAGTGGGAGTTTCCAGATATCCTGTTGCAGCTGAACATCCATATTTCTGTTGTTTCTGAGACTTTTTTTTTCAGTATTACAGGTTTCTCTCTCTTTTTTTTTTTTCCAGACTATAAAAATGAACCTGTCCCAACCATCAAAGCCAAGTTTGCTGGATGAGAACAGAAACTTTGTGGCTGCCCCTGGATCCCTGGAACAGCCTGGGACAGTGGAAGGTGTCCCTGCCATGGCAGGGGTGGGGTAAGATGGGATTTAAGGTCCTTCCCAAGCCATCCTGGGATTCTGTGACTCTACAATCCAGTCACACATTGCTGAGCACTCTCATGTCCCAGGGGTTGTGCTTTTCCTCAAGGTTTGCTCTCCAGTGCTACTTTTGCAGCTTTGCTATCAGCAAAACCTCTTCAGAGCAGCACAAACTGGAGGATTTTCCCAATAAATCAGTTCCCAAGGAGCTGCAGGAGCTCAGAGCCCTTAGAAGTGAGGGAGAAGGGGATTCCCAGCTCCCTGATAAGCAGCCAAAGGGCTCCTGGGGAACAGAGATAAGGAATTATTCCCTCAGCCCCAGGCAAGTCACAAAGCAGGGAAATCTTATGAGGCACAACTTGCTGGGAGAAGGGAATGAATGATCTCCATAATTCACATCCATATTCAACAGCAGCAACGAATACAAATGAGGTGAGCATGAGCAGAGCAGAAATGGATATTCAAAAATATTCTAGAAGAAGAAAATATTCTTCTAGAAGAAGAAGGAAAAAAAAAAAGAGGCAAGGCTGATTTATTAATTGCCACAGAGAGCCTGATTTTCTTCCAAGTCAGTTTTCCAGTGGGATGAGATGCATTTCCTGCAACGCCCAGCCAAGGTATGAAATCCCTGCAAACAGGAGCAGGAAGAGCTGTTGTTATCCTGCAGCTTTTCTCCTGAGCCTGCTAACACTCCCCAAGATAAGACACCCTGGAAACTGCCCCGTGCTCAGATATGTGAGGAATTTCATCTCCATGTGAATGGGCCGGCCCAGACCTTTCCCTGCTGGACACCTTGAGCCCTTCAAAGGCTTTCCCAGGCTATCAGGGAGTTATAGCCCGACTTCAAAGGCCACCAGTGTTATTTACCAAGGAAACCCTTCCTGCGGAGGGGTTTTCCCTCACAAAGGGCAAGGAGGCAGCAGGAGCAATGCTGGGGAAGTGCTCAGGTCACATTTAAACCAACAGAGCTGGGCAGCAGCAGGAGGACTGAACTTGTCACTGAGCTCACCCAGGTTTGAGTTTGGAAGTGATGCAGCTGTGAGAAGAGAAAATCTCAGCAGCTCCAAGGGTTCCCAGCTCCTCGGGCCCCAGCACTGACATTCCTGCCTGGGAACTCTTCATTTCTGCCACTTTTGCACATTCAGCTACAGTTACAGCTCTTGAAAAGAAGAATTGAGCAGACCTAAACTAAACAGACATGACCTTTCGTGTCTGCTTTCTCCTGGGCTCCCAGCGCCTCTGCCAAGGCTGCAGCACTGCAGGAATGTGTCTATACAGAGGATCCATTGGCATTCATGGCCACGGAGCACCGACCAGCTCCTGGAGAGGCCCTGGATGAAAGGAAGTCAGGCACACAAAAATGTTCTTTGTCCCCAGCCTGAAACACTCTTTCCTATCCCTACCTTGGAAATCCGAGCGCTTTTTCCCCATCAAAAGATCGGCTCAGCCCGAGGAAGGTAATGAAATCCCAGGAAAGAAAATGAAATCCTGGAAACTCGGGGCTCAGGAGCCAAATCAGACATTTAGATAATGAGCTGGGATTGTGGAGAGCTGCTCAGCCATGGCCACACATGACTCATTATCTCTCCGGGCCAGACACACAAGGAAGTTTGAGCTCCTCCAGTCACAACAATCCTGTTTTTTCCAGCCTAAGCCAGGGAAGGGAGCAGTGAACCTGCACCTCCTTAAATCCATCCCCTCAGCCCAGAGGACTCATGTGCTAAATAAATCCCTCCACTTTTCCAATCAGTTAAATTTGTAAAGTGGATGGGTGGGCACTGGACCTGCAGCATTTTCCTGGCTCTGGACCACAGAGAGTTCTCCTGAATTCCCTGTGCTTGTTTGAACCAAGGATCTGTGATTTGGGATGAGGCATCCTTGGAATCACAGAGGTTTGAGTTGGAAAGGGACCTTTAAAATAACTCACATAAAATAAGACATTAAAAATTCCCTTTCGAAAAGTTTTCAAAGCTGAGATGTTGCTGCACAGAGATCTGGGTTTGTTTCTTTTTTTCTTCTTTTTAAAATACCTTATATATTAAAATAATTCCAGGATGAAAAGGCAACTAGAAAGGGACACCAACAGCTTTCCACAAAGATAATTTGTAATCAGAAGCTTCGCTTTCCAAACAACCAAGAGGCATCAAACCCACATAAATCCAGTCAGATTCTGCACACAAAACTTCCACCCCAGCAGCTGTCAGGACATTGGTGTGTCCCAGCTCAGTTTGTCCTGAAGCAGTTCTGGTGACCTCCACTGGAACATCCCAGTCAAAATTCCCAGCAACAGGGACAGCCAGGTGGATGCTGCAGCTGCTCCAGCTGTGGGAATCATGGAATTGTTTAGGTTGGAAAAGCCATTTTAGGTCAGTGAATTGAACTGTTCCCAGCACTGCCAAGGCCACCACTGACATCCACAGGGATTTTAAATCCCTCCAGGGATGGGGACTCCACCACTGCCCTGGGCTGGACAACCTTTCCATGAAGGAATATTCCCAAATATCCACCCTGAGCCTGCCCTGGCCCAGCCTGAGGCCGTTCCCTCTCCTCCTGTCCCTGTGTCCTGGGAGCAGATCCCAAATCCCCCCCGGCTGTCCCCTCCTGGCAGGGACTTGTGCAGAGCCACCAGGGCCCCCTGAGCCTCCTTTGCTCCAGGCTGAGCCCCTTCCCAGCTCCATCAGGGATTCTCCAGCCCCTTCCCAGCTCCCTCAGGAATTCTCCAGCCCCTTCCCAGCTCCCTCAGGAATTCTCCAGCCCCTTCCCAGCTCCCTCAGGAATTCTCCAGCCCCTTCCCAGCTCCCTCTGGGATTCTCCAGTCCCTTCCCAGCTCCCTCAGGGATTCTCCAGCCCCTTCCCAGCTCCCTCAGGGATTCTCCAGCCCTTTCCCAGCTCCCTCAGGAATTCTCCAGCCCCTTCCCAGCTCCCTCAGGAATTCTCCAGCCCCTTCCCAGCTCCCTCAGGGATTCTCCAGCCCCTTCCCAGCTCCCTCAGGGATTCTCCAGCCCCTTCCCAGCCCCATTCCCTGCCCTGGACACTCTCCAGCCCCTCAGGGTCTCTGTTGTCCTGAGGGACCAACGCTGCCCCAGGACTGGAGGTGCAAGGTTTGTCCTTATGCCTTGTCCAGGGCTGTCCCAGCCTGGTGGCATCCCGGGACAGGCACACTGGATCCAGGGATCTGTGATTACAGAGCTCCCGGGAATGTAAATTATCATCAGGCTCATTCCTCACAAACGATAACAGAAACCATTCCTGGTGATCCCATTCTCCTGTAATCCACACATGCCATCATTTACTGCGGGATAGTGGAGACAAGGCTGCATTAGGATTAATTTGGTGGATCTTGTTCTGTCTCCCACTGCTGCACCCCAAGTGAACACATCACACACAGCCCAGAGGCGTGACCTTTAAACAAGATGTTTTCCACAAAGGGAGCAGACAGCAGGAATTCTGTGGGGTTGCAGGTAGTGACAGCCCCACTTTCTGGAGCCAACAGTTCATTACCATAGCAGAGCAAAGAAACAGCCCAATAAAATTCTCTTTT